>JAOTNS010000545.1:10000-140000 GCA_028476615.1 Culter alburnus
AGCCCGGATTCCAAATGATGGAACACCGGCGACATACCTAAACCTAACCGTCACTGGGTAATTGGGCTATCCCTGTCCTGCACATACCTAAACCTAACCCTCACAGGAATAGCCCGGATCCAAATGCAACCGGCGACATACCTAAACCTAACCCGTCATTGGGGATAATTGGGCTATCCCTGTACCTGCAATTACCAAACCTAACCCTCACAGGAGTACCCGGTTCCAAATGATGGAACACCGGCGACATACCTAACCTAACGTCACGGGGAAATTGGAGCTATCCCTGTGTACCTGCACATTACCTAAACTAACCCTCACAGGAATAGCCCGGATTCCAAATGATGGAACACCGGCGACATACCTAAACCTAACCGTCACTGGGGATAATTGGGCTATCCCTGTACCTGCACATTACCTAAACCTAACCCTCACAGGAGTAGCCCGGATTCTAGATGATGTAGCCCGGATTCTAGATGATGGAACACCGGCGACATACCTAAACCTAACCGTCACTGGGGATAATTGGACTATCCCTGTACCTGCACATTGCCTAAACCTAACCCTCGCAGGAGTAGCCCGGATTCTAGATGCGGAATAATTTCTTATAGAAATGGTGGTCTATAACAAAATAGGGGGGTTGAGGAGGATTGAATAAGAGAGTTGGGATGGTGTAGTGGTTAAAGGATGTGGTTTGGGAACAGAGGGACCCGAGTTCGAGACCAGCGTGGAGCAAGGAATATTTTCTTGTAGGAATAGTGGTCCATAGCAATACAGCTGGGTGAAGAGGAATTGAACAGTGAGTTGGGATGGTGTAGTGGTTAAAGGATGTGGTTTGGCAACAGAGGGACCCGAGTTCGAGACCAGCGTGGAGCAAGGAATATTTTCCTGTAGGAATAGTGGTCTATAGCAATACAGCTGGGTTGAGGAGGTTCATAGCTCTAGGAGTAGGGGGTGGAGGGAACTAGATGGTTGGTGTGGTGGTCGGTGAGGGCGGCTCGAGAGCAGGATCCCGAGTTCGAGCCCGGCACCAGGACCAGTTTTGGTCTGGAGGACGATTAGCATTAGGTTGATGTTGGGAGGGCGGTATGTATAGGTGCTGGTGAACGGTAAGATGGTGAGGGAAAATTGAGATTGTGATTGGTCAGGGCAACAAGCGAATGGGTGACTGAGGAGAATTCGACGATGTCAGATACTGTGGGAAGTGGAAATAATCGAAGAAAGGTTGCAAAGGATTGTGGGTTAAGAGTTAATTCAGTTCACCGTGGGTGTGAGAGAGTGGTGCAGATGGATAGGGGGCTTGAGAAAATGGGAGAGGTGGTTAGGAATCATTCGCCTTTACGGTTGCACGGTAGGTGTGTGATGTCTGGATAAGGTTGGGTGGTTCCTAGGGGGGATTATTGGTAGAAGCTGGTGCTTAGGTACCCGCCAATATGAACCCGAGCAGTGCCCGGAGAGACCTTGCGGTGTTAACGAAGGGGTACTGTAGAAGGTAAGTGACGGACCGCTCTGGGTCCACTTGGACAGCACGCAGAGTGGGATCCAATTTTCTATCGGTGACTAGCATCAGAGGGTTATTCTAGGTTGGTTGAGGTGTTGGGGTTGGATTTGGTTAAAATGGTTGTAATTTTGGTTAAATGGTAGTAATTTTGGTCTTCTGGTAGCAGTTTTTGGGTTGGGTAGTATTGGGATGAAGGGAGGACACACGCCGGGATTGATCACCTTGGCGGGCCGCCTCAGAGGAGGGTGTCTGGTGTTTAAAGAGCCGAAACACCCAATGATCCTGAGGTACACCACTGATGACGTGTCTTGTGGGTAGATAGGTTAACTCCGGATTTGGGATATGCGGACAGGCTAAACATAACCTCTATAGGAATAGCCCGGACGATGGATCTCTGGCAACGTACCTAAGTTTAGCCCTCACAGGGGGATTAAATTATTTGGGAATAGTTGGATTGTCCCTGGACATACAATTTTTTAGAAAAAAGCGAGATAATCTTGGGTGCTCGTGGGTGTCCATAATAGGATGTATGGGATAGAACTTGGGGGTTTCGATGGTAACTCGGAAAAAAAATAAGAGCCATAAAGATGGATTTCAGAAAAAGGTAAAAACAAGCGTTTTATGGGTGGATCAGCCTCATCAAAAACATGCGCCGGCCAGTGCACTCCTGCGTCCTCCCTAATCCAAACTGGGTAGCCGTGAGACGGTTATCTGGGGGGAGGCGTTGCCTTAAAAAACCTAACACCCAAAACCTAACCATACCACTCCAAAAACCCTCAAAACCTGTCCAGAAACACTTCTAAACCCTCACCCAAAAATCACTAAAAACCACTCAAAAACCATCCAAAAACACCTAAAAAAACCCTAAAAAACCACCCCAAAACCAAACTCCTCAATCTCACCCTAACAACCCAAAAAAGCAAAGTCCCACCTCCTTATGTCAAAGGTCACACCCACCTAAGTCCCAACAATGCAAGTCCCACCCAAAAAAGTCAAAGTCTCAACCATAAAAGTCCCACCCAAAAAAAGTCAAAGTCCCATCTATATAAATCAAAAGTCACTCATATAAGTCCACCTATACAAGTCCCACCCAAAATAAGTCAAAGTCCCACCCAAAAAAAAGTCAAAGTCTCACCCATAAGTCAAAAGTCACACCCATATAAGTACAACCAATTCCCACCCATAAGTCAAGTCCCACCAAAAAAAAGTCAAAGTCCCATCTATATAAATCAAAGTTACAACCAAATATACCTCCCACCATACAAGTCCCACCCAAAAAAAGTCAACTCCCACCCATACAAGTAACAATCCCACCACCCAGGTCCCCATCTCCCTCCACCCCAAAAATAAAACAGCTGTAATACAGAAACTCAACCTGGGGCTGTGTATACAGAAACTCAACCCTGTTTGATACGTGTAACTCAACCTTGCCCCTGATGACGTATAAACTCAACTGGATGCACCTGATGACGTGTAAAGGATGCACCCCTGATAAAAGGGAAACTCAACCCTGGTATAGGTGTAAATACATAGGGAAATATAGGGGGCAATGCCATATCTCGGCGCCGGGTGGAGCTAGAGAGACGAAACCAGTGCAATCGACTGGGCGTCCTCTAAATAGTATATATACGGATCAGATCTCTAGGTGCAAAACAACTGGTGGTGCAATACCATATTTCGGCCCTGGTGGCGCTAGAGCTACCAAACCAAGCGCAAACGATCGGGCGCCCTCTAAATAGTATATTATAGCGAATTTCAGCCTCCTAGGACCTACAGAAACGAAGTGCACCCCACCCAATAGGGGGGTGCAAATTCGCATTTAACCCTATATACCTAACCCTAACCCTAACCCTAACCTAACCCTAACCCTAACCCTAACCCTAACCCTAACCTAACCCTAACCCTAACCCTAACCCTAACCCACTAACCTAAACTAACCCTAACACCTAAACCCTAACCCTAAACCCCCTCGGACTCCTACCCCTCGGACTCCTACCCGCGACTCCTACCCCCTATTGACCTAACCCAAGAACAAAAATACTTCAAAATGAAAGCATAAATATAAAACAAGGCATATAAATAAATTAAAAAAAAAATATTAAAAATTACAAGTCAGTTCATAGTTGACAAATACAGTCACGGTCTTACAAAGCTTTACAATATAGGAAGGGGCATACAAGACAAATAATGTAAGGAACAAGTGAATGGTAGATAAAAAGGCAAAATAAACACCACTTTAAAAAGCATAGATAAGAAATACCATAAATGCAAAGGGACAAACTGACAAAAGGGTCATAAAATAAAAAAAAATGCAAAGGTGCATTAAGGAGAAGGAAAAAAAAATCTTTATATAAAAATAGAAACTGTGTATATAATAACATAACAGGCAGGGGGGAGTTTATACAATATATATATATATATATATATATAATGCATAAGAGTGTGAATAAGTCATAAGTACAAAGACAACAAAGGACCATAAAAGGGAACTTTCACACAGCCAAAACATAAGAGAAAGGTTTGTAGTGACTGAATGTAACTGCTGAAAGGAGGATTGTTCTTCTACAAACGTGCCACATTCCTTACAGCACACTAAACAAGTGTACTGAGGTGTAGAGCTGCTTTATATTGGCTGGCCTTCCAGCTAGTGCAACTAAAAGGACCACAACAAGTTTAATACAAAAAGGATATATAAGGCCACAGATACATGAACAAGAGACAAACAGCATGATAAATAAAAAGGGCATCAAGTAAAACCCTCAAATACAACTGGGACAAAATCATTAAATTATATAAAATTAAAAATAAATCAGTGCCATTATACAAATGCAACAATTCACAAAAATACAAGTGCAAGCACAAAACAATTACAAAAAAGGAAATACAACAACACACAGATCATGAAATAGAGCACAAAGGTTTAAGAGCACAAATATAAGCAGCAAAGGCTTAAATAAATAGAACAAATTAAAAGGAGCAGAGAGTGCAAAATGTAAAACATTAAGAGCATCGCTACAGTAGGGTACAAAAACAGCTTAAACTAGGCAAAACAGCATAAATACTAAAACAAAACAGGCTTAAATAGACAGGGCTATTAAACCAAAAATGTACAAAGACAAGCTGCATAATACAAAAGGGGAAAATGCAAAAAGTTTATATTTTAAAAAAAAAAAGACAAATACAAACTATAGAAAAGGAATTAAAAAAAAAAAAAAAGTGACAGGCACAAAAACACTACATGGAACAAGGACATTATACAAAAAAAAGTGAACAAAGAAGGAAAGGGGATAAAGAGACAAAGTTGCTTAAAAAAATAAAATAATAGGACAAATGACACTGCAAAAACTGCAAAAAGATCATTGTCACAGCGAACAGAAGAGATTAAAAAAAAAAGGGACAAAAAGGCATTGGCTTAAATAACAAATATGAAGCATGCAGACAGGTTTAACAGCATATTAAACAAAAGCATACATCCACACTAACTAGAATCAAGATTCAAGACTGACTTTCTTCAAGTCTCATACAAAAACAAGCAGAGCTGAAATGTAAAGAGCATTAGTAAACCCTGAAACATGCTTGGCTAAAAACTTTAACAGCTTGTTAATGCAGCTGTTCAGCCATCCCTGATAGACTAACCTGCTCTACTGGCCTGAAGTGATCTGTTGATTCCCAGTTATACTCTGGGTTTCTTGTATTCCTCCAGTGTTCTGCTAATAAGAATCTCCCATTACCTACCCATTTCTCCTCACCCGTTCCCCGGCTCCACTACTCACCTGTTCCAACCATCCAAGAAGTATGTGCACTCCAGTCTCCTCCACTCACTAGTCATAGTCCTTCCCTTTTACCAGGTATCTTGGGATGAGACAGTTATTAATTATTCAGTCATCAGTAACTCTGAATTAGCTATTGCTCACCTGTTTCAGTGCATTCCACCTGTTCAATAAATTCCTGTTTGAGTTTGATAATCCTGTCTCTGAGTCCGGATTCAGTTACATTATACAGTACAATACAAGTTACAATAACAGCTTTACAATAAAATAGGAAGGGGCATGAAATCATCAAGTCTATGGGAACAGGCCATAAAACAGCATAATAGCAAGCTATGCAAGGAGTACAAATGAAAGGTGGTACACGATACATTGTAAATGGATGGTTAGTTGAATGTAAAATGATCAAATAAATCCCATTAGATCTCAGAACTACATAGAAAAAATAGTAGTTAGTATGATATGTGTTTTTTTTTTTTTAAACCATACATTTTCCTAAATCTGTGTGAAAGCAGTAAAAAAAAAAAAAACACTTACAGAATGGCAAAACACTGGCATAGGCCAGCTGCTAAAACATTGTAAAACACCCTCATTAACACTACTATGACTGCAACAAAATCAAAAATGATAAAAACAAGTCAATATTAATGAATATACAAAAACTGCCTATACATTGATTTGTTTTTGCACATTAAAACTCAAACTGCCTAGCCTATTGGCAATAGAACATTTATAAGAGCATTTAGACATGTACTGTAATCCTTACATTTATATCCCATTATAAGTACATACATAAGGCACAAGTACACTACATAAGGCACCAAATTACTACCAGAGGACTGAAGGTTTGTAATCCTAAAGAACATTCAACACTATACTGAGCAGATTTTTCTTTTAGTTTTTACTATTAGTCTTTCATTTAATACCAGACTCAAGGGATTTAAACCTTAAAGTTGTTGACAATTTATTTCTAATTATATAATGAAGCTGTTGCATAACAAGGGAAAAATTAACAACATTAAAAGAAAGCTGTCACATTCCAAAACTCCAACCTTCAGCTGCTTCTTCACTCCTCATAACAAACTGCAAGTTCAGCCACTGGGCATTTATACCCATCGGCACAACCATTGACAGATATGCAAGCAACCAGAAATTAAATTAAAAAAATATACAAACCTCAATATCATAAGCTTTTTGCAAGTGCCCTAATTTAAGAAAAACATTATATAACAACATATTTCACCATTGTGATGTCTTTTAATTTAAAACAAAAAACAAAAAAATACAATCCTATTCAACCCCCAGATTGGTTTCTCCCAACTCCCATGATGCACCACAGCAAATATATAAAAGACCATTTCAGAAATGTCTCTGGTTTTTCCAGCTGGTTCCAGTATAACATGGGTTAGTTGTAACACTTCCAATTTCTCCAATCAGGAACAAGTTACAAATCACCTGATTCACTTCACACAGGCTTGGTTTGGTCCTTATTCCACAGGCAAGAAAGTAGAGCCCTCTGGCAGACACAGCAGATTTTAGAGGAGAAAAACTAATTTTGATGTAAGAAAGTAACTTTTTTACTTCATTTATTTTTATGGCAATTCCTGCTTTGTAGTTAAACTCATCAAAGTTAAATTGTTTATTGTGTGTCTTTGTATATATTTTTCATGCAAGTTGTTAGTGCCAGTGTTTTGGCTGTTTGCTGTTTGTTTTATTTCAGTATGCCTAGGTCAGGGGTGTCCAAACTCAGTCCTGGAGGGCCACTGTCCTGCAAAGTTTAACTCCATCTTGCCTCAACACACCTGACTGGAAGTTTCTAGTATGCCTAGTAGACCTTGATTAGCTGGATTAGTTCAGGTGTGTTTAATTGGAGTTGTTGCTGAACTCTGCAGGATGGTGGCCCTCCAGGAGCAGAATTGGACACCCCTGGCCTAAGTCTTGGAAGAGAAAGAGAAATTGAGGAATGTAAAATGAGCATTTGAACATTTTTGTTACACACATGCACATGCACATAAACTAATTATGTAAAAAAAAAAAAAAAAAAAAAAAAAAGTCTGAGTTGAATAAAAAAACTTTCAAAACTGATTTTTTTGTTATAATCCTCCTAATTTTATAATGTTACATCTATCCCTGGTGGATATCATAATGTCACATCTTTGTAGCAATATTTGTAGCAATAGCCAACAATAATACATATTGTACAATACAATACACAACAAATACATTGTATGGGTCAAAATTATGCCAAAAATCATTAATATTAAATAAGATCATGTTCCATGAAGATATTTTGTAAATTTCCTACTGTAAATATATCAAAAAAATATTTTTGTTAGTGGCTATGCATTGCTAAGGACTTCATTTGGACAACTTTAAAGGTGATTTTCTCAGTATTTAGATTTTTTTTTTTTTTTTTTTGCACCCTCAGATTCCAGATTGTCACATAGTTGTATCTCGGCCAAATATTGTCCTGTCCTAACAAACCATACACCAATTGAAAGCTTATCTATTCAGCTTTAATATTATGTAAAAATTGACCCTTATCAGTTAATGCATTGGATTTGTGGTCCAGGGTCATATATGACATTTTGTTTCATACGTTTTTGTATGGCAATAACATAACTTGCATCCCCTAACACAACAACTTAAATTCATCATCTTAACCCAGGGCAATATGTTAGTTATGTTTTTGTAGTAAGAAAAATGGGTAAATGTGTGGAACAGTTTATGGTTTAGTTAGTTAATTTTGTCATTACGATTGTAAAGGCAATATTGTGGTATTATAATTAAAATGCTGAAATTCGTCTAATTTCATGTATGCTGTTTTGGGCGATGTTTCATTCAGTCTGGCTGATGTCATGAGTTACGAGTTTACCTGGGTCTCCAGATTTTTACCTGCTTCTGTTTTTTTTTTTTTTACTGTCAGGATACAGATAAAAGGTAAGTTGGAACTTTTTTTTAATTAATGTATTTAAAAAAAGACACAACATTCCTAAACCATGTATAAAGATGTCAGCTGTGGTTCTTTTTTGTGGAGAACTCAGCTCATGTTTTTGCATAATGGTTAATGCAAGCCAAACTTATGTTATGTTCCTATTATTCATATCTTTATAAAATGTGCAAAGTTCACAATGATGAAATATAACATGGAAAACATTAAGTAATTTTTTTTAGTAATTTTTTTATTATTAATCACTCAAATATACTGCTAAGTTCTTCATTGTCATCTGAACATAGAAGGATGTAGTTTTTAAAAAAAAAATGCATTCAAAAGTTTCTTACGTGATGTTTGATTTTAAAAAACATTTAAAAAGTGGTGAAGAACCGTCGATATCACGCACATCTGCTATGTTTGTAGTTCTTTTTATTCATGTTTGTAGTTCTGAACCTCCTCCACAGTTTGGAATTGCAAGGGTCTTCATAACCAATTTATATTGATATCATTTAGCCAGTAACTGCACATTTATTGATTATTTGTGCATTGATTAGAATTTGTTTGCTTCTGTGTTTTTTCTCCAGCTGCAATGATACTAAAACCTCTTACACTGCTAATTGACCTATATATATATATATATATATATATATATATTATATATATTTTTTTATTTATTTTTTTACTACTTTCAGTTAGAATAATGCAGCATTCATTCTTCAGTCGCAAATATGTTAAAGACATTTGTAAGAAGGACTTATTGTGCAACCCATGGTAAGTCAAGGAACCCCAAGTACTTTTATGCTCACTCTAAAATATAAAAATAACAAAATTGATTTTACCACATTCAATTCCAAATTTGGCAAAATGTTATAATTGTTAATAAATAATACAAAATTATATTTTTTGAAATGTTTCTTATCGTATTATGTGTATAATCCAGATTTACTCTAGAAAAAAATGAATACTGTTGTCTTCTGCATTTTTTTCTCATTACTCGTTAACAAATTTAATATAATACAGCCTTAACATATCTTTCTTTATATTCTGAGCTAACGGTTCAGGAACACTTTCATCATTTGACATCATTTGTGAGTCTCTTATCAGTCTTGCATATTTCAGATGTGTGTGTCAGTGGAGTAATTCTACATTACTGATAACATTCGTCTTTCAAGAGAGTGTGTCCTGAATGCCTTATCTTTTTAATAGGAGAAAATGCTGGTGATCTCAAGGAGTATATGGTAAGTTTTAGCAGTGAGTAATACACTGTATTGCCAAAAGTTTTGGGACACCTGTCTTTTACATGCACATGAACTTTAATGATATCCCATTATTAATCTGAAGGGTTTAACGTTGAGTTGGCCCACCCTTTGCAGCTATAACAGCTTCAACTCTTCTGGGAAGGCTTTCCACAAGGTTTAGGAGTGTGTTTATGGGAATTTTTGACCATTCTCCTAGAAGCACATTTGTAAGGTCAGGCACTGATGTTGGGTGAGAAGGCCTGGCTCGCAGTCTCTGCTCTAATTCATCCCAAAGGTGTTCTGTCGAGTTGAAGTCAGGACTCTGTGCAGGCCAGTCAAGTTCCTCCACACCAAACTCACTCATCCATGTCTTTATGGACCTTGCTTTGTGCACTGGTGCGCAGTCATGTTGGAGCATGAAGGGGCCATCCCCAAACTGTTCCCACAAAGTTGGGAGCATGAAATCGTCCAAAATGTCTTGGTATGCTGAAACATTAAGAGTTCCTTTCACTGGAACTAAGGGTTCAAGCCCAACCCCTAAAAAAAAAAAACCCCACACCATAATCCCCCTCCACCAAACTTTACACTTGGCACAATGCAGTCAGGCAAGTACCGTTCTTCCTGGGAACTGCCAAACCCAGACTCGTCCGTCGGATTGCCAGACAGAGAAGCGTGATTGGTCACTCCAGAGGACACGTCTCCACTGCTCTAGAGTCCAGTGGCGGCATGCTTTACACCACTGCATCCGACGCTTTGCATTGCACTTGGTGATGTAAGGCTTGGATGCAGCTGCTCAGCCATGGAAACCCATTCCATGAAGCTCTCTACTCACCGTTCTTGAGTTAATCTGAAGTTTGAAGGTCTGTAGCTATTGACTTCTGCGCATTGTGCGCCTCAGTATGCGCTGACCCCACTCTGTGATTTTACGTGGCCTATACCACTTCGTGGCTGAGTTGCTGTTGTTCCCAATTTCTTCCACTTTGTTATTATACCACTAACAGTTGACCGTGGAATATTTAGTAGTGAGGAAATTTCACGAATGGACTTGCACAGGTGGCAGCCTATCACGGTACCACGCTTAAATTCACTGAGCTCCTGAGAGCGACCCATTCTTTTACAAATGTTTGTAGAAGCAGTCTGCATGAATAGGTGCTTGATTTTATACACCTATGGCCATGGAAGTGATTGGAACACCTGAATTCAATGATTTGGAGGAGTGTCCCAATACTTTTGGCAATATAGTGTATGTCAGCCTATCCTAGCATGCGGGATTCACAACAGTAAAATTTCAAGTGTGGATTTAGTAAAAAAAAAAAAAATTTAAAAATCTATCATTATAGTCTATGACTAAAAGCACTGTGTGCTTTTATTGTATTGATTTACATCTTTTATTTTTTTATGGCATAAAGCACTGTAATTGTTTTTTGGGGTTTTTTTATGTACACTAGGATTTCATGCAGATGAGCTGAAAGTGTCCTGGAGCAGCTCATCATGGCAGTGTTTGTTATTTGTAAGGATGAGATGCACATATTTTGTCATGAATTCTAATGTTGCATGTGTAAAAATCAGTAACACAAATATTGATTTCTCAGGTACAAATATATATACATTAACACTGCTTTAAAAATGTATTGAATCTGGTTCTCATTATTGGAAGTGCATTGTGGCCTAAATTTAGGTCTGTTCTTCACACAAATTCTATAGCGAACAAGTCATATGGACTACTTTTATGATACTTTTAAGGTGATTTTTTTTTTTGTTGTGGTCCATTTTGGTCCAGTGTGAACATTCTGATAAACATGAGGGTGAATAAAAGCCAGAAATGTCAATCTTTACTGAACATCTGATTTCTTTATTCTTGTTAATAAAATGTATGTTTTATGAAGTTACATGATGATATTACAGATGGTCAAAATTAAAAGATTGGAAGAGGTGTTGTTTCTTGATGCTTTCCCAAAATTTGAGAATGATAGTAAAAGTATGAAGTATGTTTTCCTACCAGGGGTGTGTTCTACTTCGCTTTTAGACATACACTCGCGAACCTCCCTTAGCACTTCCCCTCGGGGGAATCCCTGCCACCATTTTGAAGTGAGTTCCACTTTGTCAAGTGGGCGAGGGAAGTTTATGTGGATAGGCCCTCGTCCCCTCGATTTTTAGCAAGGGAGCAAGTCTACTCCGACACTCCAAGCAGCTCTATATCCTACAATGCAACTCGATTGTGACGTCGCAGCAGATCACGCTTAACTGTAGTGTATATTAATTATTTGGAGAATTAATGTAAGATTCTAAGAACATCCTGTGCCTGTTTTTCTTTGTCTCTGTATCTCTGTCTAGCCATTACATCATGCTTAGAGAACATGTTACTTTTCTTAGAGTTGTGCACAACCCATACTGATTGTATTAATGCTGAGTTGCCATTTTCACTTCCTATATTTTAATGCTGCCTCATGGCTGGTCTTGGACTCACTGGTGTCTGAGTCTTCCATTTGATACCCAGGTACCTGCTTTTCTGTGCTGTATCGCTCAACCCGAACAGATTTTCTTGAATTGTATTAAGTTGAATTATTAGATTCTAACATAATTGCATAATAGTTTATAATATATTATGTTGAGATTTAATTGTATAATACTTGTAGCTACCTTATGTTCACAGTCAAAGTTTATACTATTGATTTTTTTGTGTTTGAGTAATTTTATTTTTCTCCAACAGCTCATATACCTAAATGATTTTATATATTTTCTCCAACAACGTATATACATATAGAATGATGAATAAAACAAATTCATAATTAAAAAAGGGGTTTAAATAATAAATCAACTCCATAGTAAATTACGCACATCAGAGTCCACGAGACGGAGGGAAGTTAGCGAGTGAAGGGCAAAGAAAAATTGGAGTGAAACGCAGCCCAGATGTGCTTTTTCCATGATTAAAGAGTATATAAAGAAACATTGTAATGGTGGTTAATAAAGAAGATAAAATAAGATGATTTTGATTAGTCAGCAATGAACCGCTCTACAAAGTTCCATGAGCTGAAGAAGCAACACAGCCAATGACACAGCAACTACCCAGAATGCACCTCTATCCAGAGCTGAAACAGAGAAGAGCAAACATACTTTGATATGTGCTGTTGTCAGACTCTGTACACAGGCATGCGCACTATACCAATATTAACTAGTAAAACACTTACCGTGAGAGGCAGAGGCTGTTGTGACCTGGCTAGTGGAGGGCTGAGCGACTGGTTTCGCAGTTGGGGTTGGTTTAGCAGTTGTAGTGCTGGTTTCTGTGGCTTTTATGAGGGGAACAGGCCCTGAGCGGACAGTGTAGTTGTGGGTCAGAATGCTGTTTACTATAGTCTTGTCTGTTGTTTCCGTACATGGATCAGGACATCTCTGGGATTGTTTGGTGGTAACACAAAGCTGCACTAGACACTCAACATACATCTAGACAGACAAATGAACAGATTTTAACAATAGACATGCAAGAAAGACCCATCTGTAAATATAAAATGTACATATTGAGAACACAGATAATGAAACATACAGTGTCTCCCATTATACCCAGAGAACCGAGATATAAGCGGTAAATCCGAACAGTAGAAGTTGACGTCAAGATCTCCAAGGTTCCATTTCCAGCTGAACAGCTGAAATACAGAGACAGGTGAACAGATTTATGACAGAAAAGAGGAAAGTGTAGTCAAAAAACTTGAAGTACATGAAACAAGAGGAGATGTATTTAAGGGAGAGGCTATTAAATCTGAATTGTCTTCCTTTGAGATTCCCCCTATTATATCACAAAAAACTAACCCTAAGGTGCCCTAAATCTTTATTTCTAGAATACAGACTATAATTTAGCTTTCTACAATTACACTTTAATAGTACAAAAGTCTCTATGATACAATCATGTGTTTATGATATTGTGGTGCATAGAGATTAAGACTGAGACTGAAGCCATCAGTATAAGTCAATGTAAATGAGATTCAGGGGAATGTCATCAAAACTGCACATCTATCTCTCCTCAACAAGCCACATTATTTTTGATATTCATGTCTATAGCACACATAGCACACAGGAAACACATCAGTGGAAGAAAATGAGTGAATTCTGCTGGTCCAGGTGCTGCCACATTGCTAGAGTGTTGTGGGTGGTTGCCAGGGTGTTGCTATGCAGTTGCAAAAGGTTTGAGTGTTTTTTAGTGTGCTGCTAAAGAGCTAGGGTGTTCTGGGTGGTTGCATACAGGCCCAAATTAAGTCTTTATGATATTTTTTGGGTCACTCCTTCTGGGAACTTGTTAAAATAACTAACACTAATAACTATTAGCAGTAGAAGTAGTTTGAGTAACAGACTCGGAGCCTTATCATACACTTGGCGCAATGCACGTTTTTTGCTACTTTCAGCCCAATGCAGTAATTTTTTACGTCCTGCGCCACGTTGTTTAAATAGCAAATGCACTTGCGCCCATTTGTGTGCCCATGGGTGTGCTGGTCTGAAAACGAGGTGTGTTCATGCGCAATGTTGCGCGTTACTATTTTGAGGCAACTGAAACAGACTGTGCCATTGACCAACTGAAACCTGGTCTAAAGTCAATCACGCAATATTTGTTTTGTTATTTAAAGAGCACTTGGTATTATGTGCCTGTAGGTGGGTGCACAACACACATAGAGATGTGCAGCAGCACCCAAACATGCCACATATTAAAAATCAAAGGATTACTACATAAAAGATTATTATTGTGTGCATAAAGATAAAAATGCTTTAGTTGAATGCGGCTTTTCCTGTAGATGGTCACACGAGCAGATCCGTTTCCTCTCTAGAGAAGAGGTTTTTTCACTTGATAGTGAATCCACCATGGCATGAGCGCAACTGGCTTTTAAAGGGAATGGGAGATGAGACTCTGATTGTTTTTTTGCACGTTACGCCCAAAACACACCCATGACTCATTAAGAGAATAGGGACAAACCTTTTAGACCATGCGCCGGGTGCACCAACCATTTTTCTCATCATTAAACTAGCAAAAGTGGATTCAGACATGCCCTAAGAGCACTTGCACTGTGCGCTTTAGACCATGTGCTTAGATCGTTAAAATTGGGCCCTACGTTTTTGACAGGGCTAATGTTGATACTAACCCGTGGCTCAGCAGAGGCCGTGTGTTTACAAAGTCTTCTGTCTCTGACTCAACACAGCGGCCCACCATGAGCTCAGCACGGTCCAGTGAGCAGTTGGAAAACACATGCAGGTCCAGCATATCCATCCTGCCCGTAGCACGTATCTCTCGAGCCGCACGCACCGGCTGCGAACTACGCATGCGTGGCAGACGCGTCTCGGCAGCCAGAGGGCCCTCTCCGGGAAGATGGAACTCAATCCAGAAGGACACTGCACCAAACGTCTCCACTTCTTCAGGTACGGAGATTTTAAATGTTGGACCTTTGGCTTGTTGGCCGGGAATCCGGCAGGCGAGTGGGAGAATGAGAGTGGCAACACGGCTTATAGTGGAGTTGGGATTGATGCTGCGTAAAGTGTTGGTGTACAGCAATTCTGAACCTAAATGCTGAAAAATATTAAAGATGAGATACCAATGAAAAAAAAGAAAAAAATGAAGAAGCACCACTCACACCTCATGTTGTTCCAATACTTTCTTTAACTGTCATCCTCTTTGTAGAGACATTCTTTTTTAAAAGTTTAATTCTCTGCTGTACTCCAAGAAATATATAAACATATTTTTGTACACACTGTTTGTACACATATGGACTACTTTTGTGATATAATGTAATAAGTATTACATTATTAAGTTATGTAATAAAATGTTCATGATGTAAACCATTTCTCTCAAAATATAATTACACAATTAGAAAGAAAAAGCTTTTTTTCTGCGTCAATGTGACTCAAAATTATGAAGCAGGTCATAATCACAAAATTTTGCACACTTTTTCAGAAATAAGCCTATATTTATTTTAATGTAATAAAATAAAATAAAAACAACTTCCCATTTTATGTTCAAAAATATATTATGCTGAGAGAAAATGTTTTTTTTTTTACAATTGCTAGGACAATACTTAGGTGACTTCTTCAAAACTACACAGTTCTCCTAAGAAACATTCATCTTGGCACAGAAGTTAATTTCGCATTCACAATGCACTTAAACTACCAAAACACTTTATTCATGTGTCAAATCAACTCATTTTCACCCAACACTCACAATTTGTCACTCATAAAACAATGAGCAAAAACACAAATTATACATCATTTTCTTTTGTAATATTTCTTTACAAAACAAGAATGACTCTCTCTACTGTTTATAATTCACTGCAGTTTAGTCAAGCAAATACTTGATCTCCAAATTATTTAATCTAACAGTTACATGGTCCATGTTTACATTATAGTAAAAAAAACTCTCAGTGAATACTGGAGGGCTAGCCGGATTCCCAGGGGTCTGAGAATTCAGAAGTCTCCAACGATTGGGGGAGAAGATCCAGAGTTTTGTAAAAGATGGTGTAAAATTATGAATTAGGCCTCTCTCATTCTCTTAGTGGTTAAATATACACAGAAGGAATTAAAGAAGATAAAAGAGGAGATTGCTGAAACCAGTGAAGCTGTCTTCAAACAACAACTAGAACTTCTTAATTCATCTGTTAGAATTTATGAAAGATCTACAACAAAAGAAGATAAGAAAGTTTTGAAGGGACACCATCAACTACCAAGAAAACAAAGTATATCCCTGGCTTAATCGAGGTGGTATTTCTACCAAGCCATCACGCAAGGTGCATTTTCAAGAAGAAATCTCTCTCATACCTCAGCCTCCAGTGGGGACAGTGATGCGGATTTTTTAACGGATCATTTGAGAGACACAATCATCGAAAAACTGCACGTCATTACCAATTTGTTCGATCTTGAAATGTTTCTATAGACATACAAGAATAGATCATGAAAATGTGTCTACCCATAGTGGTAGTTTGAAATTCAAGACTAAGACCACCTTTTGCCCTCAGGTTACAAACAGTTTGGTTTGTAGACTAGTGGAAAGAGATGTTGATAAGCTATTTTGTGAATCTCCTGTAAAGAATAAGTTGTCAATGTCTGAAAAATATGCTTTCGATAAATTGTGTAGAGCAGTGGTCGGCAATAGGCAGCCCGCGGTCCAAAACTGGCCCGCCAGCAATAATATCTGGCCCGCACCCGCAGCCATGTTATTTTGATTGCAGCTGGTTCTGAAATAGATCTTCGTCTCGTGGTGCCATTTAATATTATCACTGTGTCTATACCAGACGTGACTTTTTTCGCGTGCATTGCGCTGCAACAGCTAAAAGCTGTCTACACTGAACGCGACAAACCGACCATTGCAAAGCACTTGGACTACGTCAAAAACAGAATGGGGAATCCGTTTACTGTCAGGAATGTGTTGCCACGTGACTCGCGTCGCACCGCGCCGCATCCAGTGTATAGTCAATATCACTGATTATAATGGATTCTGTTATCTTTTGACGCGTCGCATCGCGCCGCTCGCATCAGTGTTATATTCTTTGAAAACAGTGACAACTTTGTTGCAGATAAGACACACCGGCTTTGCATTCACAAACTAGGTAGGATGAAAACATAGTTGTCTTTCCATTCTTCTTTGTATGCCCTATTTTCGCTTTCAACTTTCCTCTTTAGACTCTTTGATAGTGACATTTTTTCTCACCAGCTACATCATATAATTATTACAATAAGTTAGGCTCCATTGTGTAACAAGCAAGTTAAAATGATACACATTTATTATTCACAATATGGAAAGAGGAAATAAAACATAGTTCGTTAAGAGCATGACTCAAACATTCCATTAATGGGCTTATTCAAGTCCTCTTTATTTTGTTGAGTTATTTTTATCCATTCCGCATTTCCCACATGTGTTTTAACAAGGCGGTCTGTGTTGCAAGTTGGTGAATGAAGATACTTGCCAGGTCACTACTCCACTTTATTAATTTATCCAGTGTAAAACCTGGACACCGCCACACAATTGTGGCTGTTTGTTAATGACTGTCCTACTACAGGATTTAACACAAAGTAACAGCTTACTACCAGTTACAAAAGACACTGGAACCGTCTGTCACAGGCAATTATAATTGCATTTTTCAATTAATTTCTTAAATTATCCTTTGACTATGTTCTGGCCCGCCATCTAGTGGTGAATTTTTTTTGGCCCGATGCCAAACTTAATTGCCTATACCCCTGGTGTAGAGACAAAGACATAGTGGTTAAACGTGCTGATAAAGGGGGTTAGTAATTTTGCCTACAGCTCTCTACAATTCTGAGGTTCTCCGACAGCTACAAAATACCACATACTATAAAGCCTTGACATCAAACCCCACAAGACAATTCCAAAGTGAAATTGAATATTTTCTTAAGACAGCACACCTTGGTGGTTCAATCTCTGTAAAAGAATTACAATATATTTTCAATTATTCTCGGACTAAGCTTGTATTCTATATTTTACCCTAAGTCCATAAATATTTAACCAACCCTCCTGGACAACCTATAGTGGCAGGCATCAATAGTCTGACAGAGCCAATTTCTAATTTTGTGGACTTTGTATTGAGGCCTTTAGTAACATCTCTTCCCAGTTACCTTAGGGATACTAGTGACTTCCTTCAATGTCTGTCAGCTATAAAAAAAAATCTGAATAAAGTCATTACACTTGCCACAATGGATGTGACCTCTCTATATATTAATATACTGAGGGTCTTCTGGAACTGAAACATTTTCTTGATCTATGTAGTGATGATGGTCTGCCAACAAAGTTCATTGCTGATTTGGCTGAACTTGTTTTTGACAGAGAATTACTTTCTTTTTGAGAATATTTTCTATTTACAAATTGAGGGCACAGCCATGGGTGCCACTATGGCCAATGACTATGCAACCCTATACCTTGGTTATCTAGAAGACCAATACATCTGGAATAATAATACTTTTATTGAAAATTTGGTTTTGTTCAAAAGATATATTTATGATTGTTTTGTGATTTATAAAGGTTCTGCCAGTGACTTTGAAATGTTTGCCTTGTATATGAATTGCTTTAGATGAATTTACCTATCATGTGGGGACAACAGATATTAACTTCTTGGATACTACCATTTGTGTTGTTAATGGCCAACTAGTCTCTATGTTGTATAGAAAAGAAACAGCTAAAAATAGCCTTTTACATGCCAAGAGTGCTCACCCTATGTCTTTGAAATGTGGTCTACCATATAGTAAAGTTCATGAGACTCTATCACATCTGCACCAATAAGGATGATTTTAAAGTTAAAGCCCAGATTTTATACAGTGTTTTTAAATGACGGGGATATTCAACAAAGTGGTTAGACACTGCATTAGATAAAGTTTATTCTTTGTCAGATAACACTAATTTGATCCCTACAAAGAAGAAGTTCTTGTGTTTTTAAATCTACATTTAGTCCTTTGAGTCCAGAAATTAAAAAGGTAGTAAATAATCACTAGCATATTACACAAAGTGATTGTGAACTGTCAGATTTTTTCACTGATCCAACTCTCTTGTGTCTACTCTAGGAACCCAAATCTAAGGGACAAACTGGTGCATGCAGATACCTATATCCCCACTCCTGGGACCCTCTCAGATGCCCAGGGATATTGATTGAATGAAAAGATGGATCTTGCATGTTTTTTGTAGTTTTTTTTTTTTTTAACTTGTCATTTATTTATTTATTTATTTATTTTCCCCTTGTCATTTATTTTATTCATTCATGTGTTCTATATTTTTTTTTTTTTTTAATTATCCTTATTATTTTATTTTATTGTCATTTATTTTTATTGTTTTGTTTTTTTTTTTTCATTTTTCCCCGTGTTATTTTTATGAATTTTTTGTAACCACCTATTGATTAAGCTCAGCTGGTAACAATTTGTAATTGTGTCTACAGAATAGTGTTGTTGCTGTTTGTTCCATGAGCACTGAAGAAAGCATGAGCTTTCACTTTGTATATGTTAAATTAAAGTAATATGTGATAGACACTTTGTGTACGATACACAGGAGGTCGGAGACACAGGTAAGTTTACGATGTTTATTGAGACAACCAGAGCGGTGAACAGGTGAGTATTTCAGATGAAGTTTCCAGTGTATATATCAAGACAGTGATACTTGATTTGATCTTCACACCAGGTTCGATGAAGGCAGAGAGAGACGTGGAACAGAGGAGGTTACCAGACAGAGGATATATCAAGACAGCATTACTGAACTTGATCTTCACACCAGATTCAACAATGACCAGGAGACTTGGAACAGAGACTACACATAGACACTCACAGAGGACTGGAGAACACGGAGGATATAGGAGACACACTGGAGACAGGTAAGGAGTCCGTAAGGTAAGTATGCGTTAACGAGACCGGACAATGACTGAGTGACTGTGAGTGTCTTTTATGGAGCTGCTGATTGGACTGGTGATGAGTGTCAGGTGCGTGTGATCAGTACTCTGGTGAGGGAGTGCGACGTGATTGGCTGGGTGCAGAGCCTGGTGTGTCTGTGACACTTTGTATGATAGTATTTCATTTTTTAGAATTGGACAATATTTCAATATTGTATTACTGTAGAAATGTAGCAAACTGCTGTCTTAATCAGTTTTTGTATTATGTTGGGTTTTGAACTTAAGTTTAACAGTTTTGAAAATATTATGTAAACGTGCAGACTGGTCTGCAGGGAAATAGAATTTTGGTAGTGATTGTGCCAGAATGAGAAAATAATTCATGTAATTTTAAAGATGCCGTCATTGAATGCATTTTGTGCCAAAGCAGTGATAAATGATCCACAGTTTATCCCACATAGACTGATGCTGTGATCACTGTGTGAAGAGTTTTGAAAAAGTGACCTATAATTGGTCCTAGTGATTGTAAAAAACGTTACACTGTAAACATCTTTCGCTTACACACAACATGCTTTTGTAAGTTGCTACAGTCTGTTCATTATGTAATAATGTTCTCCTAGAATAACCTATTATATTATGTGAAAAACATAACATTAAATGAACATTTTATTACATTCTTTTATTACTTATTACATGAGTTGCTACAAAAAAAGTTTGGAACAACATGGGAGTGCGCAAATGAGGGCAGATTTTTCATTTTTGGGTTAACCACAAAAAAAAAAAAAAGTGTTATACTGGTTTAGAACTCTGACGTGTTCATCTAACAGCTCGGTGTAATTACACAGATTAATGTACAAAGAAAAAAAATATACAGGGAAAACCTGGTGTTATTGCTAGAAATACAAAGATTCTAATAACTACATCTATCTACCAAGTGAGAACGTTTCATACCATTCTCTTGGTTCCACATCCCGTCAGAGAGAAGGTGGTGGTCACATGGGTTGTGTTGTAAAACACTGGGCAGGCCGGATCATTCAGCTGGAGGTCAGAGAGATGAAGATTCTCCAGGAAGGAAGTGGGAAGCACTAGAGACATCTGAAGCTCTCGCTCCTTACATTTCAACTCTGACAAATAGACATGAGAAATGTTCTTACATTTGCAACAAAATGAGGGTGAGACAGGCTTATGACAAGTGAGTGGATGCTTTTGAAGATAGGCTTGTGCTTTTACTAGTTATGCAGTTTTTGAAAGAATTAATATGAGACAGGTAGATTTGCTAGAGCAGAGGTAAGTTTACAGTTTTTGGTGTCATAGATTTTGATAAGGTCAGGTTTTAGTCTGGTTCTCTTCAAATAAAATACTTCATTTTTATACAACAGAAAGAAAGCCGTGCACAAGTATCAATGAAAAATGCAAAAGGAAACAAAAATCAGAATCAGAAGATTTAAGAAAGATCATCAATCCACTATGGAAACAATGGACATCATTTGCTGCAGGTCACTTTTTTTAAAATCAGAATCACAAATCAAAAATATATTTTGCACATCTGTAATGTATTTTGATTTATACAGCAGATCTTTCTGGTTCTCGAATCTGATTGGCTGAGAGGTCTTTCCAGCCATGTGATATATCACCACGGGAACCGTTTCACTGTCTGTATCACTCCGCTTTCAGTGAGTGTCATGGCAGACAAGCAAGACCACCATATTTTTACAGATGTTGTTGTGTAATGGAATGTAGTTTTAAGAGTTTTTTAGGCAAGAATATAGTTATTTAGACCTCAAATATGCAACTTATATATAAACATAGAGCCTATTTGAAAATTTGTTTAAACATTTTGGGAGATGTGAGCTCCATGCCGCTGACAGATATAACCATGAGATATAATTTGTTTTGGGTATATCAAACGGACAATCTTAATCTATTACTTGTTCCAGAGTTAAGCGATTTGGCTTAAGGGCTATATTTAGTTTCCTAACTTTATATTTACATTGAACTTAAATCCTGCACTAACTAGAGCGCAGCTTTTATATGTTTGACTGAACTGTTTGCTTGTGTTTATTTCCTTTTGTACAAACTTATTCTACTATTACTGTTCAATAAATATTTTATATAAATAACATGCCGTATTTGGTATTGAGAAAGGGTCCGTTAGTGATTGTGATTTAGATTTCAGTGAAAGTTACATTAATACGGCATTAGATGGTGGCAAAAACTGTATGAGTGAGTCAGTCGCCAAGATTTTTAAAAATGAAAGTGACTTAAACATGGACGTTGTTTTTATTTTAAACAGCATCTTACAAGATGCAACTGACAAATGCATTGACTAGCACTGTCATGAGAAATCCTCTTAACTGTTAAAAGGACAAAAACAAAGACTCAGCAGACATTTAAACTGATTTTGTGATTATGAATATAAGATTGACCTGAAGAATATCAGATGCAGGTAATACACTCACTATAAGTCGATCTCTCTCTCGAAGTTAATTGCCGAGGTCTAGAAAAAGCCACCACTGTTTGACAATTCAAACCCCCTTTTCAAGTAAGAAAATGGATATATTGAAAACAATCGGTCATACCCTCGGAATAAATAAATTAAGATATTTTTGTTGAAATCCAATGGCTCAGTGAGGCCTGCAAAGCCAGCAATGACATTTCCTCTCTCAAGATCCATTAATGTACTAAAAACATATTTAAATCAGTTCATGTGAGTACAGTGGTTCAATATTAATATTATAAAGCCACGAGAATATTTTTGGTGTGCCAAAAAAACAAAATAACGACTTATATAGTGATGGCCGATTTCAAAACACTGCTTCAGGAAGATTCGGAGCGTTATGAATCAGTGTGTCGAATATGATTCAGATCGCGTGTCAAACCGCCAAACTGCTGAAATCACGTGACTTTGGCGCTCCGAACCGCTGATTCGACACGCTGATTCATAACGCTCCGAAGCTTCCTGAATCAATCAATCAATCAACATTTATTTATACAGCCCTTTACAACACTCAAGGTGAACCAAAGTGCTTTCCAATAAAAACAAAACAATGTAAATAAAAATTAAAAAGCAACAAGAAAATGAATAAAAATACACAAATGCCAGCACAACTGCTAGATATTAAAAGCCAGTCTAAATAAATAAGTTTTAAGCTTAGCTTTAAAAAGGCCCAGGTCAGTGATAGTGCGCATATCGGCGGGGAGCTTATTCCAGAGTCTGGGCCCAGCAACAGAAAAAGCCTGGTCACCCCAGTGTTTGCACCGTGACCTTGGGACTTCCAGTAAAAGTTGGTTTGTTGACCTAAGAGCCCTGGTTGGCTGATACAGAGCCAGCATCTCAGTTACATAAGGAGGGGCAAGGCCATTGAGAGCTTTAAAAACAAACAAAAGTATCTTAAAATCAACTCTAAAAGAAACTGGAAGCCAGTGGAGCGAATAGAGAATCGGAGTTATGTGCTCACGTTTGCGTGTATTGGTTAAAAGACGGGCTGCAGCATTCTGCACCAGCTGAAGGCGCCTGAGGGACGACTGTGAGACACCAACATAAAGTGCATTACAATAATCTAATCTTGAGCTGATAAAAGCGTGAATAGCTTTCTCAAGATCAGAGCGATTCAAAAATGGTTTGACCTTGGTCAAAAGACGTAATTGAAAGAAACTAGCTTTAACCACACTGTCAATTTGTTTATCAAATTTCAGGCTACTATCAAAAGTCACACCGAGATTTCTGATTGATGGTCTAAGCTTTGAAGTCAGCGCATTAAAGTCGGAAGTTACAGACTCTCCGAATAAAATATACTCAGTCTTTTCTTCATTTAAATGAAGGAAATTTTGCTCTAACCATAGTTTAATGTCATTAATGCAATCAATTAGTGACCCAACTGCGTCAGCGTTTTTTGGACTCAAAGGCAAGTAAATTTGCAGATCATCTGCATAGCAGTGATAAGCTATATTGTGCCTGGCTATGATGGACCCGAGAGGCAGCATGTAAAGTGAAAATAAAACAGGCCCGAGAATAGAGCCTTGTGGCACCCCACAAGAGAGAGAGGTGGTGGAAGAGGACGAGTCCCCAATCGCTACAGAAAAAGTTCTATTGGTCAAATATGACGAGAACCACTGAAGTGCAGTACCCCGAATGCCAACATGGTGATTAAGGCGAGACAGAAGGACTTCATGGTCCACTGTATCAAAAGCCGCCGTGAGATCAAGTAATACTAAAATAACAGGGCTCTTAGCATCAACAAACCGAGCAATATCGTTATGCACCTTTAACAGTGCAGACTCAGTGCTATGTTGCGATCTGAATCCCGATTGAAATTTCTCAAAAACTGAGTTATTTTCTAAAAAAGAATATAGTTGTGTAAAAACAACTTTTTCTAGCACTTTTGAAAGAAAGGGCAGGTGGGAAACTGGTCTAAAATTAGACAAAACTGAGGGATCCAGATTAGGTTTTTTGAGTAAAGGCCTAACCACAGCATGTTTAAAAGCAGCAGGAACAGATCCTAAGCTAAGACATTTATTAATGAAAACCAACAGAAAAGGCCCTACAGTGGTAAAGACCTCTTTTAGCAATTTGGTTGGAACAAAGTCCAAAGGGCAATTTGTAATTTTCATTTGTTGCACTACTTCCTTAAGAAATGATAGTGTGACTGCTTCAAACTGTTCAAACACTGCAGAATGTGCTGCAGCAACAGCTAAATCAGTTCCAGAGCTCTTAATCGTGAGTTGTCTGACAGACTCCACTTTATTAATAAAAAAGTGAAGGAAATTCTCACAACAGGAGACTGAGGCATCTGTTGGAGAACAGGTATGTGGGTTCACAACAGAATTAATTGTGTTAAACAACACCCTGGGACAATGGCCACTATTGGTGATAATATTTGACAAATATTTAGACTTTGCCTCCTTCACAGCCCTTTGATAATCAGAAAGACAGCTCCTTAATATTTCCAATGACACATGTAATTTGTCCTTCTTCCATCTGCGCTCTGCCTTTCTACAGAGCTGCCTAAGGTCTCTGGTGGCATCGTTCATCCAGGGATCTACTCTTAATTTAGGAGATCTATGCTTGTAAGGGGCAATAGAGTCCAGGATTTCAGAACAAGTGGAATAAAAGGATAAAAGAAGGTCATCAGGGCATGCAGGAGAGACAGATTCACTGAGGGCATAAAGTTTAGAGTCCATAAAAGCAGCAGTAAACACTTCAGCTGTTGAGGAGGTGAAAATGCGACGGTAACATGGTGAAACAAGAGACCTGTTGGCTGTTGATGGCAGAATTGGAAATTCAAAAATAATAGGGAAGTGATCTGAGATGGCAGTCTCAGATATTTCAGTAAGGGAAATAGAGAGTCCATGAGAAATAATAAGGTCCAAAGTGTGACCAATAAGATGTGTGGGTCGATCCATTAGTTGGAATAAATCAAAAGATGACAAAAGTCGTTTAAAATCAGTGGCCAGCTGATCAAACGGACAGCAAACATGGATGTTAAAATCACCACAAATCAAAAGCTGATCATATTTAGGGACAACATCAGCTAAAAACTCAGAAAACTCTTGGATAAAATTCTTGTTGTATTTAGGAGGACGGTAAACAACAGCACACAACACAGGGCGTGTAAACTCAATTAAAAATAACTGCAGTTCAAAACAAGAATAATTATTTATAGATAAAAGTCGGCACTTAAAATTGTCTTTAAAGACAGTAGCCACGCCTCCTCCGCGCCCAGATGCACGCGGGGAGCTGAAAAAACAGCACCGAGGTGGGAGGAGCTCCGTGAAGACGCTGTTGTCACCTGGTTTAGCCCAGGTTTCCGTCAACAAAAGAAAATCCAATGAGTGAGAAATAAAAAAGTCCTTTAAAATAAAAGTTTTGTTTGTAAGCGATCTGGCGTTGATCAAAGCAACGCGCAATGTGTTGAGACCAGACTGCTGGGAGATACGTGCAATCGGGCGATGGTTCTCCTTTATGGGATGCCGTTTGTAAATCCTCACGGGCCGTCGGCAGTAGGCTCTTCTTAATCTGACAAGTCTACCGCCTCTTCTGCCGCGCCTTCTGCTGCGCTTTCGGTAGTGATTAAAGGCAGGTAGCAGGCAGGGCACACGCCACAGGTACGAAGGTACAGATGACAGGAATGGCGGTGGCATCTTAGACTGTCCACTAAAGCCACAGATTGAAGGTTTAACCACATAATTCCTTATATTCAGAAGAGTCTGGTGGTCATATACTAACAGTGGTGACACATTCTGTGCAAAGTGTGACAAAATTAACAATAACGATAAAACACAAGGCAGAGGTAGACGGCCAGCCAAACACAGTGGCGCCATCTCAGAATTTTACAGAATGTTTTTAGTACATTAATGGATCTTGAGAGAGAAAATGTCATTGCTGGCTTTGCAGGCCTCACTGAGCCTCGGATTTCAACAAAAATATCTCAATTTGCATTCCGAAGATTAATGAAGGTCTTACGGGTGTGGAACAACATGAGGGTGAGTAATTAATGAATAACTAACCCTTTAAATAAGTTTGGTTTTAGATAGTTATTTGATGTTATAAAAACGGGGGTGTAATGTGTAAATGTTCAAAATATCTTCCTTTGTGTAAAACAGAACAAAGAAAATTATACAGATTTTGAACAACTTGAGGGTGAGTAAATGATGATAGAATTTTCATTTTTGGGTGAACTATCTCTTTAAGCTGTACAGGCTGAAAATGACTGTGGAATATAGTGCTGCCACTCAAACCATGGAATTATTACCTGTTCCTGGCGGCAAAGGGTCTGTTTGCGCTGAAAGAGAGTGATACTAGATTAAAAAAAGATCGTAGGTATATGACCTCCCATCGCTATTTTTTTTTTTTTTTTTTTAAATACAAAGAGGAAAACATGGAAAAGGAGTAAAACAGCCTTACTTTGTTTCAGCCACATACACCTGATGTGAGACTGCAGGCTGTGAAACAAACAGAAGAGAGTTATAACTGTCAACCTTGAATTTGTTTTATGAAGTATTCATGTTGACTCTGTGAGCTCCTTTCTACCTTTGAGTATTTGCAGCAAAACAAACGGACAGCAAATGGGCAAACTGATTAGGACCTCTGACCCAGGACAGTGTGACAGAGCTCTGCGAATTCATGCCTGTTTCCATTGGTGATATGAAGAGTCCCGGTGGGCCAATCACAGCTATTTCAGACACACTGCATTGAGAAAAGACCAGAGATTTCAACTGATAGAATGACAAAATAATCAATCATGAATTATTACGGTGCTTGAAAATATCTTCATATTTTGGGTCACAATGTGTGTGAATGATGTGAGAGGTTGGGAAGATTTGATTCTCTCCTCGTCTCATAACAGTACTAATGATAAGTGCATATAAACAAACAGAAGTATGGCATTTCTGGCTTCATCAAACAGAATTGCAAAAATAAATAACTTCACACTACAATGTCTAATATACAACCATTGATGCACAAATGTGTTAATTCTGGAAAGAGTGAACTGATCGGTCTGATCTGTCCCGGATCATGGCTGGACAGAACCAGCACTGATGAGCTTGCATGAATGGGAGGTTTAATTGGGACACCACTAGATCAGAGGCCATCCATCAGCAGAGGCATGTGGAAGTTTGTTTACCAATAAACTTTGTTGCAAGTGCAGTTGAGCACCATGACTAGGCAAGGCAAGGCAAGGCAATTTTATTTGTATAGCACATTTCATACACAATGGTAATTCAAAGTGCTTTACATAAAAAAGAATAATAAAAATAGAACATAAGGAATAGAAATAACAATAAAAACAGAGAATTTTGCTATCTGGATGGAAGAGCTAGGAAGTCTCAGGGAGTTTGTTGTTGTTGTTGTTGTTGTTGTTGTGTTGTCCATCAGAGTTGGATCTAAATGGATCTATCCATCAGAGCGGATCTGAATGGATCTTCCTCACACGACAGGACTGCTACCTGTTAAGGCACTTCAAACTGATAAACATAGTTTCAATCTCCCCTTTTGCCAAGACACCTCAAACTGCACCACACAGCCCTAATCCCCCTTCCGGAGATATCTTATCTATGCAACGCAGTTCAAATTTCCCCTTTGGAAATTTCCCCCTTTGGAAGTGTCCTGACTGTAATCCAGAGATATCTTAACCATGCACTACAGCTTAAATTTCCCCTTATCCAAATTTACCAAATTTGAACCTAATCACTTTCTTCCTAATTCTCCCAGCTCTTTCAACCAGACAGCAATATTTAAAATGCATTAAAAGTCAGAATACAAGATGATACATAAAAGATATAAAATACATTAAAAATTAAATAAAAACAGGAAAGGAATTAAAAGAATGAAAAGATAATACGTATAAAATAAAGTGCAAACAGTTCGGACATAGCACAGTGCTCAATCAGCAAATGCATAGATAAAAAGATGTGTTTTGAGTCTGGATTTGAATGTGGCTACTGTTGGAGCACACCTGATCTCTTCTGGAAGCTGGTTCCAGCTGCGGCTGGCGTAACAGCTAAAAGCAGACTCTCCTTGCTTTGAGTGAACCCTTGGTATGGGAGGAAAATAATTTTCCTAGGAAAATAATTTGTTGTAAGGACTAGGAAAATAATTTGTTGTAATGATGCCACTCCGACACATTTGCTGAATGTGTGAGGCTAGAGAGAAAAACATGAACCAGAGGAACAGAAATTAATATGCCTTTCTCTAATCTCAGGTATTTCTGTTTCTGTCAGTCAGGTTAACAAAAAAATCTCTCAGATCGGTTCTGACTAATTTTATTGGGTCGGGATTTTCCTTTTTAATAATGAATTGATGGATGTCGGGTTTAAGAAAGTAGTTATTTGGGTCAATTCAAGTTGGGTACAGATCTTAGAACTTAAGACGACCTCTACACATTTTCCATATTTATTTTTTACAGGTGTTTTACCTGTATTTAGAATTCTCACTTCATTAAATTGTGTTGTGGGGTTAACGCAAACATAGGCACCGATCCCGTGGGTGCTCGAGCACCCATGGAAAAATATGAGATATTCTCCATTGATTTCACCAATGAAAAATCGAATGCAGCTTTCAGACATGATTATCTTCACCTTTTTATAGTTTATTTGAGGCCGTTTCTATTGCGTTATTTTAATGTAAAATGTTGA
The DNA here is from genome assembly GCA_028476615.1 of Culter alburnus. Taxonomy (NCBI): domain Eukaryota; kingdom Metazoa; phylum Chordata; class Actinopteri; order Cypriniformes; family Xenocyprididae; genus Culter; species Culter alburnus. The sequence continues at coordinate 38,923 of JAOTNS010000545.1, forward strand.
GAGCGCATTCCAGGTAATACGCGAGCACAAATCTTTCAGCTCGCGCCTCATGCTCAACTGGACGCGCGCTCAAACTCAAACTCTCCTTGCTCTTTCTCTAGAATGGTCTTCTTATTGTAAGTGCTTATTGTAAATAGGTATGTATTGAATAATTTTATTTAGTGAGCTGCTACTGATCATCAGATATCAGTGAGAGCGCGACTCGCAGCAACACTCATGGAAAGAATGTGCTTTTATTTGGTTGGTAACATAAGCTTAATTAGCTGGTGGCACATGTCCCCACCACTTTTTTAAAACATTTTGCTGCACGGATAGCCTATAATGCAAATGAAACATCCATTTGACGTAAATTTGTGTTAAATAAGAAGCGATCTGGCACTGGAATGTGTTGTTTTTAAATCATGCCGCTGTTATCAGTGGCGGAATGTTGTCTTGTGGCTTGTGCACAGTCTTTGTGTCACAGTCAACATTTGGTAATGTTGTTGCGGCAACTCTCTGTTCTTTCCAGCGAAATCATTAACAAAATGCACACAAATGTGTCCCTGCTCTTGCCTCTTTATACAATCATTAATGAACATCTTTTGTTTTATTGAGAAAATCAAAAACTAAACAAGGGCGGAACCACTAATAATTAGAACCCGGAACGTCTGACTCTCATAGCAAAAGTTCCACTAAACCACATGGGAATATGAATATTTAGCACGGGTCTGTGTATATATATGCTCTGGGCACCCACCAGCATAAACATAAATCGGCGCCTATGAGCGGAAATGTCCGTAAAATTACTGGATGATGTCTGGTAATGAGCTGCCAGTACTTTTTCCATTGTTTTACGGATTTATTTTTTACAGTGTAGGTTGCACCCCAACTTTACTTCAAAATGTCTTTTGATGTTTTTGTGTTCTGCAGAAGAAAGATATTCATACAGGTTTGGAACAACAGGAGGTCAAATAAATTACTGAATTTTCATTTTTGGGTAAGAATTTTAAAATAAGAATGACATTCCTTTCTAATCAAAAATTTAATTTTCGGTACTTTAAATTGAGCAAAACTCAAATATCATGTCCAAATGTAACTGTCCTGTCTGCTTACCTTGAGTCAACAGTAATGTTGACATGGACTTCTTCAAAGGGCAGGACGTGGATCACGACGCCCCCTGCTGGACTTTCACCTATGAACTCTGGCACAGCGGAGCAGCTTGATCCACTTTCAACTGCAATACAACACACCAATAATTCTATAGTAACATACAGTAAAACTGCCTACAAATGTGCATGGTACAGCCCTATCTTATCTATCTTCTTACTTGTGTACATACTCAAATCTAACTGTTATACCTATATATTTAATATGTAAAAACCTTTTGATCTTAAGGCTTAAGCTCTAATGCAAGTGTCCGACATATATAGGAACTTCTTCAATACTGTTTAATGTTGGTAGAGAAAAGAAACTAGGAAAAGAATAGAACATTTTAATTTGATTTAAATTTGAATATATTTAATTTGTATCAATATTAAATATCTATACTTCAATTTGTGATATGGTAAAAAATTAATTACTTCATGCATTATTTCTATTATTTTGTACTATTATTATAAAATACTTGATTGGTATACTGTATATATGCACTAGTTTTTCTCATAGCACTGAGATTTTTCAGTGCTTATATTGTTGATTGAGTTTATTTTGAAGGCTTCAAAGTTGTTCTGTTATTCATTAGTTCATTGTGAAGACTGAGATGAATTGCTAACCTGTTATTAAGAGATACACAGATACAGTGGAGAAAGGCTTTGCCTCGTTGTGGATCTGGTTCTTTACAGATGAAGGAAAATCCTCCACCATGATCTGTATTGAATACTGACCCAAATACGCTCCACCTTCATACAACAGTGTACACGTCTCCTTTCACGGTCAAAACACAATATAATAACTTGAAAATTAAATATTGAATGTAACCACATATAACAATTTAATTGAACTGAATATTTAAAGGAAAACGTGACTGACTTCATTAAGCTGCATAAATTCACCAAGGCCAGTCTTCTCATAACGACAGCGAATCTCATCTCCATCCAAATCCATCACATTCACTGGGATTTCTTGAGGACAACCAGCTTGTAACCTGATATAAAGAGATACAAGTTTCAGACATACAATATGTTTTATATGGGCATTTCTGAAGTGTGTTTGCAGGGCTTTACCTGACTGGAGGAGGTAGCGACACATATGGAGGCTGGTTAATACCGTTAGTGTCCGATCTGACAGAGAGATCTGCTCTTGAATATAGTGAAACAGCTCCATCAGACCTAAAGAGTAAACACAATATGAGATTGTAGTCACTCGACAGGCCATTTACTTGGACAGAATCTGTAATCACTCACCTGAGCTGAGAGGTGTGGTTTTGGGGGATGTTTTTCTGCCACTGACGGAGGCACCAGCCTGGTGAAGGTAAAACTCCTTTCACCGGAGACGAGCTGAGCTGATCGATGCAGTTCACTTCATTACACAGCTCATCCAGCACTGGACAGGGCAAGCTGGACACCAGACTGTAATGAGCCCTGACCTGCAGGCAGAGACATGAGATTTCAATCCTGTAAAGCCTACTGTGTCATATTCGCAAATCTCTAAAGCCTCAAATATCAATGTGGTCAAAACTTTACTGTAAAACCTGTCACACACAATCTACTACATGCATTCTGTCATCTGATTTATAGTTTTGTTTTGTTTTTTGCAAGTAAAAGGTCTTTTAGTATAATTATATTTCATTGACTGATTAAAGGGTTAGTTCACCCAAAAATTAAAATTCTGTCATTTATTACTCTCCCTCATGCCGTTCCACACCCATAAGACCTTTGTTGATCCTCAGAACACAAATTAAGATATTTCAAAACACTACTTCAGGAAGCTTCGGAGCGTTATGAATCTTTTGTGTCGAATCATGATTCGGATCGCGTGTCAAACTGCCAAACTGCTGAAATCACGTGACTTGTCATTGCTGGCTATGCAGGCCACACTGAGCCATCGGATTTCAACAAAAATATCTCAATTTGCATTCCAGAGATTAAGAAAGGTTTTACAGGTCTGGAACGGCATGAGGGTGAGTAATCAATGACAGAATTTTCATTTTTGGGTGAACTAACCCTTTAAGTTATACACCTATGGCTTGTTTCGTTGATTAGATTGCCTTGTGTATTTAAACCTTGTGTTTTTTCTGTTCAGTGTCCGTTCACGTCTCATTGTTCTCTGATATTTATATGTATTTTATGTATCTGCAATACTGTACTGCATAAAGATCTCAGTGATTTACATTACAAGCATTAGACTTTTTATACATATAAATATCTGCAACCAAGTCCATATTTTTGCTAATTTTGTGCCTCTGAAAACAACAAATATTTTTCAGCCTCAAGTATGACCTCCATAATCTCCTATATCAGACTATATGAGCAAAAAAAGCCTGATGTATCAAATATGATACTCAGTGTACAAAACTTTTTTATTATTTTTTAAATATTTTTTTAAAGGTTTAATAAACTTTTCCGTTTCAAAAATCAGATTCTTCTGACTTATTTCAGGCTTTACAGGGTTAAGTTCTGCTCAGTTGTTCTTAAAAGCATACAACAGTCTGGAATTACAAGAAAACAAGCATCTTAAACAGGAATTGATTGTTTTGAATCAATAAACGTTTGGAAAGCCAGATGACATTGTTTTGACTTGATCTAAACTTGAATGGCTGTTCACACTGCCTCAAACACAACGGTCATATTCACACTGTGGCAACAAACACCAACAGGGTAAAAAATAAGGAAGTCTATAATACCTGTCCAGTAACCCTATCCATAACATCTCAATGGGACTGGCTCGACTGGCACAGAACAGAACTTGCTCGTAGACTTTTCATACCGGTAATACCAGTTCAAAACCGTAATACCAGTATTAGTGCTGGTTGGACATTAGGTGGAGCTATGGACTCATTTTCATAATATATATACATTATATATATATATATATATATATATATATATATATATATATAAATAATCGATTAGTTGTTGCTGCTCTAAATTCACAGCAATGCCACAACAAAGTAACGAAACCTTCAGAGGAGAGACAAACCCCCTAACAATGCATAGCAAACCAAGCAAATAAATGTCTCACTGGGGAGATGAAAATTAAATGAATATTGAGCAAAACAGAAAAAAAGTGTCTGGCCGCACGCTGAATCCAAAAAAAGACTGAAGTCTAGAAAAATACAAAATTTATTATATTAATTGCATGGTACAAAAAAAGTGCAAAGTGCAAGTGAATTAAAAACGGAGGAGCAGACGTTTTAGCAGTTTGCTATCCTCAGTGCTCAAAATGCAACAAACAATCACCCTCTTTCTAGAAAGACAAGCAATTCAGAGCCATCAGCTTAATCCAATTATCACAATCATCAATTATCACAAGTGTCACAACAAGAGAGTCTGAAAGGCAATGAACATAGCACAAACTACATGAAATATACATACAAATCTGTTTTGCTCAAGTTTATTTCCTTTGGTTCTACGCACCTGAAGGAAACAAGATTTTTGCTACTGTGAGCGCAACACTTTCTTTGATTAATGAAATGAGTATTAAAATGTGAGTGAAGAGTTGGGGGCACTTTGCTGTATGTTAAAACTGACACTTTAAAGATGCAGTCTGTAAGTTTTACCTCTTTGTCGCCATCTCTGTTTGAAACCTGCAATTGTAGTTATTTGCGGAATTATCATCTGTACGATGGGTTGTGCATCAGCACAGATTAATCTAATGTTTGCTGTCAGTCACCACACCGGTTTGGATACTGTACTTCGGAATCACAGATTCTATGTCTTGGAAGTATGACCAAAGTAAGAATTTTCACTGGAAAATGTCATCTGAACAAGTAAGTAACATTTCTGCCACTTCTGTTCTGATCAACTGAGGAAAAAAAATCAATAAATCGCGCTGTCAATGGTGATTAAATCTAACAATCACTTAGCTCGGATCACGTCAAACTGTGCAAATTATTATCATTGTTATAGTTTATTCTCAAATTGTTAAAGTTAACAACATCAGCATTGCGTGACAATCCACCATCAAAATAAGTTTAATTATTGCAGCTGCTGTGAGAAAAAGCTATAAATGATCGGCCTCACATGCCATATAGCCTACTAGCTGGGACATCTTCTTTCTGTTTACAGACGTGACGTAATGACGCAAAGACGAACGGCTGCATGCTCGAATTTCCCCCAGAACAAGCTTACCATTGTGAATCAGGCTAAGGTATGGAGATAGTTTTGAACACTGGCAGGTTATGTACTTGCTCAAAATTTGATTTTGGAACATTTTTAACCAAAACGCTCACGGACTGCAGCTTTAAATATTAAACTATAGTTGGGTGGTGCTAGTCACCGTCTTAATGAGAGAGTCATTAAGTCATTCATTCAACAGGTTAGTTTAAAAACGCAGATTTGTTTAGTAACGAAACACCCCTGTTTTGCCTCTGAGATGTACAACAGTTCTGTGTGTTTGTTTGGAAATATTTTTGATTTGCAAATAAAGCAAAAATGGAATAGTGTGTCTAAAATGTTAACTCACAGCATTCGCTTCTTGGTCATTTAATATAAAATCTATATAACATACGCAATCGTGCTAATATTCTGGCAAGGTGTTTTTTATTGATTTTTGTAAAGTGAGTAACACTTGATAACATCTACTTGCACGTTGTAAAAACAAATGTATCAATTGTATTATAAAAACGATATTATCATAGACGACACATATACATCCCCACTCACATTCCATTGTGAACCATAAAGAGAGGAAATAAATGAGGCCTGAATCAGAGGCTTTAAATCTTGACACAAAAATTTAAATTGTTGTAGTAATGAATCTCACCTGCTGTGATCTGTCCTGATCAAGCAATTCAATATTGACAGCTGCACCCAAAATGGATCCCGCAGTGATGCGAGTCAGTGACAGCAGGCAGACAGCCAGAAGCCACAGATTCAGCCTCATCACGGCCGCGCTCCGCTGCTCCACACACAGCACATATCATCTTCACACACTTTGTTATAGCATCAAGATGTTAATCATTAAGAATAATATTTGTAAACTTAGGATACTAATTCAGTCCATTGTGATTTTTTAATAAACATAGTGTCACAGTCTCCAACTGTCCTGGACTCCATTTCCCATCATCCTCCCTGGGCCTCACCTGCACTCACTCCACCATCAGCTAATCACACACACCTGTCCCCCATCAGCTCCTCATCACACCAGACTTTTAAGCACACCCAAAGAGCTTAGAACCCAAGAGGCGACACTTTGATACTTTTTGGGTAACAGCCACTAGATGGCGCTCTGGTAGCGCGGCTGCCATTATAGGGTGAAAATACTAACTGGACCATTGAATCCTTCACATCTTACACACCCAAAATCGGCGAATTTCTCTGCCAAATCAGTAGCGCAATAGAACAGTTTTTTTTTAATTAAGTCACCAGTAAATTGCATGGCTCCTACAGTAAATGTTTTGTTGTCTTATATATGTTTTATTTTACCAGTTGTGGAATCCAACCATTCATCCATCTGAGGTAACGTAGTTAGCCTACTTTATTGAGTATTTCCATTTTATGCAACTTTACACATTTATTAATAGTAAATTAATAATTGATAAATTTAAGACCATCATGTTTGCAGCGAACAATATATTTCAGACCTAGTGGAGTAATAGTAATAATATCTAGGTCTGAATTGAAATAGGCTACATTGTACGTTTTAATGGATCACGCTACAAACATAATGATCTTATAATACATGATGCATTGCTGTGTCCGTTATCGCACAATTCACACTTTTCGACACTTTTGCTTTAATGGACATTAGACAACACCGCAAAATCAAGCTATTATATCCATATATTTATTGTCCAACATTCCCAATTTTTCTGATGCATGTCCTTAATTTAATTTCATATATTGGTAATAATTTTAGTATTTATAAGCCTTTTAAAGAATTTTAACCCAAACTGACTGGGTTTCTAGAGAGCAAAGGTTTTGTGAAAAAAGTGGAAAACTTAAACACAAAGTGTGTAAAAGGATTTGATGATCACTAATGATAGTATTTTATTCTGTGTTGTCATCATTCAGGTTGGATTTCAGCTTTAATGTATTTTTTTATATTTTTATTTTTTTAACAAAGCAGCTGATATTGCCATAGAAACTAGTGAACTGCTGACTCGCTTTCACCCCAGAATGGCGGAAACGCAGGGCTGCTGCTGGGCGCCGGTGTTTCAACAGAACGTTCTATTAAGTGTCGCTTCTTGTTAGTGGATATTCTTTGGCACACCACTCACCTCCCTCAGTTTTCCAGTCACTGTTATATGTTGGATGTGTTTACCTGCCTTTTTTGAAGTATTATTAAACCTTTGAGTTCTATTTGAAACCTGCTTCTCCTGCCTTCTTCCTGTGGTCACATACCGTGACACATAGGCTACTCTATGAAATTTTATCTCATTCTCATGATAAACATATGCACATGCTAAACCCCAAATGTTTCTTCAAATTTCACAATAGCTTGTTCAAAGGTATTATTTTTTATTTTGAAATTCAGGATAACTGAACAATTTCCTAGTCATCTCAATGGCAAAAACTGTCCCAGTTTACCTGAATTCACCCTACGTACTTCTAAGACAAATTTCTGCTATGATTGTGAAAGAATCAGACGTACCCAAATGCCTCCTGATGTCTCTTGCTTCCTTCAGAATGTTTCTGTTATTATTATCCACTGTTATTATCACTGATTTATCGGTAACCTGGATATTTTTGATCAATTAGACAACGTCCAGAACTCCTGTGCGAAACATCTTGTTTCCTAGCATCAATGTGAAAGTAAAATGTTATAAAAAAAGGATGCCAAACTGGCTTGGTGAGAATTGTTAAGGCATTTAGTTCTATTGTTCAGTGATTACACGTCAAGGAGTGTGAATGCCAGGAACTAACTGCGTGTTGAATAAAGCTCAACAAGGGAAAAAAAACAACCCAATATCCTTATTGTATCTTGTAGAGGCAAAAATCACACCTGCTTATGGCCAGTAAACTGAGAACATGTTGAGCAAAAAACATTTACCAGCTATAAGGCCGTTTGTTCTTTGCACAGATATGAGTTCACATGTGCTCATGTTTCAGATCAGCCGGTTTCTGTTACAGTGAAACTGCATCTGTCACACAAATCTGAACACACATCATCGTATCTTAGATAAGTGTTTTGGTAAATTTAAAGTTTATTAAAGTTTAAAGTTGCTATAGGTGTTTTCTGTAGTGGATGGTTTAAATGTCTATTTCAGCATTTACTGTCGGTAGTGATTATTTGCCATCTGGATCAAAGCTGTTGGTGTTTTTCCCCCGTGTGTGTCCTTCAAGAAAATGCTGGGCTGAATGACCTTTTGTTTCTAAACAAACTCCAGGGTTGTGTGGTAATTTAATTCCCATTCAAATCAACACCTCTATTAGGAGCAATTAATAGAATAATAGTTTCTTTACTCTGCTTATATGGCTCTCACTTAATGCCAGGGGTTTGAATATTACAATTTACTATTTATATTATTTGATATGAACATGTATTGTAAACACTATGTAATATTATAATTACCATCTGAATAAGGCTTTTAATTTAAATCAAATCAGCGTATTTAGATTATCATTCCTCTGATTTGGGTTAGCTGAAGCCCTGGAGTTCACATGTTTTCATTGTGTTTGTTTCTCTCACAACCCAAAGACATACAGCAAATGCTTTTGAATGTGTGTGTGTGTGTGTGTGTGTGTGTGTGAGAGAGAGAGAGAGAGAGAGAGAGAGAGAGAGAGAGTGAGAGCGTGTCACCCTTGGTACGAAAACAATTGATCATGCCACAACCTACACATACCTCAGGCTGAAAATAAGTGCAACTGGAAAGCTAAATTTGGCCGTAAATGAACTGAAAGAGAAAGCAAGAAGGGCCTTCTATGCCATCAAAAAATCAATCCAAATTGAAATACCAATCAGAATCTGGCTCAAAATATTCCAATCAGTCATAGAACCAATTGTACTATATGGCAGTGAAGTTTGGGGTCCTCTCCTGAACCACGAATTTGACAAATGGGACAAAACCCCAACAGAAGCCCTGCATGCCGAGTTCTGTAAGAGTATCCTGAGAGTACAGAGGAATACACCGAACAACGCATGCAGGGCAGAATTAGGCCAGTACCCTCTATTAATCCACATTGAGAAACGAGCCATCAAATTTTGGAAACATCTAAAAATGAGTGACCCCAACTCTTATCATTCTAAAGCCCTTAAAAACCATGAAATGAACATTGAAAAAAGCCCCCTGATTCAGATGGTCCTGAGGCTGCAAAAACAAACTAACACGACTAACAACAGCCAGCCTCAGGACACTGACACCCTCAAACACAGAATTCGGCCCAACCAAATTACAAAAGCACAAAAAGACAGTTATCTGACCTATTGGACTAAAACAACAGAAAAACAAAGTAAACTTGAATGTTATTTGGCCCTAAATAGAGACTACACCACAGCAGAATATCTGAGGACAGTGAAAGACTGTAAATTAAGAAGAATAATGACGAGGTACACACTGAGCAATCACACGCTGACTGTAGAGATGGGCAGATACAGACAGAACTGCTGTCCAGAGAGAGACGCATCTGCCCGTACTGTGACCTGGGAGAAGTGGAGACAGAGCAACACTTCCTCACCAGCTGCCCTAACTATGAGGAAATCAGAAAGATATTTTATCCAAAATTTGAAATACTTTGCCCTAACCTCATAAAAGTAAACAATAAAACACAACTTCAACATTTATTAGGTGAAAAAAAAAGAGATTGTATCCTACTAGCAGCAAGATACATTGATACCTGTCACAAAAAGAGGGAGGAGTCGATTAATCAGTAATGCGCTCTCACACACACACACACACACACAGAATTCTAAATTGTTCATAGAATTCTAAATGTTGATTGATTAATCGTTCTACTTTTTATGTTTTTATATGTACATGTGATTCACTGTATGTTGATGATAGAAATGCTTTGGCAATACTTTGTAACAATTGTCATGCCAATAAAGCACATTGAATTGAATTGAATTGAATTGAATTGAATTGAATTGTGTGTGTGTGTGTGTGTGTGTGTGTGTGTGTGTGTGTGTGTGTGTGTGTGTGTGTGTGTGTGTGTGAATGAATGAGTGAGTGTGTGTTTGTGTGTGCAAGTTTTTGTGACATATCAGGACACAAATTTGTATAATGACATGGGTATGACATAGGTATTACAAGGAGAGGGTGACTTATAAGGACATTCTCCATGTCCCCACTTTTCAAAAGGCTTATAAATCATACAGAATGAGTTTTTGTAAGAAAAAAAGTGTGCACGGTTTCCTGTGATAGGTAGGTTTAGGTGTGGGGTTGGTGTAGGGCGATAGAAAATATGGTTTGTACAGGATAAAAACCATTACGCCTATGGAATGTCCCCACAATTCACAAAAAAACAAACCTGTGTGTGAGAGAGAGAGAGAGAGAGAGAGAGAGAGAGAGAGAGAGTGAGTGAGTGGATTTAACAACTGAACTTATCCAAATATAAACCATGTTTTATGTTGCAGTTCCTAATAAAGAGTTTAACAAACTAAGGGTTACAGGACTGGTTTAAACCAAAATCAAAGTAATTGACTGTTGTACAACTCTGACAAGTATTCAGTGATGTCAAGGCTATAATATAATTAGTTGTGTAGGCACATGTGATCCAACTTGACTATTACACTTTTTTCAGTGGCAGAGCCATGGAAGATTCCCCATGATAAGACCATCTATAAACGCACAACATGGCTGACAGCGGTGGCCAGTTTCACACTTTTTCTCCAAACTAGGTTGGAAGCCTCACCAGCGAAAGTGAGGGCATACTGTTCGCTGTATTTTTCAACATGCCTCAGAAAACATAGGCTTTTCCATTTCAATACATATGTCACTAACTACACTTGCAACTCTTGCCTTGTTGGATGGCATTTGCTCCTCGTGAATTTCCAAAAATTCCTTGAAGGACCAAATTACCTCCTCATTATAGTTTTCAGTCATATGACTGGCATGGAGACCAGATGGGCAAAACATCCACAGAACTGCATTAAAGGCCTGTCAATAAAGGAAAGCCTTGTTTTGGGATTTCCTATAAGGGAATAACGTCACGTGAAAACTATGAATTGTTCCAAATGGATCAAAACTTGACAGCTGGGAAGTAATGCAGCTTATCTTAAGCAAACCTCCACATCATGGCCTTCCTCGGCTGCCCTCGCTGGCCCTTGAGATGGTGTGAGGGTTCTTGATTCCACCTTTCTTCAACAGCTCAAAGCGATTGCACTGATATTGCCCATTTTAGCAATCCTGGGACGCTACAAGACTGTAGAGCACAGATTGGCAGCCTGTCATTTTGTTCATAAAGATCTGCCAACAAAAGCGCCAAAAATCTCGGCCATAAATCAGATAGTCCTGTCTGTGATGAGTCATGCAGAAAACTCAAACAATTTCTTCTTCCTTATCTTCTGAACAGGGCTTGACATTAACTTTTTTGCTCACCAGCCACTGTGGCTAGTGGTTTTCCAAAGTTACTAGCCACTCAGCATTTTCACTGGCCACAATTTTGATGTTGGTAAATTACATTTTATATGGTTAAAGTTGACTTTGTTATGCTTAAATTACTTTATTTCGAGTCATTTTACTTGATTTAGAAGATTTAAAACCCTTTCAAACTTTTAAATGCAGATTGACCACCCAAATCAAGACTACATTGTATATCAGCTGGTATGTACAGGTGGGCAAGAGGTGGACAATATGAGCATGGGCTAATATGAGAAATTTTATAAGTTATTTGTGTTAGGCTATATAAAAGAACAAAGAAGCTAATTACAAAAACAATAGTAAATTAAAAATAATCTTTTTTCAGATACACTAGGTTTATTTTACATATAGCCTACATTTATTTAACATCTTTTGTTGTTTGATTAACATTAATGACAGACAGGTAAGCCTATTTAATTGGGCTGCTGAATTCATGGACGTAACGCATATTCAGTTATTACCCACCTGTTTACGTCCACTTAAGCCATGACCGACTGTATTCACGCGAGATACTCCACACGATGGACATTTAGACATCTGTGTGAACGTGTATTTGACTATTCAGGCGCGAGGAGAACTGATCGCGCGCGCGACAGAGAGAGAGCGCACGCGAGAGAGCGCTTCTGTTGTATGTCATTCAGCACAATTCCGCCTATCCCTCCTTCACTAACTGCACATAAATAACGAATTGTGTGATTTGATTGTAATTTTGTGCTACGACGATCTTCGACGATCATTTGGCTGTAAACTGAAATTATATTCAACCTGCCAAAGTGGCTAGTGGGAGTGGCTGTCTTACCCGCCACAGCTGAAATCTACCCGCATTTGGCGGGTTGGCGGGTGTTAATTTCAGGCCCTGCTTCTGAATGTCATTAGAAGTCCAGTTGGACAGTCAGATAAATCCCAAAACATAGAAACGCTTTCACCTAGATAACATCACATAGAGACTGTGTCTGTACCCCGAATTAGTAAATACAAAAAACTCCCAAACCCATTTAAGGGTAAAAATGTAGTTGATGTTCAACAAATAAAAAACAGAGATAATACTGAAGAACAAATTATAAAGCTTGGGTTGCTGAATATTAGATCCCTTTCTTCAAAAGCACTTATTGTAAATTATATTATCACAGATTATAAACTAGATGTGCTGTGTTTTGACAGAAACCTGGCTAAAACTAGACGACTACATTACTTTAAATGAGTCTAGCCCTCAAGATTACAATTATCAACACAAACCACGTCAGAAAGGCAAAGGGGGAGGTGTTGCTGTAATTTATAGTAATATCTTTAGTTTATATTTTAAAATCTTTCAAATATAATTCCTTCGAAGTGATGGTGCTTTATGTAACATTATGTAATGTAAGTGACAAATCACATTTGAAATTTGTGCTGTCTACTGTATACAGGCCACCAGGGCACCATACAGACTTTATCAAAGAATTTGCTGATTTTCTATCGGAGTTAGTACTGGATGCGGATAGAGTCCTAATTGTTGATTTTAATATCCATATAAATAATGAAAAAAACGCATTGGATTGGCATTTATAGACATTCTAAACTCTATTGGTGTTAGACAACACGTGTCAGGACCCACCCATTGTCGTAATCATAGTTTAGATCTAATATTGTCACATGGAATTGATATTGATGCTGTTGATATTCTGCAGCAGAGTGACGACATCTCAGATCATTATCTAGTTTCGTGTATTCTACATTTAGCAAAGGCTGCTAAACTGCCTCCCTGCCATAAATATGGTAGAACCATCACTTCTACCACTAAAGATTGCTTTATAAATAATCTTTCTGATCAGTTTCAGCGCCTTAGCATACCAGATAGCTTAGAAGAACTCGATGTTGCAACAGAAACTATTGACTCTCTCTTTTCCAGCACACTAGGCTCCTCTGCGCTTAAAGAACATTAAGAAAAATTATTCCAACGCCATGGTACAACGAGCACACTCGGGCCCTTAAGAGAGCAGCCAGAAAAATGGAGCGCAGCTGGAAGAAAACAAAACTAGACATTTTTCGCATTTTGTGGCGAGAGATAATGATTTGAGTACTGAAAGGCTTTAAAGGTGCCCTAGAACCAGTTTTTACAAGATGTAATATAAGTCTAAGGTGTCCCCTGAATGTGTCTGTGAAGTTTCAGCTCAAAATACACCATAGTCTTTTTTTAATTAATTTTTTTAACTGCGTATTTTGAAGCATCATTAACTATGCACCGATTAAGCGTGCAGCCCCTTTAAATCCTCTCGCTCCCTGCCCCTCGAGCTCTCAACTATTATACAGTGCATTTACAAATTTCACACAGCTAATATAACCCTCAAATGGATCTTTATCAAATGTTCGTCATGCATACTGCATGCATGCATCGATTCCTGTGAGTATAGTATTTATTTGGATGTTTACATTGATTCTGAATGAGTTTGAGGCTATGCTCCGTGGCTAACGGCTAATGCTACACTGTTGGAGAGAATTATAAAGAATGAAGGCTCAAAAGGCTTATAAATCATATAGAATGAGTTTTCGTGAGAAGTAGTGTGCACGGTTTCCTGTGATAGGTAGGTTTAGGTGTGGGGTTGGTGTAGGGCGATAGAAAATATGGTTTGTACAGGATAAAAACCATTACGCCTATGGAATGTCCCCACAATTCAATTCTGAATGAGTTTGAGGCTATGCTCCGTGGCTAACGGCTAATGCTACACTGTTGGAGAGATTTATAAAGAATGAAGTTGTGTTTAATCATTATATAGACTGCAATTGTTTAAAAATGAAAATAGCGACGGCTCTTGTCTCCATGAATACAGTAAGAAACGATGGTAACTTTAACCACACAGTAACAGTACATTAGCAACATGCTAACAAAACATTTAGAAAGACAATTTACAAATATCACTAAAAATATCATGATATCATGGATCATGTCAGTTATTATTGCTCCATCTGCCATTTTTCGCTATTGTCCTTGCTTGCTTACCTAGTCTGATGATTCAGCTGTGCACAGATCCAGACGTTAATACTGGCTGCCCTTGTATAATGCCTTATGGCATATGCAAATATTGGGGTCGTACATATTAATGATCCCGACTGTTACGTAACAGTCGGTGTTATGTTGAGATTCGCCTGTTCTTCAGAGGTCTTTTAAACAAATGAGATTTATATAAGAAGGAGGAAACAATGGAGTTTGAGACTCACTGTATGTCATTTCCATGTACTGAACTCTTGTTATTCAACTATGCCAAGGTAAATTCAATTATTCATTCGATGGCACCTTTAAAACTGCTAGATCTGCTTATTTTTCAAATCTTTTAGAAAAAACAAACACAACCCTAGGTATTTATTTGAGACAGTGGTTAAATTAATGAGAAATACAGCTTCAACTTCTGATGTTTCCAAACAGCACAGCAGTAATGACTTTATGAACTTCTTTACTTGCAAGATTGATAATTTTAGAAAAATTTTAAAATTATAACCATGCAACTGTCTACTACAGTATCACATCAGACAGTTCACTGTAGTGTCCCTGAGGAAAAATTCAATACATTCGTTGCTACAGGAGAGGAAGAATTGTCTAAACTCGTTAAATCATCAAAATCAACAACATGTACTCTTCTTAATATCGTCATTTCATCTTTATCATTAGGATACGTACCAAAAACTTTTAAGCTGGCTATTATTAAACCTCTTATTAAAAAAACCACAACTTGATCCTAGAGAATGCCAATTACAGGCCGATCTCAAATCTCACTTTTCTGTCAAAAATACTAGAAAAGGTAGCACCATCACAACTATGTTCTTTTTTTATAAAGAAATAGTATCTGTGAGGATTTCCAGTCAGGATTTAGACTGTACCATAGTACTGAGACTGCTCTCATTAGAGTTACTAATGATTTGCTCTTATCATCAGATCGTGGTTGTATCTCTCTATTAGTGTTACTGGATCTTAGTGCTGCATTTGACACTATTGATCACAATATTCTTCTAAATAGACTCGAAAATATTGTCATTAGTGGAATTGCATTGGCATGGTTCAAATCATGCTTATCTGACCGTTATCAGTTTGTAGTAGTAAACGAAGAGACGTCATAGACGTCACAAGTTCAATATGGAGTACCGCAAGGCTCAGTACTAGGACCGTTGCTTTTCACTCTGTACATGCTACCCTTGGGAGATATCATCAGGAAGCATGGCGTTAGTTTTCATTGTTATGCTGATGATACTCAGCTCTATATTTCTTCTCGCCCTGACGAAACTTACCAATTCACAAAATTAACGGAATGTATAGCTGATATAAAAAATTGGATGACCAGTAATTTCCTACTACTAAATTCAGAAAAAACAGAGATTGTAATTTTTGGACCAAAAACTTCTTCAGTAATAACCTAAAATACTGTCTAACACTTGATGGCTGCTCTGTTAAGTCTTCGTCGTCAGTTAGGAACCTGGGTGTGCTCTTTGATACCAATCTTTCATTTGAAGGCCATGTTACTAGCATCTGCAAAACCGCATTCTTCCATCTTAAAAATATATCTAAACTACGACATATGCTCTTAATGAAAAATGCAGAACAGTTAGTTCATGCGTTCATGACCTCAAGGCTAGATTACTGTAATGCTCTACTGGGTGGTTGTTCCTCCCGCTTGATAAATAAACTACAGCTCATACAAAATGCAGCAGCTAGAGTTCTTACTAGAACTAGGAAGTATGACCATATTAGCCCAGTTCTGTCGTCACTGCATTGGCTTCCTGTTAAACATCGTAGATTTTAAAATCTTGCTAATTACTTACAAAGCACTAAATGGTTTAGCTCCCCAGTACCTGAGTGAGCTCTTAATGCATTATAGTCCTTCACGTCTATTGCGATCTCAGAATTCAGGCCAGTTGATAATACCTAGAATATCAAAATCAACCGCAGGCGTAGATCCTTCTCCTATTGGGCACCTAAACTCTGGAACAATCTTCCTAGCATTGTTCGGGAAGCAGACACATTTTGTCAGTTTAAATCTAGAATAAAAACGCATCTCTTTAACCTGGCATACACATAACACATTATCAATTTATTTTTTCAAATCCGTTAAAGGATTGTTAGGCTGCATAAATTAGGTCAGCCGGAACCAGGAACACTTCCTATAACACCAGATGTACTCGTTATACAGAAGAATGGCACGCTAATATAAGTCTCTGTTTATCCCGAGGTTTACCATAGCCAACCGGATCCGGGCTGTATCCATGTGAGATTGAGGACCTGCGCCTAGACACGACGACAACGCAACCCTGAAGTGTCGGCAGAGATTGTGTTAACTAGATCATCCCCTGTGAAGGCCTCACCGACACGACAGCCAGTGGCACAGATCCTCAACAAACCGTCCATACCGGCGTGATGAATACGATCCTCAACTGGATGGAACTGAAATAAATACTTTAAATGTTGCAATCCTATCAGACTTATGATAGCAGCCTGAATCATAATCATGCACTGTTCGCTGTTGGCCAGAGGAGAACTGGCCCCCCAACTGAGTCTGGTTTCTCCCAAGGTTTTTTTCTCCATTTTATCATCTTATGTCACCTGTTGGAGTTTGGGTTCCTTGCCGCCATCACCTTTGGCTTGCTTAGTTGGGGACACTTGACATTTGATATTCAACAACGTTTTGATCTGCCTGCATTGACACCACTGTATGCAAACTTAACTGAGCTGGATGATGACATCACTGTTTACTCCAGTGCTGATATAGATAAATTAATTGATTCTTACAACGGAATAAAATCAATACTGAATTTACTTAAGCTGGACAATGACACCAAAATTATATACCATTTATCACTGTAAAGCTGCTTTGACACAATCTGCATTGTAAAAAGCGCTATATAAATAAAGGTGACTTAACTTGACAAGGGAGAAGGTGACAACCCAACACTTGGAAATAGGCATGGTGGTCTACAAAATCATTTATATTCAAAAATGTGTGCGGAAATAAGTTAAAGAGAAGTTGGCCTCTTGGAATTATAAGGTATCTGACATTTTTGTCAAAATTTAGCTATTCGAATTATTCTGTGACCACTTATTTACAATATGTGATTTTTTTTTTTTAAAGTTGTGTACATTTTGGGACTTTTTTTTTTTTTTTTAGAAAAAAAGTTCTATCTACACAGTCGAATGGAAAGCAAAAGGTTTGAAGCTCAATATCTCAAAACTACTCGGAATACAGAAAGAACCTTATAACTCCAGGGGGACAGAGTATTGATTTCAGAGCACATGATCTGATATAGACCATTTGACCCTACAAATTAAAAAAATAAAGAGAAAAAAGAGGGGGGGGGACACCTTACACAAGCTTTCAGCAAATTGGAATGAAGCACTCTGGTGAGGAAAGATGTTTTAATGACAGATACAAGATCAACATTTCTCATCATCAGAACATGGGTCGCTGAATAGAAAATACTGATGCACTTTCCCATGTGAATTTTGTAGAAATGAATAGAGCTAGTGGATTACAAACTATTGAAGCTACAGTACACTTCAAAGCCATTGGTCCTACAGTAAAAGCACAAAATCTGCTGGTTTGCTGGGAGTTAGTCTGGGTTTAGGGTTTAATCTGAGCACTCCATTAGGATCAGTTTTCTATTAAAATGTGCATGGTTTATAAAGAGACTTTTTTTTTTTTTTTTTAAGACTGCAGGCTGACAGTCAGTCACCACCAAGAGTGCAGCTAAACCGGCCAATCAGAGGTCAGAGCGGGAGTGAAGAGTTTGGTCCTCTAAAGCATCTCTCTGCTTCACTACTGTCCGTTCTTCACATTAAAACATCTTCTCCTGAAACATACAGGGGGAAAAAAATGATGTTGCATGTGCTGAGGCCCACATCACCCTGAGTAAAGTGTAAACAGAAGTGCAGCGAACAAAGCAACGCACTAGCGAGCAGCATTCATCCGCTAACACAAGATGTTTAACAATACAGTTTCATTACTCAACGTCATCAACGGGTTTAAATCACACAACAAAATGTGTGTTTTTTTGCACCTTGATCATGGCCTCAAGTTTAATGGCGTCGGCAGCAAATTTGCGGATCCCATCAGAGAGTTTCTCCACAGCCATGCGGTCCTCATTGTGCAGCCAGCGGAAGCTCTTCTCATCCAGGTGTATCTGCTCCAGATCGCACTCCTTCGCTGAAAGAAAGGTCACGCTTGCTGAAAACGTTTCAAATGGGTGGTTTAAGGTCGTGTCGGTGTCCGTGTGGATGCTCACCTCCCTGTGGCGTGAGGGAACACTTGACTGCGCTGTGGTCCTGGCTGAGCTCGCCCAGCAGCCCAGGAGAGATGGTGAGCAGATCACAGCCGGCCAGCGCTTTCACTTCCCCTGTGTTCCTGAAGGAGGCGCCCATCACCACAGTGCTGTAGTTGAACTTCTTATAGTAGTTGTAGATCTTGGTCACACTCTGCACACCTGAGAGAAAGACAGTGACGTCAAGACAGAAGCTGGACTAGTGGAGTGAAAAGAGACCCACATGTAGGACACTACACAAGAGTTTAGCCCGGACAGCCCTGAAACGGCACATGAAACTGCAGAAATCTTTGCAGAAACTTGGGGTCACATGCCGGACGTGTCTCTCTAAAGCATACACCATATATGAGGAAATATCACAGCATCCATCGCTTTTTCTAATCTCTCCATTTTCATGCTGTTGGTCCACTGTTTTTTCATAAGCCAAACTTCAAACTCATTACAGTCACTTTGTCTGCTGTTGAACTCTTGCCTGTGTGGAGAATAGATTGAGCGTTTTGGACTACTGCCTTGAGCACGTAAACACACTGACACATCCGGTGTGCGATATCTGTCCTACACATGACGCTTCACAAAACCCTTCAAGAGTGTCCCCCGGCAGCATGTGTCACTATAGCTAGTGTTTGCTCATCCTGTAGAACATGAGGGTACACGTTTCAATCAGAATATGCCTTTTTGTGCTTTTGCCCTGATATTTAGACATTAACAATACGAGATGTTGAATGTTTCCGTCTGAGCTATCATCTGAGAACATGCCTGGGTCTTCATGGGGCTCGTAGTTTTTGCGGTCTGTGTTTTCCTTGTACCAGTCCAGGATTCGGCCCACAAACGGGGAGATGAGGGTGACGCGGGCCTCAGCACATGCGACCGCCTGGGCGAATGAAAACAGCAGAGTCATGTTGCAATGGATCCCGTGTTTCTCCTCCAACTCCCTGAGAAACAGTCAAACACACAGACGTCAGCGGGGACTAGCTCTCATCTGTTAATTAATAATACAGGTGCACTCGATGAATTAGCTTTCACACCATGTGTGCGGTCATCATGACAACACTGTGATGAATTAACACCTTCATCTAATAAGCTGTTGTGAACACACTCACTGTCCAGCCTGAATGCCCTCCCATGTGGAGGAGAGTTTGATGAGAATGCGATCTTTACTGACTCCTGCCTCTTCATACAGAGAGATGAGCCTCCGGGCGCGAGACACCATTGCCTCTTTATCAAACGATAGCCTGAAAATCAAACATCACATGTCATTAAACATCTTGTGACAAACACATACACAAATGATTGTGCAAGTGCATTACAACATCAAAATATGCAGAGAGTCCAGCAGGTACCGGATGTTACTGTAAAAATCATTAAATAGATAACTTTCATTAATAACCCATTAACAACATAATATAACATTATCATCATTTTTTATTATTTATTATTATATAACATTATATAATGCTTAACATATCAGTAGATAATATATTCACAGCTAGAAAAATGAGCTTGTTAATGTTTACTAATGAACTTATTAAGCATTACATGATTAACAGATCATTATTTAAATAAATTAAAATGTTTACAAATGTCATTATACTTTTGATTCACATCACATTGATCATGGCACTCTTTAAAAATCTACAAGTGATTTTAACAGATGTTATAAAATGATTAAAAGCTTATTTGTTAATGTACATTTGAATGCTAACAAATGTCATTAAACACTTTATACATTACCTAATGCACTTTTTTACATTTGTAAGCATATCAATATACATTTAAAAAAAAAAAAAAAAAAACCTTCAAAGGAGAGCGTTCCTATAGTTTTGACTGTGGTATCACCATCAGTACTGAGAACTGTGAAATTTGGACTACTGAAATGTGGGTCGTGACAGAACTAGTGTAGATCATGTAACGTCACCTGACTCTTACCTGGCATCGACTTCAGTGGAGACGCGGCCAGGAACCTTCTTTAAGATTTCCAGACCAAAGCTCACAAACAGCTTGTCCATGGCATTGGTCACCTGCTCCTCCTCACTCCTGAAATTGAATATTGTTTATTAGAGCTGTAAGAAACTATAAAGCAGAGCATATTTGTGCACAACAGTCCCGTTTCTAGCAACCTTTCAACAGGGACAAAGTGAGCGGAGTGAATTTTGCTCATGGTCTGAGGAAAGGACAGCAATGCTCTTACCCGCCGTTAGCCATGCCGTATTTTATGGCCTGGTCCACGAGGTGCTGGTAAGTGGACATTTTAGCTGCAGCCAGAATGAGAGACGGATTGGTCGTGGCATCCTGCGGCTTGTACTCTTCAATAGCTGCCGAGGAGAAAACATGGCAAATTAAAGCAACTAACATTTGAAGATATACGGAGCAGAAATGATCAGATGATGATATCAGTGTCTGTTAATTAAAAGGAGTGTGATCATGGCTGGTGCAACAAAAGATTTCTGGTTCAAAACTGTACATTTAACATTACATACAGCTTGAATCTTTATTAACTGATAATAACTCCCGTCCTGTTCGTCATTTTTGCCAACAAAGATGATTCTGGAGTACTGTTAACCTAAAATCTAGTTATTCGGGTTTATGAGGCTTTGCCTGAACATAATCTGAGTCAATGAATAGGAGATGAGTAATAAAACACACACACAGACAATAGGCGTCTTCAGTCCTTTATTAGGGCAGGAGTCGGCAACCTACAGCACGCCGCTTAATCACTGCCATGTGACAACAGCTAAAGAGGTGTATGTAGTCCCTTGAACTTGCATTCGGATATACGTTTTGAGGTAATCATTCCTCAGTCACACAGCCTGTTTTATTTAAGAACGGAGCTAGCAGTTTTTGTTTTGTGTTTAACACAGTCTGTGGATTTTCAGCCGATTGAGGATGTTTAATCTGCCTCACACAGTTGGTGAGAGAGATCGATCTGATTGGCTGATAAAAGTAAGCAAACGACAAAGTTAAGAAGGCACAGATGGAAGGCTGTTCTTATTTAACCATCTCTTCTGAGCCTTTCAATATGCAAATATTTTCATAACGACATGGCTGTCTGGAAGGAAGAAAGTGAAGACCATCTTTCCTCACACGCAGGCGCAGAACACACACGCTAGTCGGCCAATGGCTGTAGACTTTGCAGTTCAAGCACATCCTTTTGGCCCAGACACGGGTGACGCGAGGCCAAAACAGTCGGCTTTCATCGCCGCTAGTTTATTGATGCTGGTTCGGTGTGTCATGGCTTCAACATGCAACACTCGTATGTCAACTGTTACATACTGTTCATATGGGATGTCTGGCAAATGAACATGCGTTTACAGTGAAAATTGCTTATTTGATTATGACAGTTAATTATACACCAACAATAAGTGGAATTATAAATAATTTAAATTAGTTACAACAATATTCTGCTAGCAGGAGGACAGTCTGTAAGCTAACTTTTCCTTTCATCAGACTCTTAAAAGACTTCCGTTCATCTGCAGACAGAAAAGGCCACAGACCATCAGAACAGAATGGATTTTACACAAAGAAAATTGACAGCCTCCTTCCTTTGTAACTGCCTTTATGAAAATACACCACAGCTCTAACTCATACAGCAGTTTAATCATTTTTACAGTTCAGCTGTTGGCCGTAGGTTGCTGTTTTATGTGGACGATTGGGACACGAGTGAAGTACAAACCATTCTTTACAAAATAAATAATAGGTTACCAACCAAATATATTACATTGCAAATATGGAAACATTCGGGTTTGTGCTGAATAACAGGTACGTTTCAATTTGGATGAAGCCATTTGCATTCTGTCTTTCAATCTGGTCACCTAATTTCTCTTTCCAAATCGTAACATCTCACTCTCTTTATTAATAACTTATAAGTAGAGCAGCACGATTAATTTCCAGCAGTGACTGAATGATTTTGAGATTCATCTTTTCACACTGAGGACAACTGAGGAACTCAAACTCAACTATTAAAAAAGGTTCAAACATTCGCCGATGCTCCAGAAGGAAACACGATGCATTAAGAGTCGAGGGGTGAAAACTTTTGAATTCAAATATCAAGGTAAATTGTACTTAATTTTTCTGCCGGGAAACATGCAAGTATCTTCTGTTGCTTCCGAAGGGCAGTACTAAAGGAAAAACAATGATATTTATACAAAATAAGAAAAATTGTGACATCTTCATCCTGTTCAAAAGTTTTCACACCCCGACTCTTAATGCATCGTGTTTCAGACATTGTGTATTTCAATGTCTGAAACCTAAAATAATCATTATGTGGTTGAAAACTCTGAATAGTTGTGATAAATGGCAAGCACTGAGAGCATCCGTCTCTGGCTCAGCGCCCGCGCCCGGAGGAGGGCATTCGATTACTCGAGTGATTGTCAGAATAACCGAACGATTACTCGATTACCAAAATAAATAGTAAGTAAATAAGTAAATGGTTATTCACATTCCTAGTTCTGAGGTTGAACACGGAAGCTCTGCACTGCATTCACTGCATCAATTGCGTAGGAGACAGGAAGAGGAAGAATTGTTGAATAAAGTCATTATTTTTGTTTTGTTTTTGCGCACAAAAAAGTATTCTCGTTGCTTCATAACATTAAGGTTGAACCACTGCAGTCACATGA
The DNA here is from genome assembly GCA_028476615.1 of Culter alburnus. Classification (NCBI taxonomy): domain Eukaryota; kingdom Metazoa; phylum Chordata; class Actinopteri; order Cypriniformes; family Xenocyprididae; genus Culter; species Culter alburnus. The sequence goes on from JAOTNS010000545.1 coordinate 62,473, forward strand.
CTATTTTAACATCATTACTACTTCTCTGGACCTTAAATGTGGTAATTACATTGCTTTCTATGGGAGATAAAAAAACCTGTCATCTTAATTTGTGTTCTGAAGATGAACGAAGGTCTTGCGAATTTGAAACGACATGAGGGTGAGTAATTAATGACAGAAATTACATTTTTGGGTGAACTAACCCTTTAAGATACCTTTTGCCATTTTTTTAACTATCACTGTTGGCATATAATGAAACAAATATTGCTAAAGTCAAGAGATTTTACTAACAGACCTACCAATCTCTGAGTAAAAACAGAATAATGATCCTCCATCTTTCTAAAGTCATTTTTACACTCCTCTAATTTGGCTCCAAATCTCAGGTGAAATTTGTCATTTTGAGTGGATTACTTAGTAAATATACATCTGAGATATTTAATATTTTGCCTTTCAACACTATTTATTAGGGGTGTGACGAGACAGGTATCTCACGAGATGAGACTCGAGATTGAGTTCACGAGACGAGACAAGATGGCGAAATATATGACTAGAAAAAATAGTCTGCAGGTGTATTTGAAATGTTTTAACTAATCATCTTGTAATGAATGTCATTTCAGTTCTACTTTCTGAGTATGAATTATCATATGCAGTAAAAGACAACAATACTCAAGCACTGTAAAAGGTTTTGCCACTAACTCAACTGACTTCTCTCCTGTATCATCATGACAGTGCAGAAAGCTGCAAAGGGGAGTTTTATCCTCCTTCGCCTCCTTGTGTAAAAACAAACACTGAAATCGCTGATCGGCAGTGGTCTGTTTCACAAGACAGTCTTAGGCAATGGAATCTGATGCAAGTTACAGCCGTCCGATTCACCCAACAATGAATGCTGGACTTTGGACTTCATCCAAAACTCATTTCTGTGTCCTGGACAGAGTTACAGTTTCTGGACTGTCAGAGAAAGTCCAGTCTGTCTGTTAACAGAGTTCACATCTGTGAAAAACAGCTTTTAAATAACACCTTTGTACAGAGATAAGCGCAAACAAGGCTTCACGTCAATATACGTGATTGGAAATTGATTTCGGGGATTTGTGTCATTAAAAAGTTAATAAATGTATTCTAAGATTAAATATTACAGTTACACACTTTAAGTGAGGTCCGATGTGTTTTCATGTTTTCCGCGGTAACAGAACTTCCCTTCCTTCTCTCAAGAACACAAGCCAGACTAACCAATGAATATGAATTAAGACGCGTAAAATGATTAATATTAATGAAGCAACGCATTCGGTCATTCGTCGGGTGACTAACGCCCATTACTAAGATCTGCCTCTCGCCCAATCAGGTTCGCTGTTTCTGTCTGTCAAGTAGAACGCTTAATATTCATAAGATGAGCCGAGCTCGTCCAGCGATTCCTGATTTCGCTTCCGGGTCTCAGCACGACACCGCACGAGACCCAGTCGATCTGTTTACATTAAACCAATTACTGTGAGGCATCACATGTTTTACTCAGATCTGACCAACTCAACACCTTCCGAACCACTCATGCATATCATTATCAATGAGTTCCGCTTAATTAAGACGGTCTGAAAAAACTCTAGCAAAATTGCGAAAGCTTCAGTTCCTCAATGCAGATTAACTTTAACTAGCAATCATTAACCAAATAACGCCCGAACTTCATTCTTGAGGAAAGCGACGTTAGTGGTTTTCTGTGAGCAGAAAGCACGATCTCGGATTTGAGTGTTGACTAGTTGTGTCCACTAGATAGGGAACGTAGCTGCCAACAGGTTCAAGGATTAATGAATTAACGCACGAGCAGTTGTAAACACTTCATCACGCACCAAACAGACTCAAGATTAAGTCACGGAATCATCTATAACACATTTACCATTGAAGTCGCCCGTGTCTGCGACGACCACCGTGTACTTCTTGATCTGCTCCAGCGCAGACTCCATCTTCCGCCGTTTGTCCGGTGACACAGACATGATCCCCGAAAAAACAGAGCTTTTATACCGGCGCCTGAACAGAGACACTACTGTCAGCAGCTGATGAAGAGAGAGCGCGCGCACGGGAGAGCAGTGGACACGCGCCTGCGTGGGGGCGGAGCCACGGCATATGACGCCATTGCGTAACAACCAACGATCGAAGGATTGAGCCACAGTCACTATTCTGCAAGATCACAGTGACACATCAGATCGTTAATACAATAAAAGTAAAAAAAAACAAAAAAAACATCAGATCATCGGCCTGTTTTGTGCCTTGAATATGTATGCCCTTGAAATGCTGTTTTATCAGAATGTTCAGAATCTACTCAGAAGTTCCCTTCACATTTGTACATATAATATGCATAAAATCATCGATAAAATGTACACTGTCTGTGCATTAATGCTTATGTAGTACAATTTTTTCCAGTACATTAAAGGGTTAGTTCACCCAAAAATGAAAATAATGTCATTAATTACCCTCATGCCGTTCCACACCAGTAAGACCTTCGTTCATCTTCAGAACACAAATTAAGATATTTTTGATGAAATCCGATGGCTCAGTGAGGCCTGCATAGCCAGCAATGACATTTCCTCTCTCAAGATCAATTAATGTACTAAAAACATATTTAAATCAGTTCATGTGAGTACAGTGGTTTAATATTAATATTATAAAGTGATGAGAATATTTTTGGTACGCCAAAAAAAACAAAATAAAGACTTATATAGTGATGGGTGATTTCAAAACACTGCTTCATGAAGCTTCGGAGCGTTATGAATCTTTTGTGTCGAATCATGATTCGGATCACGTGTCAAACCGCCAAACTGCTGAAATCACGTGACTTTGGCGCTCTGAACTGCTGATTCGACACGCTGATTCATAACGCTCCGAAGCTTCATGCAGTGGACTGCAGTGGTTCAACCTTAATGCTATGAAGAGACGAGAATACTTTCTGTGTGCAAAAACAAAACAAAAATAACAACTTTATTTAACAAATTTGTCCGTTGTTACTTAGCCGCCGTTCGGACGTATACAATGGAGATCTGCAGTGAAAATAGTGTAGCAGTATGACAGGGGACAGACGAATTTGTTGAATAATTTGTCTTACGGGTGTGGGTGAGGACTTAACGACAGAAATTTCATTTTTGGGTGAACTAACCCTTTAAGCACAAGAATATAAGTATTTCAATACAAGTTGTAAGAATAGCAGAATTTGTTCATGACTCCTAACCAGCAAGTGGCGGTAATGCACCTGTCGTTGTGTGTCACTCGCCATAAAAACTCAAGAAGAAGAAGAGAGAAGCGGCCGCTGCAGTGACCGCCAGGGGGAGACACTAAGAGTTTGAGATGAGTTTGACTGAAGATTTCACTTATTGAAGAGATCGAAACCCTCCTCGAGACAGGAGTAATTAAGGTAAACATAATTTCAGGCAACTCTAATTTCCAATGAAGTAAGTTTATAACAATGTTATGATGTTAATAAACAGTGAAAAGTTTACTAGAATATTGTGTAGGCAAAACTGATCTATAATATATAATAGAGATCTATATATAGATAAGTGATATTTAATAGAGATAAGTGATCGATTTCTTGTTAATAGAGATAAGTGATCGATTTCTTGTGAATGTGTTCATCGCGTGATTTCGGCATCGTTACGTCATCAGCGCCACGGTTACGCCAGAAATGAAGCTGATATGAGGCCATTATTTCATAATGATTGATTAGCAACACAATATCAGAATGATTCAAGCAAGTGTGGCTGATTGACAGTCAGTCAGTTTCATTGTTCATCATGTTTTGGGTCTATTCTGTTGCTGTTAAAACTGACAGAGCTGTTACTGGAGAATTTAAATTCATCTGACGAGTAAATGAGTGAATCTAGATATATCTGTAGGCTCCAACACTGGTTATTTTACACTATTATTAAACAAAATTTGATATAGGATATATACAACTAACAAAGTAGCTAAATTGTATTTTGAAAGAAATGTTAGTGTTACTTCTGCCCTGTTACGCCTCCTTTTCATCATCATTCATTTATTTGTCTATTTCAAAGACAAATTACTATTATATAGAAGCATAAATACACTTTTATAAAATTTCTTTTTTTTTCATTTAAAAATAGCTACATTCTGTAGTGTGAAATCTTAGGCGTTGTTGCCTTTGACCAGCAGATGGCGCTAGTGTTTCGAGTCTTTCCATGCCGTCAATCATGTTTCAAAGCGATTATTTCAAACGTTTTAAAGATTCAGAAAGCATTATTTGTCTCATCACTAGTGCAAATTATATTCATCATCTTGTTAGGGACACAGTTGATGTTCTGTGTCTGTGTTGCACAATAACTCATAAAATGACCTCTGTAGTTTACTCTCTATGAACACCAAACGTCAACTCTGTTACCACAACCTCATTTCAAGTCACTTTAGCAATGTCATTGATATCTAAGTTGTTATTATTATCGCAGTAAGAGATGTTAGATCATTTTTAAGTAGATAAGACTGAGAGAAAAAAAGAGCTTACAGAGAAGATAAAAATAGAGTCTCAGTTAGGAATAACATTGCAGCATTCCTGGGATGCCTGATGGCGGTCCCTCCCTGAGCCTGACCAGAAATGAGTGAATAAAACACTCTCCGGTCAGGAGAGAAAACAGCAGCTGGACTTAGAAAAGAAAAGACGCAATGAAGAAGGACAGCAGAAGTAACTGCATCATAAGGCAATAAGGCAGAGGTGAGTGATATAAAAGTTAATGCCAATTACTGTATGCGCCATTTATACAAATCTGAGCAGTTTCTAGATTAGATAGAAGTTTCTAGAGCAACTAAAAAAAGAAAGAAAATAAAGTGCCAAAGTGGACAAGTAAGGTGTTTTTGAATTTGTTTGCTCAAAAAAACAAATGTTGCTGTGGACACTATTTGGACAAATTTCACAAGAAGATAGATAGATAGATTACACTTGCTATTTTCTTCTTACGATCATGATCTTTATCTCCATACCAAAATCTCCGTTGACCAGACAGTGATTCATCTTTTATAAATCGTTAAATGTGATATGAATGAATATTGTTCATAAACGGCTGTTGAGATTATGGGTTAGGGTTATTCTCCAACGAAGGCTTGGAGCCGGAAACAGTGTAACCTAACTTAAATATTAATTTAAAATATTAAAACTTAACTTAAAGAATGTATTGCACTGAAATAGCCAGTCAGAAAGTCATTCAAAATGTATTGCTTTTCTTGTGATGATCTCACCACTTATTTTCATCACATTATAGTCTTTCATTTGGAATATAATGATAATGTGCAGTAGAATTACTTCTCTGAGGTCAGTTTCCTGTTATATTCTGCTGTATATTACCTGGTAGACGTGAGAAAGAGGCTTTAAAAAAAGAAGTCAGAATGCGCTGTTTCATTAAATGGAGTTTAGGTAGTTCATTTTCAGGCCATTGTGAATAAAAGTAGATGATAATAGACATTAAAACATTGTGTCTAAAGTAATTCAGCTATGTACTATGAGATGTTGTTAAAGAATGTTCTGTTGCCATTCCTGCCTAGAGGAGTTTACATCAGGCCTGTTTAAAATCTCAGCGGTTTTATAGTGTTTTTACAGCAAGTCAAATCTTAGTCTTCTTATGGCTATTAGTGCAGTGAGGGTTTGGATAAATTATCTAAAACTAGGGTATGTTTTAAATAATATTCGTAAATACTTTTCTATATTTCTGCAGGTTTTATAAATTCATGCATGCTTTTGCATTTTATAGCATTCTTGCAATAACCTGTTTTCTAGTGTGCATGTAAACATATTGCATCTCTGCTCCATCCCTCACTGATGTTGAGTCTCACAGTTCCTCATTTACACTAACAAAGTGTGAGCTGTCCAACAGGGAGGCTCTAAACCAGGCAAAGTTGTGCTGGTCTTTTCTTCCCTATTGTTCTGTATATCTGAGTGAAACGCATCTCAAACAAGAACAAATGTAGGGCGGGGCTTGATTTTGTCTGTGGGGAATTGATTGGACGGTTGTGGTTTTCTATTGGTGGATCTCATGTGAGTGACAGGTTGCCCCGCCCTCATCATCAGAGAAGAGAAGAGATGCTGCAAGAGGAAGATATTCTGATTCAAGATTATGAGGAACATGAAATTAACACAATAATAACAGAGAGAGTGTATAGGGTTTTTCCCTATATATATATATATATATATATATATATATATAAATAATAGAAAAAGAAAATGTATATCCATCCAGATAAAGATGATATTTAACATTGTTCTTCACAGGGTGACCCCTGCACCCCTGAGGAAGTTTACATCTTATTCATCTCTAAAGAAATCTGCAACATAGAATAGAACATCATCATTTTCTGTAACTGTAACTCTCAGCCCTAATAAATAAATGTAACAATAAATGAATATTAACCATAAATCAACAGTATTGCACTTGTAGAAACGCTCAATATTATAGTCAGAGGCAATTTTATAAGTTCATGAAATGTGAAGTTTTGAATCACTATTTGGTCACTAATAAGATTTGTCTTATTTTATAATTTAATAACATTTTACTAATAATTTTAATATAATGTAAATATATTGTAAATATAGAAATATATAGACCAAAGAGTTTTTGAACTCATGATTTAACATTGCGCATGGATTATTGTCGAGCCCCAGCACCTTCCTTTATTAAAGGAAATAGGAAAGTAAAGAGCTTTGCCTCATTTTCTGTGATCAAACACATTGTTTGCATTCATTTGGTTGCATATGTGTTTTTACATCGAATCAGATGGATGTATAGTCCTCTCTATAATATATACACCATTGAATTGATTAGACAGGATGATAGTGAAACTGCAGAGGTGTGGATCAAATGATCTGAGCAGAAAGAGAGACTGATAATGAAGCTTTAGAGAGACTCTGTTAATGAGGTCTCCGCAGTAATGTTAGTTTGGAATAAAAGCATCAGGCGGGATCAAACGAGACTTCTAACAATCACAAACCTTTAAGCTGCCTTTGTACTGCAGGACCTAATGCACAGATGACAGTGTTTATAAAAATAACACGACGAGATATAACAATGTGTTTTCAGAAGAAGAAATATGTTGAAGGAATTTATTCAAATATCAAACTCTGGTAAACTGAACCATGTTGTTAGGTTAATTAACTCAGATCCTACATGCAAAAGAATCTTAATTATGAATGTTATTTGTGCATCACAGTGTCAAAACAAAGGCACACACTGACATCTACTCTACTCGTGATGAATGTCAGCGAGCCTGTATCATGCTGATACACACCAGCAGCTCATGAATACAAGTGGAAAAAGGGAAGAGAAGGACAGCAAGAGGAGGAGGAGAGATGAAGAATGAGAAATGAAAAAGTGTTGCAGAGGAGATATTCTGCATCACACTGCTGTAATAGCTAGTTTGGGCTGGTGTGGATTGAGAAGAGAAGATGTGAGATAAAGAGAAGCTGTGTGTTGAAGGAAGATGGCGAGCAGCGGAAGACGATTGGACGAGCTGTGAGGAGGCGTGGCCAGAGCCTGAATGATTTGTGCGACAGTTACCAGAGAAAGAGGAGGCGAGAGACTGTGAGTGTGTGTGTGCATGTGTGTGAGGGGGTGTAGGAGCGCAGGAATAATCGCAGGAGAGACATAGGAGATCTGTTCTGCGGTAGCTGTTGGGGTTTTGCATGCTGAAAGGACTACGGCTCAGGCTGCTGTCTCTGCTTTATACCTGGAGTGAAGAGCAGAGGACAGAAGAGGGTCGATGCTGAACCTATTAATGCTCTGCCGGACCTCTGAATCCTGAAGCAAACTGAGAGGGATAAAGACACAGAGGCTGAGATTAGAAGGAGAAAGAAGTGGCGTGGAAAGGAAGTCGGTTTTAAGGAAGAAACGTACAATAGGTTTGGCAGAAAATGAGAAGCATGAGGGACAGGTTGAAGAGATGATGCATTGGTTCAAAATTGAAGATTGAAACCTTGATTGGCAAAGCAGTGCAAGCCTCTGTGTATTAAAATACGTGTCAGTTCATCTGTATTTATCTGTCCATTCATGCTGTCTGGGAGATCTCCAGCTGATTTGGAGGTCAAGAAATACTGGATATTTTGCACAGTCCAGCCGTGAGTGGGACTTCTTCTCGTTTCTCCAGTAGGTGTGCCTTAAGCATTCAGGTGTGCCGAGGGGTGTTTATTTGTCAGGAGGCCAGAGTCACGTACATGCTGAAACGAGTCTGGTCCAATGGATGTTTGTGGTAAGGCATCTTCCTCAATGAAGCGCCATTAAAGCACCATTAGAGCACCTGTGCCATTGATTGAAGGTCCAGTAAGGATTAATTGCATTGCAGGAAATTACTGAAGTGCGTCTGGAAGATACTGAATCAGCAGTTAAAAGTGATTAAACACTCATAAGGACTGTGGGTGGACCTTTGTTGGACTTTATTCCTCGAATGTCTATACTTTGTAACGTTTAGCTTGTGGACCAAAGACTGTTGCATCTTGACATTAAAAAATGCGAACTCCTTTTCATCAAAAAAAACAAATAATGTCCATATTTTAAGGACAGCGGGTTTGTGTTTTCCAGCTTGCTAGTTTGTCACGTTTCCTACTTTGTGACTTGTCTTGTAAAAGTGGGGATCATTTGGCCTCTGGGGGTCCGGGCTCCAGCCCCGGTCCCGGCCCCCAACCCAAAAATGCGCCGCTCGAGTACAGACGAAACCCCGTACCGCCGTAGTCCCTCTTTGGACAGCAAGCCGGGGTCGCCGCCTCTGCGCTACAGCGGCGAGTACGAGTACCACAGCTCACCTTTCGTCTTTGGCATTCGTACGACGCCAGGGTCAAAGAAAGCTAAAGCCAGCTACACCACAGCACAGGGCAGGAAATATGTGGTGTTTTACCTGGACCTGTCCTTCATCTTCCTCCTAGAGCTGCGGCGCTGCAGGATGGCCGAGGGCTGCCTGAGGGCCCTGAGATACGGGATGGTCTTCTTCAATCTGCTCTTCTGGGTGAGTTCCTATACAGATCATCTCTTCTGTTATTCTGTTCAAATCAGAGAATGTTAAAGGGATGGTTCACTCAAACATAAAAAGAAAATGCTCAGTATTTACTTGTGTTGTTCCAAACCTGTCTTGCTTTCTTCCATGAAACACAGCAGATGTTTAGCTGAATGTTTAAGCTACTCTTTTCCCATAGAACGACCACTAGTGAACATGTTCTTTCAAGCACCAAAAATGGCCAAAACACCACAAAACTCTCATAAACATTTTCCATGCAACTTATATGCTATATTCTGAAGAGAGAGCTATTCCCCTCTGCTGCAGGGTCCGTGTACGTTTTGATAGTTTGTTTTCCAATTTGAAATGAAATACGCAGAAACGAGAAAACGGTCGTTTCCCGTTTTTTCGTTTGTTAAAAAAAACGGAAAAACGAGATTTTGACTCGATTTTCGTTTTTTCGGGTCACGGATAGAAAACGGAAACACTTCAAAACTCGTTTTCCACATGTGGGCGGTCATTACACGCCCCTTTCAGCCGATTGGTCAATCAAATCTGAGCCAGTGACGTCATCTTCAGTTCGTTCAACAAAATAACAGTCCTCTGCCGCTATATCAGTAGATGTCATAAATCGGCTTTCCTCTGTGCAACCTAACGCGTATTTCACAGAAATATTTATTTCAGAAATGTTAATCAGCACACAGACTGTTGTAATGCTGTTTGTAGTTTAATATGCATAGTGAAACTACCCACACAGAGGAGCGGATGAAAAGCACAGATTAAAAAAAAAAAAAAAAAAAAAAAAAAATTACAGTTTTTATTTTATTCTATTTTGAATAAATAGAATAAATCACAATAAATAAGTAGTGTAAGCAATTTTGAAAAACGAACAATAGCTCATCTCTCTTTATTTATTTATTTATTTATTGTAGCCTAACATTGCCTGCTGAATAGGCTAATGTTAATAACCCTTTGGTTAAAAGATTGAGGGAATATGTAAAGATCAAACATTAAAGATCAAAATTACAGCTACATAGCTATTTTAGTTATGACAAAAATAATATATAAATGTTAAGCCAAAACGAATTAATTTAAAGCTGAATTGAAACAGAAACCGGCGTTATAACCTAGGCTACATCTCTAATTTGACACAAATCCAAATGTTTCAATATTCACGATTTGGAGGCTAACTATATTTATTATTTAAACGCTTTTATTGTAGCCTACACAGACTACTTAAAATGAGCAGTATAACTTTTTTATATATTTGGTTGAATGTATGTTATTTTGACAATTAACAGACTGCGATGTCAAGTTACTAAAACTGATGTTGCGCGTGAGGCGCCGACGCGTTCACTTGAAATTTCTTATCCTAAAAGCGGAAACAACTTAAAATACTCAGACATTTGGTCAATATATGTAACACCATTCGAATCTGTGAAGGGTTAAATAGGCCTATTTTTTTGTACACTCACAATAAAAACAAAACATTGCTCGTAAATAAACAAGAAATTTTCTGCCGTCTCGGTTTCCTTTCTGTGAACTTCTCAAAAATGAACTGACACTCATATTGTCGCATTTTTTCCCCTTTCATTTTGGTAATATGTTAATTAAGTGAAATAAATTTTGCGCATAGACATAGGCTATTTATTCCTTTTATATAATTGAATCCTTTGTTCTCCATTCACAGAAGCGCTGCAGGTGCGTGATGATGATGAATCCTCACACAGTAAAAAACGTTGGGTTATTTTTTAACCCAACTGGCTTTTAACCCAACCATTGGGTTAAAAATAACCCACAGTTGGGAAGGTGCTATGTTAACCCATAGTTGGGTTACTTGTTGGGTTATTTTTAACCCAACATTTTTTAGTGAGATCATGTTCTGTTGTTTATTCTGCTATTTGTTCATGTAGGCTAAAACTAAACCCCTGGGATTTTTTAATGATTCACAGACATTTATCAAATTTCGTTTCATTCTAATTTAATATAATCTTGTCGGTTAATGAAACGATGATCGCATCAGTTAAAAAGCAGGGGGAAAAAACAGAAATTATATTGACAAAGCAACAATAATTCTCGTTTAGTTTAAGTTTTTCAAAACATCCACAGAACTGCATACAGTAAATTTTCCCGCTGTTTAAGCCACGAATATTTACAAAATAAATAATTACAAAGATGATAAAAGATAATAAAATAATTACAAAGATAATAAAAGTTCTATGTTTAATATACGAGAGTTTTTGTTTTGCTGTTGTCCACTAAAGCAATTGACGCAGAATCGCCAATATCCGTTAAATCGAAATTGAAAGTAAAATGTTCAGGGCTGGGTTTCCCAATAACGATGTATCTTAGCTCTTAAGAGCGCTTTCTACGTGCGAGGTTACGAACGCTCGCTGCAATTCCACGTGCGTTTCCCAAAAATGCCCTTAACATGAACGCGCGAGAACGCGCTCTACGTGCTACTTAAGAGTCGCTGTCCGTTTCTCAAGTGCTGAATATTACCTTATAAAATCGTATCCTTTAACGTTTAACCTAATAATCGTCACCTGATGTGGTTTAGAATAAATAAATAAATAAATAAAGATACCTTTCAAAAAGATTAAATTAATGTTCTTCTGGAGGAGGTAGAGCTAAACAAAGATGTAATTTTCTGACGATTTCTTTAAGCTATATATATATATTATATATTATATATATATATATATATATATATATATGAAGACTTCAGATGCAAAGCCTATAAGTGCCGTCTGAAATGTTCTTCTAAATTAGCATTTTTATCAAGCTTGTATGTTTAGGTTCAGTAATTTCACTTTAATGGCAATAATAGGTCATTTTCTTTTCCATTAATGTGAAATAACTGAACATAAACATAGGCCTACAAGCTTGAAAAACTGTTCATTTTATAAGAAAATTTCAGATGGCACTTAGAGGCTTTTGCATCTGAAGTCTTCATATATATACACACACAGTCAAACCACAATTTATTCAGACACCTTGAACATTTCATTCATTATTACAGATTATTCACTATAGTTTTTTTTTTTATTTTTTTAATGGTAGTAAATATGACAAGATCTCAAATAACACTTTAGCAAAACATGGTCAGGTCAAAGTGTCTGAATAATTTTTGGTTCCAAATTTGTATCAATTTTACTGGTAGTCCACTGTATGAAGAATTTTTGGGCATAATATGTCAGTTTACTTTATTTTGTCATTCTCACTTACATAAATTAACTATAGTGTCTATATTTAACTTAAATTAATTATAGTTTATATATAATATATATATATATTATATATATATATGTGTGTGTGTGTGTGTGTGTGTGTGAAATCAATCAAACTGTGATTCAGTGTTTTTGAAGTTAATATCTAAACTTGTTATGTTTTAAAATTTAGTTTATAGTTGAAAAAAGTCAGTCACTTCAGAACATTTGGAAGAACTCCTATAGTATTTCATAGAGCTTTAGGCCATGGGTGGTAGGCCTATATAAAGCCTATATAAAGGGTATATAGGGTGACAGTAGTACAAATTATGTACTTCATCTAGCCAATTTCTACAGGTGTACAGACAATTTTTTATTGCAGACATGTTTTATCAGCACTATTTATGACATCATGTGTATTTTTATTTTTTTATTTTCTTCCGTTTTCTTTTCATATTAAACAACCAAGAGGATTTAAGAGGAATACAGTCAAACCTTAGCTATGTTATACACATTGCACTTGAATAAAGGTGTAATCTGCCGGTTGTCCTGTAGGTGACCTCATAACTCTGTCTTCTTACGATGCACTTAGGGCTTAACGATTACTCCTGAGCACTCGTAGATCTACGATCATTTTCAAGTGCAACTTAAGTTACGATGCTTTTGGGAAACAGACCTTAATATTAAGATCACTCGTACGATCGTTTTTACGATCAACTTAGGCTTACGATGCTTTTGGGAAACGCAGCCCAGGCCATTTATAGCTAATTCATTCAAAAGCGAAGGAAAGACAGAAAAAAGTGAGGATAGCAAGTAAACTGTGACATATAATAATGTTCACTGTGTTCATAAAAGTGTTTAATTTAAGAGATAAAATCTGTATGGCCATTTATAAGCTAAGGAAAACTAAAAAGCCCCCCGATGGTGATACCGTTATTAGTGTTGCCACCTAGTGGATAGCCTATTTTCTAATGTGACTGCATAGTCTACTGCAAGGAATGCGTCTGCTAAATGATTGAATTAAATGTATAAAATGTAACAAAACATTAAAATAAAAAATAAATAAATAAATAAAAAATAGTGCAGTAGCCACTGATCTATAATAGAGAATAGTCTATCATTATGTATAGCCTATTGATCGTAGTAGCCCAAAGGATGTCATGCGCTTGGTAACAGATGTAGAGGCATTTACATTTTACATTTTAAAAACACAATGACAGCTTAAAAACAGACTTAATTAAATTTACTGTAGGTTTTTTTATCTGTGCAAACATATTTCTGTGAAATACGCGTTAGGTTGCACAGAAGAAAGCCGATTTATGACATCTACTGATATAGCGGCAGAGGACTATTATTTTGTTGAACGAACTGAAGATGACGTCATTGGCTCAGATTTGATAGACCAATCGGCTGAAAGGGGCGTGAATGACCGCCCACATGTGGAAAACGAGTTTTGAAGTCGTGTTTCCGTTTTCTATCCGTGACCCGAAAAAAACGAAAATCGAGTCAAAATCTCGTTTTTCCGTTTTTTTTAACAAACGAAAAAACGGGAAACGACCGTTTTTCTTTTTCTGCGTATTTCATTTCAAATTGGAAAACAAACTATCAAAACGTACACGGACCCTGCAGCTCTCAAATCCTGCTTGTTTCTGTTGCTTTATGATCAGTGTGAGAACCAATTGCATTTTGGTGACATGAACCTGGCCTTCGTTGGTCACTGTGAAGTGTCGATGTGCAGGCTGGAGTCAGATGAGTTTCTCTGCTGTAGGCCCACAGTCATTTTTTGCTGTGTGTGATCACATAATAAAACAAGCTTAAATAACTTAATGTTCTACAATTAACAATTTCATGACAGTTGCTTTGGTAAGAGTGTGTCTAATAAAAACATTAACTCTTTCCCAGCATGTAAAAAAAAAAAAGTTGCAAGCCAGCACCAGCATTTTTTAAAATTTTCACAAAAATGTTATAGTCCCCAGAAAATTTTGTTGTGAAACAGAATATGTTCAGTTGTACCTGAACATACAACATATCAAAAGAAAGAAAAGAGCCTGTGCTTTTAAACAAACTAAAAAAAAAAAATTCTAGCTTCACACATTTTTTTTATCAACACTTGAATGGGGGTATTTTGAGAAAGAAAGAAAAGCTGAGAAATTCACGATTTTGTCAAAGATTTTGTCTCGATGGGATTCAGATTGATGATCTAAACACAGATGGAGTAGATCGAGTCCATCAACACCTCAGAGCTTCGCAGTCATTTCCTCTTCATGGGTTCAACATTTCTTTCCATAACATCAGGACGTTTAAATTAGTTTATTGTTTGATGATCAGTATTTTACATGTACGTCCTCAATGTTTCTGTCACTTGTTTCTGCTTCTTCTTCATCGTGGTTTTGATCTGGAGATTCTGTACTCTTTCAGAAGATGCGTAATAGCGCCCCCCTACCGTATAACAGTAAAAAAACATGGATTTGAGAAAATTCAGTCAATGGTGGTGAAAGAGTTAATGTGGAGGTGCTCATATTCTACATTATGGTCGATACTCTTGTGTTGTTGTTTTTTTTAATTGGCATTTCAAATCAGCTGTGTTTATTGTTTTCTGCCACTGTCATTTCCTCACTTGTGTCACACAGTGCAGCTGAACACATATTTCAGTGCTAACACTTCCTGTGTAAGAAGAATGACAGTACAGTTATAGCGTCTGTCAGGTGAGCTGCTGTGTTTTTCTCCCTGCTGACTGCTTCTCTGGACGTCATCTGTGCTCCAGTGCTCAACATGAATGCCTGCGAAGTGTCTTTGCTGTTTGGAAGGGGAAGTTAGTTTCTTTGATAATAAGCCACATCCATGTTGGATAACCTGAATTCTTATTTTATTCTTATCAAGTGACCACTGCTCGGTCTGGATCACAGCTCATTTAAAGGGGTCATATGGCACATTTTTTTGAAGATTATTCTTAATTTGGCAAATAAGTAAAGTATTAAATAAGCATTACAAAAAAAATCCCTTTAAAAGTCAAAATACTGATTGTTGTATTTTATATCATTGATCATAAAGCTGTCAGTCTACAGCATTTCTTATCCCAAATGGCACCCTAAACCCTCACGGTCTTCCTCTGAGTCCGCACTTTTGTGACGTAATGCCGCTTTGACTGCCAGGTAGAAGTGCTCCGCGTATCTCGCAGGCTAGCGGGCTCAGCAGAAGTGAGCATCGAGGGTGCATAGTGGCCTTCTGAAAGCTAAAATGACAAATGGGACACCCTACGGTCTTTTGGACTTACCAGACATGTGCACACAGTGACCGTTGTAAGTTCACAAGACTGAAAGTGCACATGAAGTGTGCTATTTGGGACAGGGCCACTGTGTTATTCCAAAACATGGAGAATACTTAATAATCCCTTCTTTTTTTAGTATGGTAATGTCAGGATCAGGACCTCTAGCAAGTGCTGCTGTAGAATATACACAATACACACACTTTCTTCATTTCTACATTTGCCAAAGTTTTTTTTAGATATAAAGTAAAATGAAGTCAACTTCCACCAATGGCAAAGTTAAAAATCTAAAGTTCAGTGTGTGTGTGCTTCAGTGCTGCTGAAGCTGTCTGAGGAACCAACAGGATTTTGGGTGCTCTGTGATTTTCTTCGCTTTGGGAAAGCTGTTTAGATAAATGGTCCTCAACTGGACATCAACTGAGCAGAAATCCCTAGAAACATGGCAAGAACATTGACTCAAAGTCTAGCTAAGCGGACTTTAAACCCTGCATTCCCTTGTGACAAAGAAGTGTGCTTAATTGTATTGAATGCGCACATGTAGAGTACTTAAAATATACTTGTAAATTATATTTTTAACCTGTAGATATGATATTAATCAAATAAATGCACTTAAAGTGTACGTATGTGTGTTGAAACATTGTCATGAAAGTGTGGTTTTTCAGTTTCATCACAATATTTCAACACACTTAAAGGGTTAATTCACCCAAAAATGAAATTTCTGTCATTAATTACTCTCCCTCATGTCATTCCACACCCGTAAGACCTTAAGTTATTTTTGATGAAATCCAAGAGGTGTTTTTATCCCCCATAGAAAGCAACGAAATTATCATCATTAAAGGTCCAGAGAAGTAGTAAAGACATCATTAAAACCGTCATGTGACTGCAGTGGTTCAACCTTAAAGTTATGAAGCGACGAGAATACTTTTTGTGCACAAAAACAAAACAAAAATAATTACTTTATTCAACAAATTCATTTCTCCTCTGTCTTTACTATTAAATGTCTTTACTCTCTGGACCTTGAATGACAGTAATTACATTGCTTTCTATGGGGATAAAAACACGTCTTGGATTTCTTCAAAAATATCTTAATTTGTGTTCTGAAGATGAATGATGGTCTTACAGGTGTGGGAACGACATGAGGGTGAGTAATTAATGACAGAAATTTCATTTTTGGGTGAACTAACCCTTTAAGTATACTTTTAAAAAGGGTTTTTGTTTTATAGTCTTTTACATTTTGTAGTTATCCTGTTCTTGTTTCCCCTTTTTTGTCTTTGATATATTCATCATTACATTTAGTTTGCACTTAAGTATATTCTTTTAAAATATATTATTTTTATAATATGTATTCTTTCAAAAATATGCTAAAGTGTACTTCTTTTTCACAAGTGTTTCTTTTCAAAGATTTCAACCTGAAGTCCAGTGCATGTTCTGTGCTGTAAGTGCTCTTCTTGCCCTTGAACAATGCGTCCAAACTCATGAGTGAAGTTGTTGACAAGGCAAATGGATTCACAGTGGATCCTCTCCCAGATAGTGTGAGTTGTGATCTCTGATTGAATTGCTGTTAAATGACTGTGTAGACATGAAGGGATGCTGTTATTAGCGCAGCTGACAAGCAGTGAGGGAATTTCCCCCATCAACCGGTCAAATGGTTTGTGTATAACAGGTACAGATCCTACTCACTATACTAAGGCCTGAAATATAATGGAAAAAACATCTAGCTACACAAACTTGATTTCATGCATTGTTGCATTGCACAACGCACTGAGAGTTACAGTATGTGTTCAGAATACAGGCTGGTTTTAAATGGCTGAAAGAATCAGTTCAGTTCTTGTGATTAGAATTGAGAAAAATCCATCTGTGTCCTGTGCTGATGTCATTAACTACTATCAATGGGTTTTTAGCCCCAAATCTTCTCCAAAAAAACAAAACAAAACAAAAAATACTTTTTAGATGATGCAACTGCAAATAAAAATATTGGGTAAACTAGAGCATTTTTTCTAACAATTTTTTTCCCCTAATGAGCTTTTCGCCATTGAATGAATATTTATATTTAATGTTCCTCTTGACATCCATCTTGGAAGGATTTTTCACTGTGCTTGTTGCAATGCAGTATGGGATTTACTTCTCTGCAAGGAATATATGGGATGCTGCCTTGGCATGTGGCTGAAAAAAGGCATCTTTAAATACTGCTTACGATTTGAATGCCTTAAAATGCTGCCTACATTGGAGCTCAGAAGCAGCAGCATTAAAACCACATTAAAAACAGCACTAGGCTTTAATTCTATGCAACATGCCATCTTTGTACAGCCAAGATGAAAAGCCTTTATTCGGTTGCACATGGAATGATGTCATGTGTGTTGACTGAGACACGCCATCTACACTGTTATACTGGACACAGATTGATCAGCTGAGCAGTTATTTGACAGCCAATGAAACACATCCTTTGTGGTCATTGAATGTTTTTTTCAGTGTATTCTGGAGCATGTATTAAAGATGTTTCATCTCAATGGCTTCATCATGGTAACTGTTCACCAGTCTGTTTTCCCTCTCCTGTTATCCAGTTATTGTTGCTGTGTCAGACTGATCTGAATGCTCAAATCACACGGCAAAACATTGAAGCGCCACAGAGTCACAGTGTTGCAGCGGGTTGGGCAGAGATTCTTCTGTTTGAAATCTTTGAAAAGAAGGGTTATAATGCAGTTTAAAGGCTGCTTAGCTAGGCTTTGAGTCTGTTTTTTTTGCCATGTTTCTAGGGATTTTCTCAACTGAGTGTGTTTCTCAATTGACATCCAGTAGAGGAAGGGGACCATTTATGTAAACAGCTTTCCTAAAGTGAAGTAAATCACAGAGCATCCAAAATCCTGTTGGTTCCTCAGACAGATTCAGCAGCACTGAAGCATGCATATATATATATATTATATATATAATATATATATATATATATATTGCAAATCCATTAACATAATCATTATTCGTGCAGATATGAGTACATTACATATTAATTAGTGCATTTTAATGGGGAAGGGAAATTTAACATTTAGCTGAACTTTAGCTATGAACCGTTCTCATGAACAGACTCTCATCTGTTCAACCATGGAGCTGGATGATCTTTTGATTTGAGCTGCAAAACAAAAATAAATGTGTGTTTGATTCAGCAGTAGATGTTCATGGACATGAACGCACACAAGTAGAGATCAGTACATTTAATTGCTCTTGAATGACACACAAGCACATTTGATCTGCCATGACCATATTGATGTTCATTATGTTTATACGTTCAAATGTTTGTGTAAATTAAATGTTCATCAATATAAAGCAGTCACGTCTCTTCAGAAGAATCACTTGATTCTTATGGATTACAATGAGCATTTCGAAGTCTTTTGGTAGATTGGAGGGACAGAAATCACAATATCTTCATTTGTGTTCTGAAGATGAACAAAAGTCTTACGGCTTTGGAATGACATCATGAAGGTGAGTAAATGATGACAGAATTTTTAGTAGATTTTGATTTGTTATAATTAGATGCAGAAAAAGCTTTTGAAAAGGTTGAATGGAATTATCTTTTTGACATGCTTAATTGTTTTGGACTTTGGGAGAATTATTGTGAATGTATAAGAATCCCTCAGCTGAAGTGCTGACCAATAATACGGTGTCAGAATCATTTATTGCATCTAGAGGATGCAGGCTGGGATCTCCAGCTGTTCATATTACCATCAAAACATTTCCAGTTGCTGTCAGAAGGCATAACAGTTGCTGGTATTGAACACAACAGACACTTTTTATTGTACTTGTACTCACCAACAATACTCAGATGAGCTGTAGGCCGATACTAGTGCTGCTGGGAAATACTTGAATGAAAAACAGTTGCCATGGCAATAATGACAGCAGCAGCCTTATTAAAGAGTAAGAGAAATGTAAGATGCTGTATTTTTAGGCCGTACACCAGGCTATATCACTATATTTAGACTGCAGAATGAGCCTCTGTCTCACTGTTGTGCTTTTGTTCTTCTTTTGTATTTTTCCCTTTTCTTTCATTTCCAAGTTCTTTCCATTCAAGTTTGGGATCGGTAAGATTTTTAATGTTTTTAAAAGAAGTTTCGTCTGCTCACCAAGGGTGCATTTACTTAATTACAAATACAGTAAAAACAGTAATATTGTGAAATATTATTACAATTTAAAATGACTGTTTTCTATTTGAAAATATTTTAAAATGTAATTTATTCTTGTGATGGCAAAGCTGAATTTTCAGCATCATTACTCCAGTCTTCAGTGTCACATGATCCTTCAGAAATCATTCTAATATGATGATCTGCTGCTCAAGAAACATTTATTGTTTACAATTGTACAAAATATTTGTGTACAATATTTTTTTTTCAGGATTCTTTGATGAATAGAAAGTTCAAAAGAACAGAGTTTATTTGAAATCTAATCTTTTGTAACATTATAAATGTCTTTACTGTCACTTTTGATTGATTTAATGCATCCTTGCTGAAGAAAAGTATTAATTTCTTTAATTTCTTTTAAAAAAATAAAATAAAAATTCTTACTGACCCCAAACTTTTGAAAGGTAGTGTAAAATGTTACAAAAGCTTTGTATTTTAGATAAATGCTGTTCTTTTGAACTTTCTATTCATCGAGGAATCCTGGAAAAAAAGTACACAACTGTTTTCAACATTGAAAATAATAACAAATATTTCTTGAGGAACTAATCATCATATTAGAATGATTTCTGAAGGATCATGTGACACTGAAGACTGGAGTAACGATGCTGAAAATTCAGCTTTGCCAACACGAGAATAAATTACTTTGTAAAATATATTCAAATAGAAAACAGTATTTTTAAATTGTAATAATTTTCACAATATTACTGTTTTACTGTATTTTTATTTAAATAAATGTAGCCTTGGTGAGCAGACAAAACTTCTTTTAAAAACATTAAAAATCTTACCGATCCCAAACTTTTGAGCGATAGCGTATATTGTCTACTATTTCATATTATTTAAGATTTATGATAAATTTATGAAAATAATAATTTTGAAAAATCCAGATAAACTTTACAAATCTTTATTTGAAAGGGTTTAAAGGGAACCCCTGGTGTTAAGACTTGTATGGCTTAATATAACGTAAATAATGTCTCTTACTGAAATATGTAGAAAACCCATTAAAGATTTATGTTATTTAAAAAATTTGATAGGGTTGATGAAAATGGCCTTGTATTTTGTATCAAAATGTGTTATGTATTATCTAGTGTTTTGTATTTTTGTAGTTTTAAAATACTGTAAAATACTTTACATGATGACATCATAAAAATACGGCCTCTGA
This sequence comes from Culter alburnus, assembly GCA_028476615.1. Taxonomy (NCBI): domain Eukaryota; kingdom Metazoa; phylum Chordata; class Actinopteri; order Cypriniformes; family Xenocyprididae; genus Culter; species Culter alburnus. The sequence continues at coordinate 83,209 of JAOTNS010000545.1, forward strand.
TTGGTGACAGTAGTTTGCCCAGACTTGTTGAGATCCGAACAGAAAATTGATCCGTATGGAAAAAGGTGGTCAAAAAACGTGCAGCCTGCCAGCTTTCCATAATTTTTTTTGCAGAAATTGCTATAATTTTTAACAGTTCATGTTAAGTTTTGGTGTTTGTTTTAGTAGCCCAAGCTAAATAGTTATAGGCTAATTTATAATAGAAACTAATTGCTATGAATACAGGCACCATCAGTTCTCTTCTTATAAATTACTTGTTTGTCATTGTGTCAGTGTTTCTGATGCAAAGTAGGCCCTTTTTTACCAAACACCAGTAAATAAATTAGGATACAATTATATGAGTCATCCGCAATTGTTAAACATTAAAATGTTTACTTTAAAACTAACGTTCATTTGGGAGATCACAGGGGTATTTGAATATTTGATCTGTTAAAGCCACAATGTCAAGTCATCTTCATTTATATAGCGTTTTCACAATACACATTGTCTCAAAACAGCTTCACAGTGACAATAGGAAAATTATTATCGAGCTAAAGTTGGTTTTAGATTGAATCACATGTGTACATTTTGTGTGTACATTTTCGCCACTAGAAGTCGCTTATTCAGTCGATTTTGTGGAATCGTGGGATGTGTTGTCTTCACGTCTACAGCCGGTGGAAAAGAATCAGGATGGGACTTGGTCAGAAATCATGTTCATGGATCAGATTAACGTTACTGTAGTATGAAGCAGGGATAGATCAAATAGGCCAACTGATGGAAGGTTTGCGAAGAAATTTCATGCTCCCTTGTAAAAGTATTTTTTAGTATTTTTAAAATACAAAAATACTGTAGTTTATTTTGATACGTGGTGTGGCTGCTGTATTTTGTAGTTTATTTTGATACACCTAAAATTAGGGTATTTTGTATTTTATTTTAAAATACATTTTGATGTATTTTTGCCCAACCCTGCCTGAAAGTAGCACATCCACATATCATACTCCGAAGAATGGTGTGAAAATTTTAGATCATTTTACATCATACCAGTTTAAACTGAACTTCATGTCTTCATGTAGAAATAGTATTATATTAAACACAATTTTTATTATGAATGTCATATTTATCGAAATGAAACTGAAAAAAATAGACTTTGATATTTAAAAAGAATAAGCTTATGTTGATCTTTATTGTACATACAGGCACTTAATTTTTACCGCAACACAACTTGGAATATAATACATGGGTTTCATGTGACGTCACTATATTTTATCGCCGCCATATTTGTGTCCGGTCACAGCTGCGCGCCCTGTTTAAGTCTATGGTGACAGCAGCTACAACTACCAGAGGAAGGCCAACGAAACGCTCTCAGAAGGTTCACAACAAGTTTACAATATATCTTGGATATGTGGTGCTGTTAGCCGTTTCAACAGTCGTCAGAACTACAAATTTATTTGATCCCAAAGTAGTTAGATCGGCAGAATTATTGGCTTCATTCAGAAGGGACCACACCACTGGCAGCCAAACAGCAATGCACAACATTAATAACTGCTGGGACTGTAATTTACATAACTTTATAACGAGAACACTATTGTAATAAAATGTTGTGAATTCTCTATGTTGTTGTTTCAGCGTGTTGTTGTGGTAAGAGCGCGTCGACTGAGTTAAACATTGATTACATAACTTGTTAAAACTTCACTTGTGCATTCGCGTCATTTTGTACAGATAAAACTTATTAATTTTATTAAGTATAAATATCTGATTATTCATAAAGGATGTGTTTCGTTGAGGTAAATAACCCACAGGGCTGATGATCACCTATAGCTTCAGCGCGAGCGCTCAAAAAGTAAGACAAAACATTAATATGATTGGGACTGTCTTCTTCTTATACATGATATTATAATCGTATATACTTGTAAATAACATTGTGAATTATTTGGGCTTATTTGCTGTGTTTCGGAGTTTCAATGACGTTACTTCAAGTTCATCTGTGCGTGATTTTGTGCAAATACTAGTTGTAATATTTTTATTTTGTATTAATATCTGGATTATTTTATATAGGATGTGTTCCGTTGAGTTAATTAACTTTCAGTTTATGGGTTTTTTATTCTCTTCAGCTTCAGCGTGCGCAGCTCAAACAGCAATGATTAAGTCATTAAAATGTTTAACGTTACTACACAGTAATATTAAAACTTTAATATTTCTTTTAGAAAATGAATGCATTATTTTTAATAACTAGCTCTTATATTGTTCTAGTATTATTTTCATCAACACATAGTTTGATTAATAATAAGGATCATGAACAATAACAGATTTTTTTTTTTCTCAAATCATCTCATTTTGATAACAGTATTATTTGAGCTGCGCGCGCTGAATGAACACCCGTAACTGAAGCGCTTTGCTAGAAGGTTAATTAACTCAACGGGACACATCCTATATAGGGTAATTCATATATATTTATACAAGATATACATAAAATTACAACTTATATTTGCACAAAATCATGCACGCATGTACTTGAACTAAGTAATGTAGTCAGCTGGTGTCGTGAATTTGTTCATCCTGTAACAACACGCCGAAACACAGCAACTAGAATTCACAATATTTTCAAATAAATCAAATAAATTTGTAGTTCTGACGACTGTTGAAACGGCTAACAGCACCACATATCCTAGATATATTGTAAACTTGTTGTGAACCTTCTGAGAGCGTTTTGTTGGCCTTCCTCTGGTAGTTGTAGCTGCTGTCACCATAGACTTAAATAGGGCGCGCAGCTGTGACCGGTCACAAATATGGCGGCGGGCATAGCGGAAGTGACGTCTTTGAAACCCATGTATATACGATGCCACATTGTGCAGCTTTTGGTTGTAATTTTCAGTCGATGAGCCACAAGAGAAGCCTCAAAGTCATCAGGGCTAAAGTGAAGAGAACAAAGACGCAGTTAGGAAGTTTTATTTCGTCCACATTCTTCATAACTTCCCATTCTTTTCCCTCTTATCGCTAGTAAAGCAGTAAAGACTTACATCACTTCTCTGTGGCTCATCGACTGAAAATTACAACCAAAAGCTGCACAATGTGGCATCGTATATTATATTCAGAGTTGTTTTGCGGTAAAAATAGCAATAGGACAATGTCAGTAGCTCAGTGAGTGCATCCAACTATAGAAAGTACATGTAGTAACATGAAAGTACGTCACCTTAAAATAAAGTGTTACCAGACAGTGTTTCAGGGAGACAGTGTTAGAGGGAGACAGAGTTACAAGTGTTACAGAGAGATAGTGTTAGAGGGAGAGTGTTAGACAGTTAGAGGGAGAGAGAGTGTTACAGAGAGACAGTGTTAGACAGTGTTAGAAGGAGACAGAGTTTCAGGGAGACAGTGGCAGACCACATGTCTCAAATCTAGTAAGTGTGTTGGTGGAAGAGTGGAGAAGTATTTCACATCAATAATCTGCTGCAGTCCATAAGACACAAATATTAACTCATGTTAAGAAATTTGCTGGAACTAAAAATTGTAGAAAGTGAGAGGACAGGTCACACTGCTCCATAGAAATATGATAAAATAAAAATTAGTAGTTTTTGTGCCAGTGTGCTTTAGTAAAATCACTGGACTGGATTTTTTACACTGCAAAGATTTGTGTAATGACATTACATTTGTCCTGTTTACTTTAGTATTTTGACACTAATTGTTCATTATATCACATTTAGTTAAACTAAGGGTGTAGATAGATGTAGTGTTAGACAGCAAGGTATAACTACATACAGCGGGGGGGATGAACACTTATTCTGCTTCAGCAAATGCTTTTAGAGGTAAACGGGTGTCTAACAGTAATTTACTTTGGACTAACTGACCACAGATAAAACATGTTAGTATTCATCACCACAACTCGGCATAGTAACACAACTGTGTGCTTGTCATACTAAATAAAGAACTGAGTATTTTCTGTTGTCCTTGTTTGTTTGTGTGTGTGTGTGTGTGTGTGTGTGTGTGTGTGTGTGTGTGTGTGTGCATTTTTGTGATTTATAAGGACACAAATTTGTATAATGTCATGGGTATTACACTGGTATTACGACGTAAACACGAAATATGAGGACATGAATCATGAGTCCTCGTATTTAAAATAGCTTTAAAAACATACTAAGCGATGTTTAATTAAAAATGTAAAAATGCAGACAGTTTTTTGTGATGGGTAGGTTTAGGGTTAGGGGTAGTGTAGGGGGAGAGAATGTACAGTTTGTACAGTATAAAAACCATTACACCTATGGAATGTCCTCACTTTGATAGCAAAACAAACCTGTGTGTGTGTGTGTGTGTGTGTGTGTGTGTGTAACAAAATGTTTCATGTTTATGTCATCAAAAATTAATGCCTTCAAAATCAAATTCATGTTAATGTGCTTATGGATTTTGAATAGACTACTGAAAGATCACAGCAATAGTGCCGCTATAGAGTATAGAGATATACTCTTCATCTCACACAGTAGACTGGACTGCAGAAGAGGGTGAAATTGAGAGACAAAGGACTTGAGAAAGAAGAGCCAAGACTGTCTGTCCTTCATCACTGTGCACATCAGATCCAGGCGTCGGTGTTGTCGTTCAGCTAACAGCACTGTATGCTTCCGTATAAATATTGCAGCCAGGCAGCGTTGTGCGGCGCCTCGGACCCCGGGGAACGAGGTGACCCAAATCAGCAAGACAAACACGTTTCACACCTGCATAAACAAGTTAGTGGCCGCAAATGATGACACAATGCGCTGCACTGTCCGCTGACAAGGCATGAGAGTGTAGAAAGGAGAGTCTGTGTGAACGGAAGATGAAGGGATGCCAGAAGTGTGAGAGAGGAGAGAAACAGAGAGCCAGAAGAACAGGTGTATGAGCAGCAGGGTGCAGGAGAGAAAAGAAGATGCATAGGAATAGATCCAGACCACCAGGAGCTCATGGCTTCTCCATCATCAGGTACATGGACTGTTTCTTGGGCCTGGAGAGTCAAATGTTTCCCTTCTGTGATTCACTGACTTCAAACAACGCTGCCACAGTTGAAATGTGTCAACCAGTGGAGGCTGAATAGCTTGACATTATTTACATGTGAGAGAGAAACAACTGAATTCAGTTGTGGCTCATCAGATCAGAATGTAGCTTTAGATGTTCGAGTGTTTAAGTCTTTTCTTTTGAGCTCTAGTGTTTCAGAATGTGAAGCTGTTTTTGCACTGATGTCAGACTGATCGTTCTGATCTGATCTTTTGCTTTCTGTTCATCAAATTCCAAATAAATAGAAATTATCAAATGAGATGAAGCACATTTAATTTTCAAAATCCAGAAAGAAACCTTGCTGTATTTTTAGGGCATTCTATGCCTCAAACATGCTTTCTTGAAAATGCTTACTTTGGTTCACGTGGTCTTCAGTTCAATAATAGAACTTCTAATAGATTTCAGTCATCTTTGTAGCATGTTGTTATGCATTTGTTTTCTGCTTTTTATTGAAGATGTTTTGCCACACATCCTAGTGACTCAATCACTAAATGTGTTCACAAAGCGCAAGATTATTTAACCCATGAGTCATGACTCGTGAGTTCAGAAACTCTGTAGTGATGGTTAGTGCTTAATTCACCAGCATCTCATCAAATACCTTTTAACGTTAATGAAAAAGACAGATGCACAGATGCATGAGACAGTTGAATCAATTTCAATTTAAACTCATTTTGATTCGAGAAGAAATAGATTTTTTGTTTTGGGTGAATCAAGAGCGTGTGTTTGAGTAAGGGTGAATGAGGCATCTTAAAAGACTGAAATATTTCACAAAGGCATTCTCAAATCAGCCTTTTGAAAGCAGAATTTAAAGAAGATAACAGACATTGTGTAACATTCTCTTGGCTGTCCATTGATCTCTGCAGCACTTTGAGAGACGCTCACACTGGCAGACTGCATTGTTGTTTTATACATACATGCACATCTGCATCTCACCAATGTGGAGACACAACATGCCCTATTTAATAATTAAAAATGTGACACGGTGCATTGAAATTCTTTTAAGATAGGTGTCACTAAAACAAATTCATGCCAGTTATATAACAAATGTTTGTGTGTACTAGTCTGTTCTTGTGTTTGTAGTTTTAGCATTTGCATCAGCTCAGTGTTGTTTTACATGCTCTCTCTCTCTCTCTCTCAGCTGGGCGGCTGTGGGATTCTCGGAGTGGGAGTTTGGCTTTCCATCACCCAGGGAAACTTTGCCACCCTTTCATCCTCCCTACCGTCGCTCTCTGCTGCCAATCTGCTCATCGCTGTGGGCAGCATCATCATGGTGATTGGCTGTCTGGGGTGTGTGGGTGCGGTCAAAGAGAATCGTCCATTACTCCTGAGTGTAAGTAAACTAAATACACTAGCATGTCACTCAAAACATCCTGTTCATAACAGAGCATGTGCGAGGCCTCTAAGCATGTCTTAAAATAAAAGGTGTGTAGCAACTCAGCATAAGAAAAAGCATTTTTTCTTGAAGTGACATAAGTCTGTCTGACATTCATTTGAACCATAAATGTGGCTTTCTGCTCACTGCTCACATGATAATATATGGCTCTGGAATCAGAGTGGTGGCACTAATTGACATCGAGTAGATATTTTTGGCTGCCATATAGAGACACTAGGAGGAATTCATGTGATCCCTGCGGGTGAAAACGCAGGAATGAGCAGCAGACTGCTGTCTGTCTATCAGCATTTCAACAGTGTTACAGACGAGGCTGTAGAAAGATTATTTATAAAAGGTAATTAACATCAGCTTGATTCTTGGTGTTTACATGGATTATAACAGGTAACAAATTATACCAGCGTACATGACAGCATAGCTTATAGTATTATAACATAGTTGTTATACACTGAACAAAATTATAAATGCAACACTTTTGTTTTTGCCCTCATTTTTCATGAGCTGAACTCAAAGATCTAAGACTTTTTCTATGTACACAAAAGGTCTATTTCTCTCAAATATTGTCTCAAATCTGTCTAAATCTGTGTTAGTTAACACTTCTCCTTTGCCGAGATAATCCATCCACCTCACAGGTGTGCCTTAGGCTGGCCGCAATAAAAGGCCACTCTAAAATGTGCAGTTTTATCACACAGCACAATGCCGCAGTTGTCGCAATGGCCTTTTATTGTGGCCAGCCTAAGGCACACCTGTGCAATAATCAGGCTGTCTGATCAGCATCTTGATATGCCACACCTGTGAGGTGGATGGATTATCTCGGCAAAGGACTCACTAACATAGATTTAGACAAATTTGTGAACAATATTTGAGAGAAATAGGCCTTTTGTGTACATAGAAAAAGTCTTAGATCTTTGAGTTCAGCTCACGAAAATTAGCGACTCTGACGCACCAATAGAATATGGAGAAAAATACATTAGCATAAATACTTCAGGAACTGAAAAAGAAACAGATGCTGTTAATTGCGTTAATTATTTTTAACAAATAAATGCAAATATTAATTGCAGAAATTAATGTGCGATATTTCCCAGCCTTATGGGTATATATACAGTATACAAAACCATTCTGCCCTCACATCAGTTAAGATGTCACATCAGTCATCTGTCAACTAGGGATGTCAAGATACCAGATTTATATCTATAGAAATCTTGAATATATATATATATATAAATTATTTAAATCACCATTGCATACAAAAGGAACAATTTCACTTAATTGCAACCAGTTTAAAATAACTTCTCTGTGAACTGATGTGGATTCTTATCACATAATGAGGCAGAAATTATATATTTTATAGTATTATATACAGTGATAAAGGCAGTTGGCATTGCATTATAAATGTACATTATGCTCATGAAAATACCCAAGATGGCTTGAAGAACACAGATAAGCCATATATTGTCGCAATGGTGTGTTAATTCTCTTCAGGTTTAATCAAAATATCACCACTCTTATTTTATTCAGCTGTAGCACAGCTAGATGTCTTTGTCCATATTAGGGATTTCCTGGAATGTCATAAGTTTTATTACTCCTGTGAGTCTCACTTGTGGAGTTTCTGCATGAGGGCGCCCTCTGGCATCAAGTATGAATGAAACACACATTACATGTGAGCGTTTTGCATTCCATAATGCTCATATTGCCCTGTTTTAGGCAAAAAAAATACTGCAATCTAAAGATTTTTAAGTAAATATATGATAATCCATACGTTTTTATCCGAATGAGCACACCTTTGGACTAAAAGCCCAGAGTGATGTAAATATAATAAAACACAAAAAGGCGGCAGCAGTTAAACAGGTTAATCTAATTAATCTAATCTATTTCTCATTCCAAAACTAGCAAAATTGCAGACCGGGGTGATTAACGAGTCGTTTTCACAGAATCCAAAAAATGTCCACACTGGCGAGCTCTAACTTTCTTGGAGTGTGGCTAGAGTGTCTCGTCTGTCGTATCCGACAACATTCGTTTACGCGGCGGTAGCAGCTGCTCGCTGTGACTGCTTGTGCTTTATGACAGGTGGCTACCAGCGCTAAGGTGCAATATCGCCACCTACTGTATGTTGGGATATCAACCAGATACTGGCGCTGGATAATTTACATGACATATTGTCATACGTGTACTATTCATTTGAAATATTATGGTTATCGTCAATACCCTGTGACCTCTAATTAACATGATAACAATATTTCATTTTTTTAAATGTCTCGATTATTGTCAATACCGGTATATCGCGTCACCCCTACTATCAGTACATGCAAAAGTACTTACTCTTCTTTATGATCACTCAGAAAGCCTTTAGTAATTGAGGTGCACTAGATATTAGATATAATTAGATATTAGAATTAGATTTTATCAATAATAGTTCAAACCAGGGGTTTTCAAGTCTCCCCAGCCCCATGTTTAATCCCTTTGTTTCTTTGGGAGAAGCCATTTAAAACTGTTTTTGCATGGTGAGATTCAAAAAAACTGCTTTATAATTCTCTGAATCTAGTGTATCTTGACTTGTGTATCTTTTAAAAATCAGTCAGAGACCCGCGGATAGTTTTAGAGGACGTTTCCAGGAGCCAGAGAGACCTACATTCTGTATGAGAGCGTCCCGAGACAGATGCAGATGTCGGTCTGTCATCATAACCTCACAGGGGCTGAGCTGGATTGTTTTATTTCAGCTGTATGCATACTAAAAATCCTGAAAGGGAAAGCAGAATGGTGGTCTTTGGGTTCAAACCTCTTTCTCTCATCAGATCAGCACAACTCAATGGTGTAAAACTGGTAATCCAACAGTGATGAGAAATCAAAGAGAAAAAACAAAGTCATAAACAATCTCAGCAGCATTAGCTGTGCATCCCTCTGTCAGCACCAGAGCTTCCAGTTATTCATGCTCTGATCTGCTTTCATTTCACGCTGTATGTTTAATTCACTGAGTGGCGTCCAGTTATCTTCTCAAAAGAAATGTTTTTTAATCCTGTAAAAATTTGTAAAAATGTCTTTGTTTTTGCCAGTCCTATCAAACGAGTCATGAAAGAGCTCACAGCAGATAGCACATTTACTTTATTCCTCAATTTGGAAAAAGAATGTCAAGCGAAAATCATATACTGCTGAAATAGTAAGAAAAGTATAATGCTATATTGGTACGATTTTACTGGGGTTACAGTTTGGATTATGATTTTCGTCTTTAGATTCCCTGCATTTTTGAATTGTCTGAAAGAACCTCTACATAGATATCCTACAATCTTCTTCAAAATGACTTGTTAGGATAAACCTGCAGAGCTCATCTCAGGTCAGCTCGATTCCTTTGGTGCCCAAGCGCTTAAACACAATATCTGCAGTTCGCCTTATACTGGGCTTCCACAGTTATCCATTTATTCCTATAGTGAAAGTAAAACAAAAATTACAGATATTTTAAAATGAAAAACACACATAAAAGTTGTCTCTTTTTTTAATCACTTCAAATAAAGCAAAAAAATCCCAAACTGTATTTTTTCCACCAGCCAATAGGATAAAAGCTAAAGGAAAACTGCTGTGAATACAAACAAAATCCCTCATCTGAACGAGCAAGTCAGCAGCAGACCCTGTTTTGCAAATGTATTTGATTACATGCATGAATTAAATACTAAATTATTATGTTTAGCTTTATTCCCCACCCTAATTGTTGGTGTGAGCTGCTGTTGATTTGCTCCAGCTGTTCCTCCGCACTGTTTCCGGTACAATGTTGTCGGAGCGGAGTCGTCTGTGAATGTATAATGCTGTTGAGCAGGGCTGCAGGCACCTCAGAGACTATCACAGCCTGGAGATGATTTATGATAAAATATTCTCATGTCCACTTGGGGGATGATGATGTTTACCGCTTAAGCTGCTATTTATGTCATGGGCTCATTTTAATGACAGCCTCGGCTCTCCTGCGAGTCTTTATCTACTGTGGGTCGAGCAGTTATGATGACGCCCAGTCATACTCAAACTGTTGCCAAATTCAGAGCCACATCTGTTCCTGCCATAGAAAGATATAGTGAAAATAGTAATTAATGCTAGTATGCGGTTCCAAATTCAGGCTTTCTTTATTTCCCTCTTGCACAATGAGAAAGAGAAAGAGGACGTACCAGAAAATACATTTTGGATTTTCCAGTGAATTTTTTTTTTTTTTTTTACATTTGCATGGCTTTACATTACATTACCTGATAATAGTGAAACTTGGATGTTTTTTTTTAAGAAATGTACATAAATGACAACTGCTTATCTGCATAAAATACAGATTCCATGCAGCAAAACACCGAAAATATCTTTACACAAAACAACACTCTTCTATAAACTCTTTAATGCCCAGCAGTGCATATTATACATAGTCTTGATCTAAAATAAAGAGTATGAATTTGCTTGAGCAATCTAACAAATTCAGAGTGTGCTTTGTGGAAATTTTAGAGATGATTTATTAAGATGCACTGATAAACATAAAGGATGCTTTTATGGTAATTTCACCAAATGTTAGGCACTGAATACAATCTTCAGAGTAATTACATATTAATAGTTGGTCAAGAAAGATATGGTAAGATACTATTAGCTATCAGAGTAATTTGGGCTTGCTATATTTCAATGCAGTTTTTCTAAAAGCAACTTGTCAAAGAAGTGAAAGAGTTGATCCAGCATGAAAAAGACTGCAAGATTAAAGGAGCTGTAAAATAAGTATAGAACCCAAGAGGCGAAACTCTGATGCTTTTTGGGTAACAGCCACTAGGCAGCCATTTTGGGATGAAAATCACATCTTACGCACCCAAAATCGGCAAATCTCACTGCCAAATCAGAAACGCAATAGAACATTTCTCAAATTCAGTCAATTTTATGACACCTACAGTAAATGTTGTATTGTCTTAGCCTATATATGATTTCAGACCTATAAAATATATAATAATAGTAATAGTAATAGTAAATTACTCCACTAGGTCTGAAATATATATGTTTTAATCCCCTGGATCACGCTACAAACATGCTGATCTTATAGAACACGATGCATTGCTGTGTCTGTTATCCCATACTTCCCACTTTTTGTTTTTTTGTTTACATAGTCTTGCTTTAACAGACAACACTGCAAACAGTTTACTGTCAAGCTGTTATATTCTGTTATATATTTATTGTCCAACATTCCCAATTTTTCTGATGCATGTCCTTAATTTCATTTCATATGTTGGTAATAATTCAGTGTTTATAAGCCTTTAAAGAATTTTAACCCAAACTGACTGGGTTTCTAGAGAGCAAAGGTTTTGTGAAAAAAGTGGAAGATAGTATTTTATTCTGTGTGTCATCATTCAGGTTGGATTTCAGCTTTAATGTATGTTTTGTTTTAACAAAGCAGCTGACATTGCCATAGAAACTAGTGGACTGCGACTCGCTTTCACCCCAAAATGGCGAAAACGCAGGGCTGCTGCTGGGCGCCGGTGTTTCAGGGGAGCGCTCTATTGAGTTTCTGTCATGACTGGAGACTCAGGCCGGGGATCCAAGTGCAGCGTTTATTACAGTATAAGCGTGGTCGTACAGGCAGGGTAAATCAGGAGCAAACAGGAACAGCAAGGGACAGGCAGAGTCGTAGTCAGGGTACAGGCATAAATAGAGGCAGACAGATAAAAACTCCAGGTCGGTATACAAGGCAAAGGTCAGGACAGGCAGCAACGGGTCAATAAACAGGAAACAGGCAGGATTGGTAACAGACAGGCAAACAGGATATAACGCTCGGAATTGTAACAGTGTTAACAAGACTTCGCGATTAGATGGTGTGAGTGAGAGTCCTTTTATAGTCCAGGTAACAAGCTGTAGCTGGGTGTGGTGATTAGTGAGGAGTGTGTACATGGCTGTATGTGGCGACAGGTGATTGGTGTGGAGTGAACATGTGACTGACAGGGAGAATTGTGGGAAGTGTAGTCCGGGGAGTGACAGGAGCAGACGGTGATCGTTACATAACGCCCCCCTTCCGGAAGGCGCGTCCTCGCGATGTAAAAGGCACGAATAGGGAGGGAGGGTGGGTGCATTGGAGCTATAGCGGGACCATGGTCTCCAATGCAGGCTCCAGGGTAGCCACGGCGGATCAGGTGGCTCGGGCAGCCATAGCAGGTCAGGTGCTACGGGCAGCCAGTGCAGGTCAGGAGTGCCATAACTCCACGGCGGGTCAGGTGGCTCGGGCAGCCATAGCAGGTCAGGTGGTTTGGGCAACCACGGCAGGTCAGGTGGTTTGGGTAACCACGGTAGGTCAGGTGGCTTGGATAACCACGGTAGGTCAGGTGGCTTGGGTAACCACGGCGTTGAAACAGACGAACCTGAGAGCGTTGAAACTGACGAACTTGAGAGCGTTGAAACAGACGAAGTTGAGAGCATTGAAACTGACGAAGTTGAAGCATTGAAACAGGAACCGTTGAAACAACTTTTGAAAAGACGAACTTGTTGAAACAGACGAACTTGAGAGCGTAAACAGACGTTGAGAGCGTTGAAAACAGACGAACTGAGAGCGTTGAACTGACGAACTTGAGAGCGTTGAACAGACGAACTTGAGAGCGTTGAACAGACGAAGTTGAGAGCGTTTGAGAAAACAGACGAACCTTGAGAGCGTTTGAGAGCGTTGAAGCGAACTCTTTGAGAGCTTTGAAACGATTGAGAGCGTTGAAACTGTTGAGAGCTGAGAGCGTTTCGAAACTTTGAGAGCGTTGAAACAGACCTTGAGCTGACGAGAACGTTGAGAGGCTTGAGACGAAAATCGATCGTTGACTTGAGAGCGTTGAAACACGACCTTTGAGGGAAGAATGCTTGCTGGGCTTGGCCGAAGCGTCAGGCTTGAGACGAAGCCGGCAGATCGACTCTTGATCCGGCAGGCTTGAGAGCGAAGCGCCACCGGGCTTTCGTCCGGCAGGCTTGAGCGATCCAGAGCGAAGCGTTCTCGGTTGCTCCAGCCGTCGTGCTGAAGTCAGCGGAGGATCACCACATGGAACGTAATCCACTCCGCTTTCTGACTGATCCAGGCGTGACGTTGCTCTTGGAGATCTGTGGTGACGTGACTTGACTCTGGAAAATCTGGGAAGACGTGACTTGGTGTTGTTGTGACCGCCATCTTGTGAAAGTTATTTGGCGCGGCGGCCATTTCGTGATTCGGCGAAGTGTCGCATTTCTCCGCGACCCCCACCGTAAACGAAGAGCCAACAGTCAGTAACGCATAATCCAAAAAACAAGTAAGTGAGGAACGTGGTCCCTCTTGTCTCAGTTTATTCTGAAGGGGTTGATTTATGCCATCGCAAAAAAAGTCTATAAGAGCACAGTCAGGCCAGTCTGCATAATGGGCAATATCCAGAAACTTCTGAATGTGGTCCTCCAGGGAACTATTACCTTGACGAAGGTGGAGGAGACATATAGCTGGGTCCATGCTGAGGCTGGAAACGCTTGTGGAAGCTGCTGGATCGTAGAGGGCGAAGTCTTCTGTCATGAACTGGAGACTCAGGCCGGGGATCCAAGTGCAGCGTTTATTTACAGTGTAAGCGTGGTCGTACAGGCAGGGTAAATCAGGAGCAAACAGGAACAGCAAGGGACAGGCAGAGTCGTAGTCAGGGTACAGGCAGTAAATAGAGGCAGGCAGATAACACTCACAGGTCGGTATACAAGGCAAAGGTCAGGACAGGCAGCAACGGGTCAATAAACAGGAAACAGGCAGGATTGGTAACAGACAGGCAAACAGGATATAACGCTCGGAATTGTAACAGTGTTAACAAGACTTCGCGATTAGATGGTGTGAGTGAGAGTCCTTTTATAGTCCAGGTAACAAGCTGTAGCTGGGTGTGGTGATTAGTGAGGAGTGTGTATGTGGCGACAGGTGATTGGTGTGGAGTGAACATGTGACTGACAGGGAGAATTGTGGGAAGTGTAGTCCGGGGAGTGACAGGAGCAGACGGTGATCGTTACAGTTTCACTTCTTGTCAGTATAAGTTCTTTGATTAAGCTCAGTCCTCTCTGCACTGTATTATGGCCCATATAACATCATTCAGGGGATCTCAGCTGTACACTAGGTGTGTGATATGTATCGTCTACATCGGGTTTTGTCTGTTTTGTCTGTTTTTGCTCTATTTTGTGAAAGAAAATAGTTCCTAACAAAGGCATAATAGAACAGTTGTTGGTCTCCAAGCATTTCGTTTCTGAATTAATCCACATTTTTAATGGTTTTGAATCAGTTGAGTGAAAAACTCAATGACCTAGTTTCGTTCCTGAATGAATCAGCCGTTTGAACGAATTGGTTGAATGAATGATTCAGTGAGTCTCTCGTTAAGACCATTTCTTGCTGCCGCTTACTGTTGGTTTTAGTTTTTCATTTTTTAAAATATAATTGCTTTTTTTTTACCATTTCAAATTTCTTTCATTTAATTTTTTTTCTATTTTTAAAACTTTTAAATTCATAGCATTATAAATGCGGCAAAACCGTAATGCAGTGTAAATCATGTCTGACCAACACATTGAACAGTAAATACACCTGATCGCAGCTCTGCGGCCGAAGATGGATTCTGTCATATTTCAATACTATCCCATATAAACATACTCTCTCTTCTGCTTGTGTTTCTACAGTTCTTCATTCTTTTGCTCCTGATATTATTGCTGGAGATTCTGTTCTTGATTCTGTTCTTCGCATATCAAGATCAGGTACGTGCAAAATAAATCTGTCATTTTACATAATTTATTATTTTATATTATTTCACGGATTATGATTGGTCAATAGTGGCATTCAGCTCTCACATATTTCATTATAATGACAATAAATTGTATAATTCACCGTTGTCCCTGTGATTTCCAAGTCTGATAAAGAGCTTAATCTGGAAAACATCTGTTTGTGTACAAACATCTGATAAACATCTTAGGAAAAAGCAGTTATGTACACTCTAAATCATAAACATCTTAAAGATATTTTCCAAATGTCTATTTAACATCTGACAGGAAACGTCTTGCAGATGATGTACATGTGCTGTCAGAGGTATCACTCCACACTCTGTTTCTTCTCACATCATAAAATAATTTACACCTAAATCAATATTTCATGACCATGTATTTATTTATGTAGCCATGTAGTAAGTGGCATAATGTAGAGTCAGTCTTAATCATAAAATAAACACATATTATAAATGAGGGTTAAAAGTGTGTGGGAACCTTTATCTTAAAATTAGATTTTGATGAAAGATCATCTTGGAGCCTTTTCTTATCTATGGTCTTGGTACAAACAGTTACAGCAATGACGGCTTTAAGAACCATTACATTTTACAGTAAACATCAAAGCCTTCTTTAAATGTTGGAATATGCTTTTCTGTCTTGTTTACTATTTTGCAAAACTTCGGTCTTTACCTTTCTTGGTAAAGGAACAGCACTGAGAGCAGTGCAACAAGAGAGATATTCATTGGGTTAGTATTATCTATAGCCATGGATATAAATGAATATTGCAGCACTGCCGGACCTCAAGGCTGAGCTCTATACAAAGGTCATTGGTGCAAAGGTCATGGGTTGAGATATTAAATATATTATTCCTGAGGTCTTGCATCAATAAAGAACTGTTAGAGATGATTTGATCCTTAAGGCTGCTAATAATCAAACTGTCTTCACTTTCTCTCTCTCTCTGTGAGAGATTCTTTGCCATCGATTTTCTTGGCTGTTCTCCTCAAAGCATATGGCATCATAGTGTGATGGGCATTTTCCAAAGACACTTCCAATGATAGCAGCATTTTTTGATGGTGGAACGTGTTTTCCTACAGCGACAGACTCTCCATGGCTCTTTGTGAAATTATCTATGTCAGTCTGCTATTCCTCCAACACAGAAAACCACACCAATAATTCACCTTTCATCAGTGCTGATCTTCTCACTGTCAACGGTTTTGTTATTTCAGTGAAGATAGAGATTAGACAAAACATTTGCATCATGAAGCTAATTAAATTATTACAACATACAAAATATGTTATACAAATACAATATATACAATATACAACATACACTTTTCATAAAATTTTTTATTATAACTTGCATCCGCACAAATTACACATGAACTAAGATACGTGCTAGTCGATATGTGGAAGTGATGTTTGTAAGTTCTTTCCATAACTAAAACACGGACAATGAACAATTGAAGCATGATGAATTGATAAAATGGTGTTATAAAGAACATGAGCTTCCTGTGCAGAGCCATCTTTGATGACAATAAACACCATAGGTGCGATTTAACAGCTTGGGCTGTGAAAGAACAGAGACAAAGATGACTTAAAGAAGAAAGAAGAAAGCATATTCAGTCACAGTACTGTTGATAACACTAGTCTCCATCACCAACAGCCAGGGTGTGTGTGTGTGTGTGTGTGTATATATATCTTGAAAAATGCAGTTTTTAATGATTTGATCAAAAGAAACATGATACCATTGTTGCCAGACTTTATTAATGATTTGATATATTACTGTTATCGAAATTATAAACTTGACAAACAGATTTGGAGATGTTTCTGTGTCTATTACTTAGAAAACAGCAGGTGAAGGTTTTACGTCTGGGGCGTGGCCTCAGTGGAAAAAGAAATACGATTCATAATTCAACAATAATGTTATTATTATTATTTTTTTTTAAGAATGCAAAGGTTTCCCATTTAGGGTTATCATCTGGGTTTGGGTTAGTGATTATAAATGACCTTTATTTGAATAAGTGAACATGAGTGTGTACAGTATGTGTGGACGGTCCTCTTTAAACTCAAGTTAGATTTAAACACACATCAGCAGAACATCAACCCAAACTGCTGCCGCTCACAGATCTAATGGGAGTGACTGCATTGATAAACTGGAATATAAAGTGGAAATTGTGTTCTGT
Organism: Culter alburnus; assembly: GCA_028476615.1. Lineage (NCBI taxonomy): Eukaryota > Metazoa > Chordata > Actinopteri > Cypriniformes > Xenocyprididae > Culter > Culter alburnus. Next base: position 100,483 of record JAOTNS010000545.1, read on the forward strand.
AAATACTTTGTCCTCTTCCGTTCCACACATGTGATTAGAAATGACCTCCTTGACCTCTCTCTGCTTCTTCCTCTCTACTGATATTTATTATTTATGATTTATCACTGTATTACATCTATCAGGAAGGCTGCGTGAAGCACATAGAGCTAGTAGCCGATGATGGCAGACGGATCACAGGGAATAATGTCGATATAGAAGAGAAGACGCATGTGAAACGGTGTAGCGGTCGGTTCTAAACCCTTATTTAATGCACATTTACGTTTCAAATGACAGCTCCTCATGCTTACACCCTAATCCTGTCTGGAGGACTGTATGGAAATCCAATCCTTTGAGGGCAGCTTTTACTGGCAGGTTTTAACTGTATAGATCGCTGTCTTTCTCTGCCTTTTTCCTGTTTTCCTATTTCCTCGCTGTTTGTGTGTTGAATAATTCATTGATGACGGCCTGTTTGGCCGACTGATGACGGAAGTAGTAAAAGTTCCTCTGTAGTAAAAGCTGCAAAACCCTCATTTATTACTCATGCTCGATATCTCAGAAGACTAATATTCCATAAACACTTCACCTAACTTCATGTATTCAGTGAAGAATAGTTAAGATGTTTAGGCCATAACCACGCATCAACGGTGCATAAAACATCCGAATGCTCTTTTAGGCAAACTGATGCCACTGCATTCTAATAACACTAACATTTAATTGCCCATATTTTAACTGAAAACGTCATAATAGAAACACTGTGAATTCACATTGAATGATTTCACTCAATTAGTCTATTAGGTTTTAATGAGATCTAATTAATGGAATTATTGAATAATAACCCCATGAATTACAGTAAGTATTTAATTTTAAAATAATAACACTACAAATTATTAACAAATAGACACAAAAAAACTTTGATATTCAATGTAATATGTCACAGATCACTATTTTCCAGACACAAAATTAGATATTTTAACCTCAAAACTTTTGTCCGACTAAATTATACCAATGTTGATATTAAAATTAAGAAGTGTATAGCCATTCATGAAATGTGTTGATCATAGATGCCACAAAATCTCATCTCAAGAGAAAGCTAAGGTGGGTGATTTGCACCTTTCTTATAATATGGTCACATATTATAAGAATTATGGTGGGTGGAACAGGGACAGAGATAAAGGGTGAAACCAGGAACTGATCATCAGGAACATACAGCAGATATGGGATGGTGGTTTTCAGAAGCAATGCTGAGGATCTTTCTCCCTGTCGTGCTCTTGCACACTTTACTCTTGGCCAGCAGGAATGACTTCAGACAAGCGCAGCTTTGTTCATTCATTCATTCGACTCGGTCGCTTTACCAGCTCATGTTCAGCTCTCTGTGGGTCGCACACATGAAACAACAGCAGAATGAATTTCTGTGTAAATCACTTATAAATCCAGTCTTATGTAAATTGTTTCACTGAATTGAATACAACAGGTTTTATACGCAGAAATTAGGTTTGCTCGCGATTAATGAATGAATTGCTCCTATGTGTAGCTATATGCACAGTCATGCATATGTGCTTCATTTGCTTTTGACTTTTTTGTTTTATTTAGATCAGTACGCTGCATCACTGAAGTGCTTCTCTCTACTCATCATCTGTTTGTAATAATGTGTTCAGGAAAAGTGAAGCTGCTTTGAAACAATCTGTATTGTATAAAGCGAAGTTCAATATTGGAATTCACTGAACACATATTCTAGAACTCAAAACTTCCTCCACAGTCCAAGATCATTTATTGAAACTAAACTACAAAAGTCTGTGTGAAATTCTGCAACTTATGACCAACAGTTGATTAAAACCAGGAGATTTACATTTACAGGTCAATAGCACATATGTATTGGTAAGAAATGTATTCAGAGTGAGCTAATGCTGTAGAACAGATACTGTTATTCTGAAACAGCAGAAGCACAAGCAATAAGAGTCAAATGCGTTAAAGCTTGTGCTGCTTCTGTCTGTGTGGATCTGAAGATCCTCTGAAGAATCATAGAAGCCAGCGGCTTCAGATCGTTTGTGTAAGTTATGTAACAACAGGTAGCAGCGTAATTATGTTATTATGTTACATTCCTCTGTTAAAATGATTAATTATATTGATTTACTGACACTAGCATCATGGCTAGTTAACTGATTTTCAGGGATATTATTTTATGCTCCACTGTCATTAGATTTAGTGCGTTTAGAAAAACAGAATAATCTGTGCAGGACTGTAGCACAATCAAATGTGGGAATGAAAAGAAGGCCGTATTTCAGACTCTACAGCAAACGCGGCTCATACAGTATGTGCGAGTCAACAAACTCATTTCACATGTGAAGAGGGTGTTTATACAGAAGTGTTCAATGCAACATGAAAAACAAGAAAGACTGATATTAAAGTATTAGACAGTAATATATATATATTATACCATATTCATGAAAATGACTCTCTAAAATCAAGGACCACAATGGAAATAAGTTAATGCAACTTTATTGTGTTATCCTTGACAAAGAAGCGGTAACACAGTTGTATTGTTACTTTTTATGTCAAATAAACTCAAACTCAATCGACTATACATTCCGTTAATTTTGTGAGTTGGTAAGTTTCGTCAGGGCGAGAAGAAATATAGAGCTGAGCATCATCAGCGTAACAGTGAAAACTAACGCCATGCTTCCTAATGATATCTCCCAAGGGTAGCATGTACAGAGTGAACAGCAACGGTCCTAGTACTGAGCCTTGCGGTACTCCATACTGAACTTGTGATCGATAAACTGATAACGGTCAGATGATTTGAACCATGCCAATGCGTTTACAACGTAATTTTCAACATAATTTTCGTAATTACAACATCATTTTTGAGTCTATTCAAAAGAACGTTGTGGTCGATAGCATCAAATGCAGCACTAAGATCCAGTAACCGCTCAGACCCCTATGGCCAGCTTCAACTCCCTGCCACCAAATGCTGGTGTAATGTATTCTGATCTTCATGCTGAAGGAACTGGATGAAATATTCCGATTGATACCAATCCACAATATTACTTGTGATGCCATCTGAATCATAATCAGCCGGAGGAGAACTGAGCGACTGAGCCTGGTTTCTCCCAAGGTGTTTTCTCCATTCTGTCACCTGATGGAGTTCGGGTTCTTGCCACTGTTGCCTCTGGCTTGCTTCATTGGGGACAATGAAATATATTCAAAATATTATTGATCTGACTGCACTGATGCTATTGGATGAGAAGTGAACAGAGCTGGACGATGACATCACTGTTTTCTCTAGAGCTGCTGTATAGATGAAATGAACTAATTTAATAATTGATGAAATTTACAGAGTTATTGAACCGAAATCAACACTGAACTGAAGTGAGCTGAATAATGACTGTTTACTGTTGTCTTTTTAGAGCTGCTTTACAGCAGATTTGAACTCTGCTTGCATCATCGAATCATTATTTTCCAGTTTATCACTGTAAAGCTGCTTTGAAACAATCTTTATTGTATAATGCGCTATAGAAATAAAGATGACTTGATTTAGCATCATAAGAAGAGGAGATCTCATGAAGTTTATTATTGTGAGGAACAAATGTCATTCAAATGTCAATCAATAAGCTTTTCTTGATGGTGTGTTCTAGATTGATCTGTATGCACAAAGTGACCTGAAAAAGGGTCTCCAGCTCTTCGGGACTGAAGGCAACATCGGTCTGACCAACGCCTGGAGCATCGTCCAAACCGACGTGAGTTACTGGATTCATTTCCTATTATTAATTCCCATAGCCTTGCAAGACATGGCCATGGTCAGAGTGTGATGGCAGTGCCTCTGTGTTGTAGTTTCGCTGCTGTGGAGTGACCAATCACACGGACTGGTTTCACGTGTACAATGCCACGCGTGTGCCGGACTCCTGCTGTCTGGAGTACAGTGATAACTGCGGTCTGGAGAATCCCGGCACCTGGTGGACCGCCGTAAGAAACACGACCGACTTCCCGTTATCAGTCGGATCAGCTCAGCCTCTGATCTGGGCAAACACACACATAACATGACTGTATGTCACTGTATGTGAGCAGGAATTATAGAGTTACGACGACTACAGCAACAGCTTAATAAGAACATAAGCAGGGGTTAAAGACCCCATACAATGATTCGACAAACACTCTTTTCTTTCCTGCGTTGATGTATTTTCCTGGTGAAGCTGGACAGACAGAAAACGTATTTTGTCTCTGTAAACTGTCATGGGTGTCCACCTTTTACAAGTAATGCTGAACACGTTACTTTACGCCTTCTCTTGTGTGTGACGAGCGGATGGTGTTTGTGTGTGTTGACAGCCGTGCTACGAGCGAGTAAAGGGCTGGCTGCAGGAGAATCTGGTGGCGCTGTGGATTTTTGCTCTCTGCACGGCTCTAACGCAGGTACTAAACACATCTCAATAATCAATATATATGATAAAGAGCTCAGTTATTGATTATTATTTACATGCGTTTATGTGTGTTTTCAGATCCTGGGGCTTGTGTTTTCCATGACCATATTCTGTCATGCAGTAAAAGTGGACACGTTCTATGCATAGAGACGCGGTTCAGGACCAAACCGATACAGCCCGTTTCTGCTTCATCTTCACACACGTCAGTCTTTATCGCTGTAGCAATCAGTTGTAATGTTTTGCTAACACACTGCTATTTGCAACATGATTTTATAATTCAACTCAACTAAATAATGAAAGAAAAATTACAAATTGCTCTTTATTGTGAATATTTACTGGACAATTCGTCCACTTGTGAAGAAAATATAGCAATGTTAAACAGAGACCAGTAACTAATGTCATGATTTTATATTTGTATAATTTCATATTAATAGCCTATGTATGATATGAACAACAGCAATTTATATTTATTCAGAGTGGGTTCTCAATAGATTTTAGGCATGATATAAAGATCACATTTTTGTATATCTAAGACAGTCTTCAAAGCAAAAGCAGTAATAAAGCAGAAGCAACACTTTAGTGGAGCAAATGAAGCACTTGTGTAGGAAGAAGCACAGCTCTGTATGCTGTTCAACAAAGCCAATTCAGTAAAAGAGCAAAATATAAGCACAATTTACTACATCTACAGTGGAACCCAGCGTCACCAAACAGTCTGTTAAACAATTTGGATAATAAGGCATCTAGAATTATTAATGGAGCTGATGAAATAATCATTTATCATGTTCACTCATCCCTTTCCTTAAAAAGGGTTAAAGGCTGAAATGTGAGGTTTATTATTTTATAATTAACTTCTTTTCCCCCCCCAATACTTTATTTGTACTACATGTTAGTAGATAACATTATGTTGTAAGTCACCCAACCATGTCTCTAGTTCATTTGAAATCCGGCCATCACTGTTAATGTTATTATTTTAATATTTCTGCTGTTGTTGCATTTATTAAATATTTAACGGACTTTGTAATCCCTGTCAGCAGATGAAATGTGTGTCTGCTAGTTTGAATGTTAAAATATGGATCTGCTGGTTATTTTCCCATAATATTTACACTCTTAAGTTCCCATGTGTCAGTGTAGATTTGGGACTAGAGCTCATGAACGAATCCTTCGTGGCCGCTTTGAACCCTTGATGTGCATTTTTGCCAAATCTGCATTAATGATCAACCTGAAAGCCAATGCGGCTTTATGCCACTGAAGTACAGACTCAAAAGATTGAGAGAAAGTGTTCAGGGTGTCATTTGAGACGGAGCCGATCTCATTCAGCACGAGGAGAAAGAGCGTGGAAACAGTGCAATGAAGAGTGGATTCATGTGAATCCCCCGTTTATGAAAGATGACCATACACAATTAAATACAACCGAAACACATCATTTACTTTTTTAGGATATAGCTGTTTCTGTTTTTTTCTATAGTGTGATAAACATCAAACCCAGAAGTTCTACAAAAGACTGGTCGCCACCTACTGGTGTAATGATGTACTGATGTATCTACAGAAGAACATACTGAACAGAGTGAATCAACTGATTTAAACAGTTTCACTCACTTGGTACTCGCCACACCTTGCTGTGATCAGATTAGTCTGAATTAGAATAGGAATTATGAGATAACCCATCCATCCATCCATCCATCCATCCATCCATCCATCCATCCATCCATCCATCCATTCTCTAAAGCAGTGGTTCCCAAACCTGTCGTGAAGGACCCCCAGCACTGCACATTTTGTATGTCGCCCTTATCTGACACACCTGCTTCAGGTCTCTACTAATGAGCTGATGAGTTGAATCAGGTGTGTTAGATGAGAGAGACATCCAAAGGGAGCAGTGCTGGGGCTCCTCCAGGACAGGATTGGGAACCACTGCTCTAAAGCGCTTGTCCTGTAGGTTGTGAAGAGGCTGGAGCCGAAGGCAGGGAAACACCTTGGATAGATGGTTGTCAGATAACATGCTGGATTAACTGTTCTGATGTTATACTGTTCATTTGAGAATCTGGGCGTCCCAGAGCTCAGGCAGCTGACTGGTCGCCTCGCGGCCCTGCCCGTGAAGGAGGCGTTTCTCGGCTTTCAGACGCAGCATGAGATTTATTTGAGGATTTCTAAAGTGAAAAGAGACTCTCTGGCCATCGTTTGCCATTGTGCGTAATTCAAATTGAATTTTGCTAACAAAATGATTTAATTTGTGCTTTGCTCTCTTTAAAATAAATACACTTGCTTTGATATTGTATTATCTTCTGCAATGACATTCTTACATTTTAAGTGTGAATTGTGTCCTAATGTTTTTGGGGCCTCTGTACGTTTACAGATGACTGCCTGTGTGTTCAGATCTGTTCAGAAGAACCACAACAACATGTAATAGTAATGCAAAAACTAAATTATAATGCACAGTCTGTGCAGTGAAGATTAGAGATGTGTAATGGTCCTGGTCAATAAAGATAACGTGACAATGAAAATAAAGAGAAGGACTGTGTCGATGTTCAGAATAGGACACTAACATACTGTCACTATTGTTGTAATTTGAAGCAAACTGTCTGTATGCAATACTGGATCCTTCAATGCAATGCGTTCGACTGGACCTTCCATTTCAGTGTGACGAATGAAGCACAGGCGACTTCAAATATCAGCTATTTCTTATTTGTAATAGCAGTATTCAGTAAGGAGTTTGTTAGTATTCCACTCTGAACATACTGTGAATGAAATGTGATTATCAAGGAACAGAAGTTATAATCCTGTGACCATCTCTCACATGCACACCTATGAGACAAATAAATCTTTTACAAATATGTGGACTCTTATTATCACCCATGCTTACCATCAAAATCAGTTCTTATAGCATTATCATGATGTTTTAACAGTTAAATTGCATCAATCACTCTTAGATTATGTGCTCACTATTTTCTGACAGAATTTGTAGCGACTGCAGAAGTAGTTCAGCTTCGGCACCAGATTGTTTTGTGTCGTGATGTTTCTGAACATATAGCTACTGTTATAATATATAAAATATATAATATGCTACTGCTGCTAATATATATATATATATATATATATATATATCTATATATATAGATATATATGGTAGTGAGTCTCCACAGGCACTGAATACTGATTTGGCTCCATATAATATGCATCAAATGTGTCTTTCTTCCATTACAGATTCACTCAACTGATCAATAATTCATCCTGATTCCTCTTCCTCTGCAATAAAACACCTCGGTCACAGTCTTTCCAGAATAATGAATACTGTACGAGGCCAGACCAGTGACTTTGTAAGCATGTATGAGTGGAATTGGGTTGATCATGATATTTTAATAAGTGATTTGCTGTGAACAGCTAATGGCCACATTCCCATGGGAAAAAGTGACAGTGTAAAACACTCCCTTTAATCTAAACAGTGTCATGATATTCAGAGAAAAGACCTATGATGCATTATCATTATTAGCTGCAATATGAAACACCTGAAAGTGAAAACTTCCCTTTGTATTGCAAATATGAAATATGTTTTGAATGTTTTGAAACTCTTAACAATACCAACCAGCACAAATCATATTCACCCTTTGAAAGACACCCAGATGTCATTCATTTTTCTAAATTCTTCATGTTTGGAGTTTAGAGCAACATATAAAACTCTGTTTACAACATACTGCAGAAGATCAGCAGTTCTCAGTCCACCGCTCTGCACATATTGTATGTCTCTATTATTTAAAGGGTTAAAAAACACTGCTATGTGAGACAGTATGATATACAAACACCATACAGACTAACTATAGTTTTGCCTGAACTCAAAAAAATTATCCAATCAGTTTAAATACTTTTATTTACACTATTTACATGAATTTGTCCATGCCTACATGTAGGTCTATTAGTTAATTTACCTTTTCCTGCTGAGGTCACTTTGAACATCTGAATGTGTGTCTGTTTCTTCTCCTTCACACGAGAATCAGCACAGAGTTGCTTCAAAGGTTTCTGAGAGTCAATGACATCATAAGCCGACAGCCAATGATACGGTCAGTCCTCTCGGCAGCGGAGGTGATGGAGATGTTCAAATCGCGTGTCACAGAGCATCAGCTGTCCTGATGAGCGAACTAAGCGTTATAGGAAAAGAGTTTGAGCAGTGATGCATATTGTACACATTTACAATGTTATATAACATAATGAATGTATTTACCTGGTCTGAAGCCCGTTGATGTTCTGCATGAAGATCACAGAAGAGTTGCTCGGGATGATTCCTGAATGGAGCTGAAAACACTGGAATCCCAGTCAGTGTCCAGAAGTTTAGTGCACTCTCGCTTCCCGCCCCATCTTGAGCAGGAATCCATCATCGAACTCAAGGCTGATCCATGGGATCAAACTGAAGAAATTATCCAGAGTTTTCTCAAGACTTCCTGCTGAAGCTTCAAGATTTCCAAGGTGCTCCACAGCAACAACGCTCAAAACTACTGACCAGGATGGAAAGAACCTTTATTTCACCACGGCAGGTACTTTCAGCAAAGCTGGTTGAAAATGAGTACTTGTCAGTATTATTGAAGATTCTCTGAAGAGTTTTGCCCAATCCATGGACCACTGTGTAGGACAATGAGGTGCGTGGAAACGTCATTCTCCATAGTGTGACTGTCAACACCAACAATAAACATGTTCAAACTCTTTCTAATCAAACACACCTGATTCAACTCGTCAGCAGAGACTCCAAGACCTGAAATGATCGGGTCAGATAAGAGAGAAATGTGTGTGCTGCTAGATAGTCAATAAACACTATAGGTTAGGTCTGATTTATCTGCCTACACAAACCTCTGCCTTGGCAAAGACAATTTACTTCCTTTCTGGGAACACTAGCATGTCCCAGTTTGATTTAAAGCTGGGCTGTTCGCTTCACCTCAGCTTCGACCCGGACACAGTTGTGCTGAACGAACAAGGTCTTCCTCCTCAAGATCCCTCGTTCTGGAGAGGAGATCATGGTAAACGGTGATTTACCATCAGGGCTACACTGGATTGACAGATTTTTTTTTTTAAAATCTGGGTTACAGTGACTTTACAGACCTTTTGTTTAAATTGTATCCAATTTTACAACTTTGTTGTCATCTGTAAAATTAAATTTTTTGGTTACACTTGATTTCGATAGTTCAACTTTAGACTACATGTCAGTAGTTGCAAAGTTACTCAATGGCCCGGTTTCACAGACAGGGCTTAGATGAAGTCAGGATTAGGCCTTAGTTCAATTAGGACATTTACCTTACAAAAAACATTACTGACAAAATAATGGCACTGATATACAGGTGCTGGTCATATAATTAGAATATCATCAAAAAGTTGATTTATTTCACTAATTCCATTCAAAAAGTTAAACTTGTATATTATATTCATTCATTACACACAGACTGATTTATTTCAAATGTTTATTTCTTTTAATTTTGATGATTATAACTGACAACTAAGGAAATTTACTCTCATCACTTTTTGAATGGAATTAGTGAAATAAATCAACTTTTTGATGATATTCTAATTATATGACCAGCACCTGTATTTTAAGATATTTCAGCTCAAGTTGCTTTCAGCTAAAACAGCTTAAACATGCATTTTAGTCTGGGACTAGTTTAAGCCTCGTCTGTGAAACCGGGCAATAGTTAGTAGAATGTCTGGAGTGGACCACCAAAATAAAGTGTTGCCCCCATTTACAAATACAAATTGACAAAAACATTTTCAAAAACAGTCGATTATTGATCCTATGCAGATGATTTAATGAAGAATAGCGTTCACTTAAATCATAAACGCTGACATCAATCTCATAAGTAGTTTAATGTACTGATGTGTGGACTGTATTTGTCCAGTTAATCTGGTATGCATGTTATTATATTGTGTTCATCTAGACAGATTGTGATTGGTCAGTTCTGACCTTCTGGAATCAAATGATGTTAAACTGCTGATTTTCTACATAGCTGTTCAAGTTTCATGCGTCTCATATCACCCACACTCTCTTTCTGCTCATAATAAAATCATGCACACTCCAATCAATATTTCATGTCCATTTATTTATTTATGAAGTAAGTAGCCATGTAATACGCAGGATAATGTACAGTCAGGTTCTGCTCTGAGGTCTTATATCAGCCTGTCTGGGTTTATTGCACAATAATGCCAGGCTGACGGCGCATTACACATTCAATACCGGCATCACCGGAGAGAGTATATAATATTATGACTGGACTCACTTCTATTTGTAATGTGCTTTTATTAAAAGCCCCCCCCACACACACTTCATAAAACGCAACAGGCCCAAAGTACTGAAGGAAATTTTATTAAAATAAATGAACGAACAGATAAACATCACAATGGCAAACGCTTCGCTAAAACTATTGCAGATCAGTATTGGACAGTGATGGCAGAATAACCTCTGTTCCTCGTCTCTACGCTCTCAGGACAAACGCTGCGAGTGTGGTTGTGAAGTGATGTTTGTGCGTACATGAGGCTGTGAGGGACTCAATTCATTCTACAGGAATGCGCACGCACTCACACCCTCTGATTTATGTATAGCTATGTACAGATCTGAGACGCTCTGAGATGCTCCGATTGGCTAGTGGATCCGCGTCAGCTCCTCCACGATTTTAATAACCTCGTCCACCGTGGCTTCCCGCTTCATTCCGCTGCCGTCATCGATCTAGAACACACAAAAACACATGAGCTCTGATAAAGCCGTGTGAATGTGAAGGCTTCCCGAATGTAGTTTACGCAAGTGCACTAAAGTATCCAGAAAAACACGCGACCTGCCGTCCGTACGGATATAAAGGCATCGCATGCGTCACAAATCACACTAGTGTTTCCTGCAGATGCTGCAGGTTTTCTGGGGCTCAAAGAAAGTTCTGAGTTTCACATTCGTAATTATGACTTTCGTGTGCGTTCAGGTGCGTAAATATGCTATTTATAATATCCCACAATTCTTCCGAGACAGTTGAGCTGAAGAAAAAAAATGGCGTCTCAGAACTGCAGTTGGCAGTCAATGTATAAACGTTGGTTTCTGCACAATTTTTTCAACTTTAAAAAATTAATTTCTATCAAGAAATCAGTATTGTGATAGATAAATATTTGTTTGGTGGTCACCAAAGCGCTCTATTTTGTTGTACATCATTATGTTTCGTGACGCATCTGTCTGAAGTCTGGCCTACAGCGCAGCGAGGGAACAGATCAGCTGCTGCTCAAACCCTTTCTAAATCAAACACACCTGATTCAACTCATCAGATCAGCAGGAGAGAAGACCTGGAATGGATGAATGTGATTTCAAGTGATTCAGTGTTCGGTCTACAGCGGTCACAGGTCAGCGTAAAAGAAAGATGTGTTGGACATCTAATGTCTTATTTTGGATATTGTCTAATGTCTGGATATTGTTTTATTTCGGGGGCCCCGTTTTTTTTTTTTTTTGTCATTACATTAAATTCAAACTAACAGCTAATAAACATTTTTTTTCCATGGCGCTGTAGATTCAGTACAGACGAGGTGAATCATGTTCACGGTCCATCACGACCTCATACATTCACAAGAAGGGTGATGTTGTAGTCATGATGCTGCGGTGAGTGTGAATGCGGTGCGGTCACCTGCAGTGTGCTGACCACCTCCTGCATCTTGGCTCGACCCAGATCCAGGAAGCTCTCGATAAGATCTCCATCAATGAATCCTGTGGCCTGCTCGGTCTTGCGCTCGGTGTGGAATGACCTCCAGGTGGTGCTAGTCAAGGACTTCAACAGACCCACAGTTCATGCCAAAGAGTGTCAATTCAGCGCGCACACACGGATTATGGGGACTCTCCATAGACGTAATGGTTTTTATACTGTACAAACTGTACATTCTCTCCCCCTAAACCCATCACAGAAAACTGTCTGCATTTTTTAAATTAAAAAATAAAATAAAAATAAATAAAATCACAGTTTAGTATGTTCTTTAAGCCATTTGTTTTACGAGGACACAGGAAGTGTCCTCATAAACCATGTTTAAGTTGGAGTACCCATGTCATTATACACATTTGTGTCCTCATGTCCCCATGTATACAACACACACACACACACACGATAACGCAGCACGTGTCTCTGACAGACCCTGTTTTAAAGGATATAAGCTGTGCTCTATCTTGCCGACGCTCTTGATGACTTTGTTGAGTCGGTTCTGTAGATCCAGCAGTAAACTGTACCAGCCCTCTGACAGTGACGTCACCAAACCTCAAAGAAAGAAATAATAACAATCAAAACACATTTACACACGACCAACATCATGGTAATGTGATATATATCACAATGTGGTTCTTTTTTCTTGAAATTCAACTGTACATCATTGGAAATCCTTTACAAATGAAAATTGCTTCAGATTCTTCATAATGATTGAGAGCTACACACGGCTCTTCCTCATCCTGACCTCTCGCGTTTCGCTCTGTATTTCATCATCATCATCACAGGGTTCCTACACATTTTCCATTTCAAAATTCCATACTTTTCCATACTCAAATTTCCAGACCTCCTTCCAAACGATTTCTGCCATTGGTGAGCCTCGGTCTTCTTTTCTATGTTTTTTGGCGCACCAAAAATATTCTCGACGCTTTATAATATTAATATTGAACCACTGTACTCACATGAACTGATTAATGGATCTTGAGAGAGGAAATGTCACTGCTTCATGTTGTTCCGGGTCCTACAGTCTTTTAGTGATTTTTAAATTAGTGTTTGATTGTTGAAATAAAGTTTTGTATTTAGTATTCATGTCTAGGCCCTTCTCTTCTTAAAACCCCATACCTGTTGACTTTTGTGGGGGGATAAAATCTACAAGTACTAATATATTCCGTTTAACAAGTTGGCATGACTTAGTTTGTTTCCCTTTCCGACCATACCACTCGCTACATAGGCGTAAATATTTAATTTGTCTATTAATTCGATACATTTCCTTTATAGAGATCCTTCTGATTTATCCATCTGCTCTGTGTTTGCTCTGTTCTCGACATTGGTTGTTGTATCAAAGTATTTTTATAGAGCAGCCTACGAGTATGAGTAGCACAAGTATGACAGTTTCCGTAATATTTAGAAATTCCTAACTCTATAACATATTTGCAAAGTGAAGAGAGGTGAAAAAGGTGATGTGTAGAAAGTAGATAATTGTAGGGGGTCTGGGGGCATCCTCCCCAGGAGAAGATTTTTGTGATTTTAACATGTAAACGAAGCATTCTGGTGCACTCTGAAAAGAACATAAATGGAAAAAAAACAACATTTGCTTCAAGTAAAAAAATGTTTTAAAAAAAATATAAAACATTTTGGCACCGGGGCTGAGCATTGACAATTTCACAATTGAATGCGATTTTGATTCAGAAGCTTGCGATTTGATTTTGATTTGATTACCTTGATTCGTATTGATTAATTTGGGCCTATCAGGTACAGTACATGGCAAATTCCTCAAAGAAAAAAATCTCTCAACTAATGCTGTAAACTATACAGGGAACCACAGCTGGTACATCATTATAATATAGGTTTAAATTGATGTAAGTTACTTATATAGGCTAACTTACACATAAGGAAGTTTTTATATATAACGTATAATAATAGTGACAATTATTTTTCTACTCTTTTTTTATGTAGGCCTAATCATTTAAAGGTGGCTGTCATAAACAGATTTATGTATTCAATATCGAAGCACATGTTAAGTACAAATACAATGAATATGTATAGCCTATAGAGCATATTTTAGCAAAATGCTCCTCTCAAAGTTCATTTTTGTAGCTGAATGATGAGTTTTTGGACATTGAAAGGCTTTTCTGAGGTAGGCTAAATGTGACATTTTTACAAGCTGTTTTATTGACGCCTTTCTGCGGTGAAACGCTGATTGATCGATTGCATGTGACATGACAGATTTTGGTAAGTTGTACTGTATCTTGATGTTCAATCATTTTGTGTTGTAATAGAAGCGAAGAGATGGCTGGTTCACGAGCACTACAGCGATCTATCACGCCACAGAGTGCCAAGAAAGATCGACTCACTCCAGTCTATGGGAAAGTAGCTTATTTGCAATTCTTATGAGAATCTTGTGTCACACACTCACTCACCCCCGAAAAAAAAAAAAAACTCTTCGAAATCTAAACGATTCACATAAATGATGTATTTTGATTCAAAACTAATAAATTTTGCCACAAAGTGACTAATTTGCAGGTATAATAAATTAGAAAACTGAATAGGAGGCAATAGTCTGGAAACACAAATATTTTTCCATACTCAGATTTTTTTCTTCCATACTTTTCCAGACCTGGAAAATACTCAAATCAAATTCCATACTTTTCCATACTTTTCCAACGCGTAGAACCTGTCATCAGAGACGCACGGCAGCAGCGTCACAAACTCACAGCTGTGACTCTAAACGCTGACATACGATAGAAATCTGATGACGTCACAGGACGTGCTGCGCACTTACCGATCATGCCGTTGACCGTGCCGAACAGCACAGACCCTTGGGTCGGAGTGGAGCTCTCGCCCAGGTTCTGCAGCACCAGAGAACCGTGAGAAAACACGTTGACAAACTCGCCCAGGTGGAACAGACCCACTTCCTGTAGGTGCTGCCGCTCCTCATCTGTAGTGGCCGCACTGCAGGACAGACAGCATTAAACAATCACTTACAGTTTCCTCACACACGGCTTTAAGATGCGCTCACATTATCTGTTGTCAGTCGTGTAGCGATGCATGAAGCTCGGGTCAGGTTAGGGTCAGTGGTTCTGTTGGTCAATGCAGAGAATTTGAGCGAGCTGAACCAACAGGAAATCTGCATGTGGAAAACTTTCGTCCTGTGAGCGCACCTTCAGACGCCCGATCGCTCGTCTCCAGCAATCCGTCAGTTACATCAAACAATCGTTCACTCAGTTTCTCTCATGCGGTCGGTCCCGTTACCTGTCTTTCTGGCAGACAAACAGGTTGAAAGCGTTCTCGGCTCCAAGGAAGTTGTCATCATCCAGGATTTCGACAGCACTCATCCAGTTTGGATTGAAATCACGGGCGATCTAATGAAATGAAAACAGCAAAAGGAAATTAAGGTTTTTTCAGACTAGAAAGGCAGCTGAAATCCCAGAATGCAGAGCTGCGGTCACCTCCTCAAAGCTGCCCTCCATGGGTTTGTAGGCCAGCAGCAGCACCGAGCGCATCAGGTCGCCCACCAGGATGAAGTCGCCTTTAGTCTTCAGATAAAGGGCCATGATGTTATTATAGTGATTGCACTCGGTCCGCAGCTCCTTCTCTGCCGTCCACTCGTACAGACGCACCTGCGGAGACAGAGACGTTAGCGGCAGGGCAGGAAAGCAACTGTGTTGAGGAACGTGACGGGACTGAACTCACGGTGCTGTTGATGCTGGCCAACAGTTTACCGTTAAACTCCACCATAGAGTAAACGGCACCTTTAACCTCCTTCTCTGCCACCGTCTGCAGTTTACCTGAGAGTACAGAGGAAACACACACGCCACAATATAAAGGCACAATATTTGTAGAAACATTTTGCCCCTTGAGAAACATTTAACAACTGTAGAGGTTAATCAAGGGTGTTTCTCTTTTAAGTAGATTCATACTGTCTTCGTTACGTTAAGTACCGTATTATAGTTTCTTTTAGATAGACGGGAACGTTCCTGTCTATCTAAAAGAAACTATAATACAGTACTTCAAGGGTGTTTCTGATAGGACGTTACCATCTGTATAGTGAAAGACGATGATGCGGCCCTGCTTAGGCTCCGCCTCCTCTGGATACACCATTGCTGTGCCGACGATGAAGTAGACGGCAGGATCTCTGCCCAGCTTACAGGAGACCATGCTGAGGGCGTACTCGTTCTGCAGGAACTGATGCGCGTGCAGCACTGCGGAAGAGGAGCGCATTAGACCTCACACATTCACTACAGATGCTTCAGCTCACGTCGGCGCCTTCACACCTACCCTCGAACGTGTGCTGATCCACCACAAGTAAACTGTGCACCTCCACCTCCTCTCCGAACGACGTCTCGTGAGGCGACGTGCTGCTGGGAAACAACTTACTGGAGCTCACGCTGCTGGACAACGCCTGCCACACAAACAGAGCATCTGTGACGCACCTCTTTGTAAGAAGGAAACTGAATTTTTTTTAATGAACATCACTGCACACACAAAGACTCTCTCTCTCACACACACACACAACACACACACCTGTGTGCTGGCACTGGGCCGCACGGCTGCTGTCGTTCCACTGGCATCCTGCATTTCTACTCTACTGGACAGAACTCCGAAGCACTGAGACACCTCCTGATAACAGATCCGCCTGTGAACAACACAAACGAGCACTCAATCACAAACATTAGCAGAGCACAGAGATGAACTCCAGAGATCCACACAGCACATCCATCACATGTGCTGTACTAAAGCTTCTACAGAAGAGCTACTGAAATGAATGTTGGGTAACACTATTTTACAGTATCCTTCGTACAGCTTAGGGTTGCTTACTACAGTACATTATACATAATTGCATGCTCCTAACCCTACAGTAAGTACATGTTACTTTATATTTCTCAGTACATAAATGTATAAATTACTCTGTAACCAGGACACCTTGAAATAAAGTGAAACCAACTGGTGATGCTGGTGATATTGAGAGCCACCCAACGAGTGCACGGTGAACATGAGCAGAAGTGCTTACAGACACACAGCCTCAGCTCCTACGCCTCATACAAACACACAGCGAAGCACTTATTACAAACATCGCTGTCAATAACAACAGTGCTTGTTGTGTTGCACTTTAACATGCAGTCATGTGTTTGTAGAGCACATAATCTTTACTTTAAAAGTGAACGCTCCAGTACTCGTTTGTGCAGCGCAATCTAAAGCCGATGATTTTGCAGGCAGTGTTTTCAGCATCTGCTTGCATGATAACCGAAGGCATGGTGTGCTCAAGTTGATCAATCGGCAATCGATAAGCTTGAAATAAATCATTAAAGGTCGACTAATTGATTAGTCATTAATCATTGACATCCCTACTCCATACGCGTTGATTGTCCTGAGGAGCGGAGGCAGAAATCAGTTTTACACTGCAGCTGACAGACACTCACTTGGGCGACTCGTAGAGCGGCACGGTTCGGATGTGCAGCTTCTGGATCTCGTCAATCGTGCCGATGGTCAGAGTGCTGTTATTGGCCAGAGCCAAACTGTAACAGAAGGAAGAGAAAATCAAAGATGTGACCTGTACGACACGCAGCTCAGGCAAAATCTGTGTGCCGCTGTACCTGTCAGGGTAGCCCTCGGAGTTGAGCGGGCACATGTAGTTCACCTCCTTGAGGTTGACGTTAGAGAAGACCAGTTTGTGGTTGCTGGAGTAGATGACGGTCGGTCTGTCAGAGCAGGCGAACACATTGGATGTGGAGAGCGAGCGGAAGGTGCGCAGAACCGTCGGCTGAGTGCCGAGAGTGACCTTCTTACGTTCACTCAAAACACCTGGACAAACACAAACACGTCAAGGGTTAGTTCTCAAAAAAGAAAAAAAGTCTTTGCTGTGGTATTAAAATTGAAATCATGAATTGTGAATTTTCAACTGGTACCTAAAAATCTGGTGACATAGCAATCTTACATTAAACACAAGTTTACACTGGTCTAAAACTATTTTTGGTGGTGGGGCCAGAGAAAATTTTAGTAGGACCAGAAACGTTAAGCAAGCCGATGGCTGTTAGCAGTGAACGTGTGCTGTGTAACCTGTCTGAATGTCCAGTCCGAAGTAGAAGAGCGCCCCGTCTCCCAGAGCGCACAGCAGGTAGTGACTGCCCTCAAACGTAGTCATGAGGATGGATCGAGGGATGATCTCTACAGGACACACAATCAGCGCTCAGTGAGAGACAGAAAACACCTTCTGCTCAGCTAACAACACACTTATGCTCTCAGATTTATTCATCAATGGCCATTAGACCAACAACAGCACAGCCTTTTAGGGTATGAATTCATAATCTTATTTAGGAAATGGGTATGTTAACATTACGCACATTTTAAGACTCACTTTCACACTTAAATATATACAGCATTTCATCAGATCAGAGCAGAAATACATTCATACTGCACATGTAATGAACGTCTGCAGCTCAGCTCCTCCAGACACAGTCATTCATTATACATACACAGCATAGAGCAACAGTTCATTATTAATTAAAGAGCAATATAAATAAGTGCACGGCTACCTTTATAAAATGCATCTCAAGGGCTGCAGAGAGTAAATATGAAGAAATAAGCTCTGATACGCCTCACTGGGACTGTGTGATCTAAGAAGTGCGTTTCTTTGTACATTGCTGATTTTATGTGCGTAATGTTTCAATGACCTTGGGAAAAGCTTCTTCTACAAAGATGAATGAATCCTGGTAAAATAAAGTGTGTTCTTCAAGCTCCTGTCTCTGACGAACACGCGAGTCTCACCTCCGCCCAGCATCTCTTTGTGCAGCGGGCTGAAGCAGGGCAACTTCAGCAGGCGAGCCGAGATGTCGGTCCAGAGTCCCACAGCGCAGATGCTGGACTCTCCTGCGCTCTCGCCCAGAGGAGTGATGTCCAGACACGCCACCTCATGCTCCATCTCTGTAGAGCTGCAGGACACAGAACACATGACCACCGCCGTCATGTTTCAGACTGTTTAGAATGAAAGTCAGGTTGGCACTGAACTCTGTTTATATGACAAACAGTTAGTTCGATTGGCTGAACGGCGCTGGTCTAGGTTTGATCCAGACGGAGCGTCAGTCTGTGCATTAGTGGTGGAGATTTTTCGTTGTTACTCCAGCAGGTAGTTTTATTCTTTGCTTTTATTATTATTTTTATTTCTTATGCATCTTTTGTGATTATTTCATGATTATTTTGAATCTTTTTTTACGCAAAGCACTTTAAATTTCCATCACGAATGAAATGTGACATAAATAAAGTTACCTTGCTTTGCCAGTTAGAGACAAATGACTATATTAGCGTCAGTGAAATATTCATTCAGAAACAGATTCATTGCAGAAATTCACATTTATGCATACGGCAGACGTTTCATTCAAAGTAAACATCTGATCAGTCATACATTCCCTGAACACTGAACCTAAAGCTTTCTGTCGATCACACTGTTCTACTGTTTGAGTGACAAACGCCACGACTGCGTCCCGCTCCACTTGATTCTGCTTTGACTTCATCTGGATCCATTTTTGTTAGTGGAGTAATATTACAAAGCAAATAACAATATGTCGTCTAAAATTTAGGGCCAGATTTACTAACATCTTGCATCACACAAACCCTCTTTTGGCCTTAAAATACTACTGTCAGGATTTACTAAAGACACGCAGTGAAAAATTAGCGCTGAAGAGGCGTGGACAGTTATTTTTGCGTCTGACCTTATTACATATGTATTTGTAGGAGTTTCCCTTCCAGACGCAAAATTTATGGGAAGAGAGTGTTTAAATGAATCACGCAACACCATTTACTAAGGTTTGCGCTGTCAATTCACTGGTATTTGCGCGATTATTTAACGCCCAAAAAAAGCACGTCTTAAACCAGAGGCTAATATGCGCTGCTCTTGGTAAATTTGCGATGGTCATTATGGAAATGATCCGGCTGCGTCTTTAATTTGCACGTCGTCAGTAGATGATGAGCAGAACTTTCCACTCCCACTTTTTTGGAATTGCACTCATGCTAATTTGCCCTGTTTAGTAAATACGGCCCTTATTCTGTAGAAAGTTTATTAAGGTGTTGTATTAAAGCGAAATGTAGTGCTGAGCTGATCGCCTGCAGCCTCGTGTCTCAATCATCGCCCTGATGATTTCAGTGTAGTAATTAGTAAAACAATGTTGACAAATAGAAGCTAGTCCCGTGTGCTCTGGTGATTGTAGACGTGCAGGAGTGTGATCACCTGATCTGTTTGAGTTCTCCGGTGAGTATCTGAAGGTAATAGAGGACTCGTCCCACAGCCAGCACCACCTGCGTGCTGTTACAGGACGCCACACTGATGTTCCTGCCCTGCGGCTCCTTCCACTCGCTCACCAGAGCCTTGCTGTCCTGAGTGACCAGCCGCACGGACACCGACGTGATCTGCACACACACACACACACACACACACCTGTCAACACAGGCATCTAACACCACCCTTATCCTGTGTGTTCAGATGTGTGTTAGCACACCTGTATGAGCTGCTGATGCGCTACATTCCCACAGAAGAACGTCTGCTGATTATCCACAAATCCCGGCAACTCTGTCTCCTCCACCTCCTCTCCGCTCAGCATCAGCACTCTGCGCGCACACACACACACACACACACAACACTGATGTACACTGATGTACATGTGAACCGTATATCAGATCTAATTTGATGTAAACTCAACTCACCTGGTCTGACCGACAAAAGACAGAACCAGCATGTCATCAGTGTCTCTGCCTGACTCGGAGCGAAGTGGCCACAGACCTGACAAACACACACACACACACACACACACACACACACACACACACACACAGTATTACTGTCAATCATGACAATAAACAATAAAGCACATTTATACAAGGGACTCAAAATATTTTATATATTTTTTTAAATACCGTTTATAACTCAATTGTGAAGCTGCAAAAATGTATTTAGTTTTGACATGACTTTATTTATATATAAAAAAAAAAAAAAGGTTTTGAATAATATTAATTCTAGCAAATGGTAGACACACTGTCAATCTGCCAACAGATGAAAAAAGTGGTGATGAATCAGTAGATTCTGCATGAAGGGGAGATCAGCTCCTAGCAGAGTTTCATAGACTACTGAAGGTGAATTTGAAATTAACTTGTTATATTGATTAACAGCAAAAAACGGACCTTTAATTCCAGGCAGGTCGATGCTGGCGTGCTCATGGATTCCTATGCCATTGCGGATGATCCTCAGAGAGCCTTCCTTAAACGCCCCGGAGCATGTCACCAACTGCAGGAAGACACACAATCAAACACACTGTTCTGCCATGTGATAAAACTAGTTAAAGGATCAAAACCAATGTAAACCAAAAGGAAACCAATGTTAATAAAATGAGCTCTTGTGTGAAAGAACTGGACTTTCCAAAGTTTCAGGTTAGACGTCAAATACGCTCAAGAGTTTAGCTTGAGACACTTAGAAGCAAGTAAACTAGATTTACGCCAGCAGAACTCTATACTCTGCTTTGTTTCCCAAGTTCAGTTTTAAACTGGATATACGCTCATAAGATGTCTGGCTAAATGAGACTAACATCAAGAGACTGATGTTTTCAAAAAGCAGAGCCTTTTATTAGACAGAGTTTACGTAATACATCGATTGAATGCTTGTTTAACGCAACGTCTTTCTGAACGATTATCCGGTTCATCCGTTTTTGGCCCAGACTTGCATTGTTTTTAAGACATTTAACATTTTAACTACTACTAACTGGACATTTACAGTTGACAAACACTGCTTGTTAACATGTGACTTCTGTAGTAGCATTTGTCATTGTCATGTTGTTAAACACCTGTTATATTTATATAATTCTGTCCTAACAGAACTAACAGCATGCGCAGTCGCAGCCGTTCTGAACATGATTCACAGTAGGGCTGCCCTCGACTAAAGATTTTTCTAGTCGACCAGTAGTCGTCCATTTAAGCCATTAGTCGACTAATCGCGCATTTATATTAATAAGCCATAAATCATAATAAATAAGCCTTTAATCTTATGTATACATAGCCTAATCAGTGTTCAAACACATGCATAAAGCTTGCCACAGTGCACCGGCAAACGTAACGATTATGAATGTGTCGTGAAAAAACAGCAAGGAGACTGTCTAAACATTTTAATAATTTATTGATAATGTTTTCTGTGTTTTTGGCTGCAGAGATTAAGTCAACAATGCTGACTCATCTCTCATCTCCGCAGTAGTGGACGCGCCTATATGCAAGTTTCATATGGATTACATAATCTGAGAATATTTATTTTCCATTTGAATTGGCTCGTTTAAAAGTAGACATTCCAAGCTATAGATATATTTCTTGTGTCTGTGAGGAAAGCAGCCTATACGATGAGTTTCGGTTCATGCTTGTTACGAGCTCAAGTTCACCGAGACCGAGATCAGAAAACGCATCCTGATTGCTTTCATTGTTTTACAAAAGCACAACGTTTTGCTGTTATTGTGAGTTTACAGAAATAAAAGTAGACCCTTTACATTTTGCATTACTCTTATCTATGACCAAAAATGACGGAGTAGCCTATTTTAAGTTAAGTGCAGTGATCACACCGGCGCCTCCATGTCATGCAGTAAACACGCTCTCCACACAAACACTTGGATATGCGCCAAATAATAGCGCACATTTATCTATAGGCAAACATTAAAGAGAATGGACTAAAGTTGCGACTTACATGTTTCAAGTGATAAGCCATATTTGAGGTCGATAAATTATAGGTGAATGTTTGGATTTCCTACAGTTAATGATCTGTGCCTAGGACTGCGTGACCTCGCCACTTCCTGTGGAGATTTTTTTTTCTGCGACTAACCGATTAATAAAATCTTGGTCGACCAAGCCTCTTCAAGTTGACTAACGGTTAGTCGACTATTAGGGGGCAGCCCTAATTCACAGCATCAGATTATACTCTTCTGCCATGAAACCTCCGTCACAACTCAAAGGATTAGTTCACTTTCAAATGAAAATTACCTTCTTTCTGATGAACACAAATCTGAGAAATATTAATTAATATTCTGACAGCACATTATTAAATATATTCCACATGGCTCCGAGGGTTAATAAAGGCCTTCTGAAGCGAAGCGATGCGTTTGTTTAAAAAATATATACACATTTAACAAGTTATGAAGTAAAATATCTAGCCTAGACCGCCTTCTGTATTCAACTTACGAAGAAAGTGTAAAACTCTAGCAGTTCACAGCGCTTACGCTACGTCCTACGCCTTCCCTATTCAACTTACAGAAAAAAACTTAACTGACGCGACGCCGGTTTACACTTTCTTTGTAAGTAGACTATGGAAGGCGGTCTGGCGGAAGCTACACATTTTACTTCATAACTTGTTAAATTTTGTTCAATATGGATATTCAAATATGGAACGCATCGCTTCGCTTCAGAAGGCCTTTATTAACCCCTGGAGCCGTGTGGAGTACGTTTATGATGGATGGAGACACTTTCTTCAGCTCATACTCGTTGATCCCGCTCACTGCCATTATAAAGCTCGGACGCATCAGGATATTTATTAATATTTCTCAGATTGTGTTCATCAGAAAGAAGAAAGTCATATACACCTAGGATGGCTTGAGGGTCAGTAAAGCTTGGGCTAATTTTAATTTTAAAGTGAACTAATCTTTTAATGTTTTCTATGATTTATGACGATACAAACCATCATTAGGATTTCATGAAATATCCTGACGGGTGGCGATGCGTCTCACCTGGCCCTGTCCTTGTCTCTCCAGGTCCACCACACACATGTCCACTATCGGCCCCAGGTTAGTGAAGGTCTCCATTACAGCCACATATGAGCCCTGGTCATTACTGTCCACATTCAACTGCAAACACATAAACTGGCCTTAGCAAACGTGCCATCATCAAAGCAATAATTAATCTGCAAGATCACCAACCTTCACTAGCTGAGAATCTCCCAGTCTGGATCCCACGAACACCACGCCGTTATCCAGATACGTCAGACACTCGGCGATGGAGGTCTAGAGAACACAAACAGAGACACGCCTGCTGAAGAAGGTTCTAGTCACGTCTGTACCGTTACCCATCATGATGCGTTTCCACTGAGAGGAACAGAGCGTTAGCAGTTAGGAGTGTTTTAGTCGCACCTCTCCCAGCAGCTCCACGCGCAGGTCTTTGAGCACCACCGCGCCGTCCATCAGCTCCTCTTTCTCCAGCAGCAGCATGAACAGCCGGCCCTCCATGTCTCCCAGCAGGTAGCGAGGCCGTTCGGGTCCACGCGATTATGGCACACGATGGTGCTTTGCTGAGATGTTCACAACACAAAACACACTTTACAGATCACACACACGCTCACACAAACCTTGAAAGCTTGAAACGGATGGAGATCGTCAAACCTTGATGGTCGGAGGTGCGATCGCCAAGTATTTGTCTCCGTTGTGATACGTGATGGACTCCTGTCCAATGATTATAGCACCTCCAAAGGGCTCTGGGACTGAAAGATATGAACAAACAACACTTCAGCAGCAGGTCTAAGATCAGTCAACTTTATATTCTACTATTAGGAGAGTTCACCTTCAGAAATCTATTTGGATGCTTTTCATTTAACTTTTGGACAGTTTTTAGGCAGACAGATGCTCGTGCTCGTTTCCCTTACGAACATTATCCTGGGCAGTTAACTAGCAGTTAACCAAAGATAACTAGTCTTACTGTTTGATTCAAAACAAAAGACTTTAAAAAGTTATGAACAGTCTTAAAAGAATAAATAAATAAAATATGCTGATCTCTGAAATATTTCATCAGGAAGAAATTGGGAGTAAAATAGAATTATAAAAATCCTTGTTTAGTAAAATCACAAACAACTGGAGATCTTTGAATATTGTTATGGACAATTAGAGGCCTTGCAGTCAAAAAGGTTGGTAAGCAGCACTGGCTTAGATATGACTGGCTATGACAGAGTCAACTATAAGAGCTTTACAAATGATATACGGATCAGTTTGGCCTGTAAAACCATCTAAGAAAATAATGGTTGAAAACAGTAAATTACAATTGTAAATGAATGACTTGACATTTGATATTCAACAGTGCTTGGATCTGCCTGCATTGACACTATTCTTTAAGAGCTGCTGTGCAGCCAAAATAATGTACCAGTTATCACTGTAAAGCTGCTTTGACACAATCTACATTGTAAAAAGCGCTATATAAATAAAGGTGACTTGACTGATTAATTAGCAGTTATTTGTGCTGTCAATTTTAGTGTGTTATTAGAGTTCAAAATGTTTGGGAATCTCTGCTGTGGAAAAACAGCACCGAGATAAATCCACAACATGATTATATAAAACTAGGTTAAATGTGGTTTCGCGTAATGTTCGTTACTGTTATTAATATTGTTAAAGGGTTAGTTCAGCCAAAAATGAAAAATCTGTCATTAATTACTCACCCTCATGCTGTTCATGTCTCTTCAGAAATTTTAGACTAAACTGCTCGATTCATATGGATCACGATCTCTTTATGAACGTTTTGAAGTTTTGCAGTGGTAGTTGCGCAGAGTGTGAATGGAGGGACAGAAAGCTCTCAGATTTCATCAAAAATATCTTCATTTGTGTTCTGAAGATGAACGAAAGTCTTACGGGTGTGGAACGACATGAGGGTGAGTAATTAATGACAGAAACTTCATTTTTGGGTGAACTAACCCTTTAAGTTATTATCCAGCGTTTAATGATCTCACCTGGAATGACCATTGATGCTTCAGCTTCCACATTTTCCTGCTTCCAGGGACCTTTGTTGAACTCCTTCTCCCTGAGAGACACCTCGTACGTCTTGACGTGTCGACCCTGAGGGTCCTAGACAACAGAAAAACCACATGAACCCGACAGGAGACTCGCTGAGAGACGTCACAGAGAAGGAAGATCCGTACCTGATATATGAAGCAGACGGTCGGCGCCTGGCAGCCGTACAGGAACTGGACGTCTATGACCTGCAGCTCCTCCAGACGAATGTTGAAGGCTTTGAGCTCGCGGTTGTCGCGGTCCAGCGGGATGACCTTAAACAGCCCGTCGTACAGCCGCAAGCCGATCATACGGCACTCCGGATCCACGATTCCGATGATCCCGGTTTCCGACGGACGGCCGATGCGATCCTGACAAACACACAGCTTTTAGACGAGGCCTGACGAAACACGCCGGCACAGATGTGGATCACGCTCGGGTCGTACCTGGACGTTGCCGTGAGCACGGGTGATGATGTCGATGCTGTCTCCGTTCTGCTTGTACTCCAGGATACAGGCGTTGTATTTGGCAGTCAAAATGAACAGAAGATCTTTGCTCTCACCCTTAAACACAACACAGATTATAACAACATTATGAGAATCGGACAGTCTGTTCGTCCCAGTGTCGACACACGCCTGCTATCACACTCAAACGTGTGCATGCAGATTAAAGCCTCTGAAATGAAACACCATTAATATAAATATTGGCAGTAGATTTAGAGCTGGAGCTTCTGATCATCACACCTTGGGTCTGAAGAGCTCCATGACTGCGATCTTGCCGTACATGCCGACTTCTTTGACCGGCCGCAGGCCCTCCGCGGTGACCACATAGATCTCCAGACGCGTGTTCTTGGCGATCAGCAGGTTCAGATCCTCCGCAGATGTGAAGTGACCTGCAGTCAGAGAACAACACAGTCATCATGATCATCAGCTTCACTGAAACAGCTGAATCACACATCAATCTGCAGTCTGTTATTATTACTGAGAGCTCAACTCCATGCGCGTGCCCGTGCTGATGCTTTTAAAGAAAGTGGAGATGATCGTGTCTGATCGTGTCTGATCATGTCGCGTGCAGCAGTTCCAGGAAACTAAAGTTTGTCATTTTCACTAAAGCGTCACAGAGACGACAGCAGCTCCATTTCAACCATAAGCATGTCACAACAGTGCAGTGGAGCAGTGCTCTGGACACTGACAGATCTGAACAAACAAAACAATCCGCTGATGATGTTTATCTGAGGCCTGACGCGCGCACTGGCGCGCGGGACACAAACACGCACTCACCCGTGATACAGGCGTTCACTGCCGTGGGCTTCTGCGCTGTGACCACGTAATTGTAGGACATGGCGTTCACTTAAAACACACGAACAGCCAGAAATAAAGTGAAACGGTGTTTAAAGCGAGATATGTTGCATGAATCCGCTGAAGAGCGCTCAGATCAGCAGCAGCACAGCGTCAGTGAGTCTGTGCCACAGCGCCCCTGCGGTCTGGAGGAAACACTGCACTGAAATATGAAACGCACTTGAGCTGATAATAACCCGTTTTTGTAGAACCATAATTGTCAAGTTTTGTTTTTTAAATAAATATTGAATTATTTATGGAAGATGAATAGGTTAGAAACAATTAAACATTTGTAAACTGTGTAAATACGGGACATGAGCTGTACAATTTTTCGATTTGTCTAGTTTTCAAGACGCATTGCTTTTTATTTCTTTTGATACGGATTATTGTAGTTTATATGCTTTTCCATCGAATTATAAATAGGCTTGAATAAAAGTCCAAATCCGCACACTATCTTCAGTTCATCTGAGAGCCTCTACTTTTGCTAAAGCTCTGAGTGTTTGTGTGTTTTATAACATGATAATAACAAGAAAAGGTTTCGAAGAACATAAAAGTTAATCTGAGGCGATAATAAAGTGTGCGAAGCTCAGAGCTGTCAATCATTCGGCTGGTTGTTCCGCGCATGCGCAGTACGGTCAAACTCCGCTGATCTGCAGCTGTAGTAAAGTTACTCTTGGCTCTTGTCACGCAAATTAATGAATAAATCTGATCAGATCTGAGCTCATTTAACACCTTTCAGCAGGTAAGTGTCTCTCGGCATTAATGCTTACTCGCACGTTGATGTTTTATGGGGTGTGATCGTGTTTTAGCTCGAATGCTGTTGAGTTTGACTCTAAATCTGCAGTTTGACGTTCAGCAGAATCACTTTCCTGTAATAAATGATTTCATGTAAATTACTTCAGGACACACAGAGCTGTCAGGACATTTAAAGAGAAAAACGAACGCGTTTAATCGAATTTTTCTCGAAGAATCACCTCACAGGCCTCAAGCTAACGGCTACATGTCAATAAATAACACAATATGAGCATAAACATAATGACACGAAATATACAGTGACATGTGAGCACGATTGGGTCAAATGCTCATTAATATTAATCAGACAGTAATAGTTCTTTATTTACATTCTGTCTTTCGTGTTGTTATTTTGTTCATTAATTCGTATTTGTAGAAAGTAGCAGGAGTTACACAGGAACAGATCAATAATGATGGTGAAAATTAATTAATAAATAAGTGTAACTGTGTGAATTTAATGCTTGTGATAACAATGTGACCTTCAGATCTCCATTTATCATACTCGAGTGTGAATGTTTAGCAGGTTATATTTAAACTGTGTTTACGTCATCAGTATGTGAAAAAGTGTTTGTTTACTTAAATATACATTTGAAATGTGTGTGAGTCCGAGCAGACACTCAAAGAGCTGTGTGTGTGTGTGTGTGTGTGTGTAAGCCTGGTTTTAATGTACAGCGGACACTTTTAATTAGTAATTACACAAATCCAACAAATGCTGAGTTCTTGCAACATAATTAAATTCAGAGTTTGATCTTCAAAGTTTTAAGTTTGTGAGTAATTTTTTGAACGATTATATTTTTACCTGAATTTTTACCATATAAATACCCAATAGATGGTGATATGTTGTTGTCAGCTTTATTTCTACAGCGCTTTATACAGTACAGAGTGTTTCACAGCAGCTTCACAGTA
Organism: Culter alburnus; assembly: GCA_028476615.1. Lineage (NCBI taxonomy): Eukaryota > Metazoa > Chordata > Actinopteri > Cypriniformes > Xenocyprididae > Culter > Culter alburnus. Next base: position 129,351 of record JAOTNS010000545.1, read on the forward strand.
ATAAACAGAATCAGATCTTCATCAAATATGAGACCAATTCAATTTCAGCTCTGAGCAGCTCTACAGAAGACGGATCGATTTGGTTCAAGTTTAGTTCTCATCTGATAGCGTCAGTCAGTCAAATATTACTGAATGTTAATTTTTGTCATGGTGTCAAGAAGAGAAACAGTGTTGTGTGTTGTGTGTGTGTGTGTGTGTGTGTAGAGGCGGCAGAGCCATGCGCAGCGGTGCGTGGAGCGTCCGGACTCTGTCCCCTGTTCTTCTGCCCCGCTGGTTCTGCGACGCCGGAGCCCGACCCGCTCGTCTGCGCGGACAGAGATCAGTGCGGTTCTTGAGCACGGACCCGCCCACGGCCCTGCCCGCTCATGCCCGCGTGGTCATCTGTGGGGGCGGCGTGGTGGGCACGTCTGTGGCGTATCATCTGGCCCGGCTGGGCTGGACGGAGATCGTGCTGCTGGAGCAGGGCAGGTGAGCGTTTTTCTATCTATCATCTATACATACAAGTAAATAATATCTGACCCCATATAAGCTATAATTTATCATTAATATAATGGCATTACCTGTTTTGTTTGTGTTTGTTGTAGACTTGGAGCCGGTACAACTCGGTTTTGTGCGGGAATAGTCAGCGTTGCCAAACCTCTTTCTATTGAGAGTAAAATGGCAGATTATTCGAACGCACTCTATGAGCGACTGGAAGAAGAGACGGGCGTTAAAACGGGTGAGAACATGCTATGAATGATCGCTTACCTGATTATCAAAGACAACATCTCACATGTGCTCCATGTTATAAAATAATTCACTTCAGCGCTTGTGTGTTTTCCAGGTTCGTACAGACCGGATCTCTGTGTTTGGCTCAGAATCAGGATCGGTTCCTGTCATTGAAGCGTCTGGCGTCGAGGCTGAAGTGAGCTGACCTCCTGACCTCTATATGTGTCCACAACACAGTGACTTACTGATCATCCTGACGTCATTTACTCTAACTTTACTCTTATGTAGATCCAAAACTTTCTGTTCCAGAACACAAACGCAGAATATGATCTTTCATTTTTGAGTGAACTGCTGTTATTCACTCATTTGTGTTTCACATATCCAGAATTACTTTGTCGTGATCATTTACACTCAAGAGTGTTTCAGAGCGTAACAGTTATTGAGCAACAGTAAATGTGAACGCACTTGAGACTTTAAATCGTCTGCTGTCTCGGTCTCCAGGGTTCTCGGTGTCAGCTGTGACGTCATCAAACCCAAAGATGTGGCGCAGCTCCACCCACTGGTGAATATTCATGATCTTGTAGGAGCTCTTCACCTGCCAGGCGACAGTGTCGTTTCACCGCCGGACGTCAATCACGCGCTCGCTGTGGCGGCGGCAGCTCATGGTAGGACAAAAGCCAAAACGCAGCCGTTCCAGTTTTACTGATGTTCCTTATCTTGGTCGTTTCATTGGTTTTTCATATGTCAGGAGTGCAGATTTATGAACACACGAGTGTGAATCAGGTCCTGGTGAAGAGGGGTCACGTTACGGCGGTGGAGACAGACCGGGGGATCCATCGAGTGCGAGTACTTTGTGAACTGTGCTGGACAGGTCAGTCTCTTCATGTGTGTCCAGATGTCCAGGATTCAGTCAAATGAAGGTCTTGAAATAAACTGAAAGTCTTTATTACTATTTTTTAAATGTTTTGTTTCACAGTACAATAATATTATTACTTTTTCTTTAAAGGTACACTATGTAATTTTTTTGTCATTCAAAATTTACATCATCATTGCTACTTCCAAAACGCGCTCTTGTCTTACCCTGATTCTCTACGGTAAGCCTGTTAGAAGTGTTTATATTTTAGACCTGACAGGATGGTTTTGCGTACACAGACACATCACTCGCCCGTGTGTGTCTCGTCATCTCTGTAAATGGAACAGTTGCTCCGGCTGTTTTGGCGCGTGTCTGTGTGGGAGTGGCACGGGTTAGTTATAGAAAGGGGAATCACCTGTTTTAAACAAGCGTCAAATAGAGGAGAGTCTGCTGGCGTAAAGATAACGTGACAGAGCTCGTGATAAAACCTGAATCAACATCGGCTTGGCTTTTCGGAGATGACAAGAACTGAGGGATTTGAAATGTTGTCACAGCGACGTGGAGATGATGGTGTTTTTATTACTCAACAGGTGAGTAAGGTGTTTTATTGAACAGATCAATTGCCACATGTAGCTCTCTAACAGAGTTGTGAAGATCATTTCATCATGGTTGTGTGTACAGCTGTGCTGTAATTTATTCTCAATGTGTCTATCAGTGGGTAAAGCTACAGTAAAGTCTTAAGCTAGTCATATTGAGATCCTTTCTATAAGCCTAGTAGTGAGTGTTTTATGAGCAGTTGGAGAATCTCTCTCTTTTTAGTTATGAGAAAGAACCATTTTCATCTGTAAAGTCGCAGAGCTGAAGCACAACCAAAACAATGTTCTTCTGCGAAATGCATGCAGTTTTGTTTCTGACCGCTAGAGGGCCATAGTGTACCTTTAAAATGAAATATTTTAATAAAAATGATAATAGTTATTATTATTATTATTTATTTTATCATCACATGGACAAAGTTTTGAATACTACAATAGTGTAAAACTTTATTTTATTATGTACAATTTTTGTGTCATTATGTGTACAGTAATTGTTGCCGTGGTTACACTGATTGTGTTGTGGTGTGTTGATGTGTTTTCAGTGGGCGTATGAGCTGGGTCAGAGCAGCGAGGTCAAAGTGTCTGTTCCGTTACACGGCTGTGAACATTTCTACCTGCTCACTAAACCTCTGTCCGAGCCCACGCGGCCCGAGAGCCCAGGTGACGCATCACACAGCATTCCCTCCTCACGCGTGTCACTAGCCAGACGCCCATCCAACAATGCGCTTAATTTTAAAATCATTATCTCTGAGGTTAAAGTCTGCATCATCATCTGTGTTTTTAAAACTGTTACAAGCCATTTGAAAGTGCTAATGCACTCCTATCAGACAAGAAACTGCTCCGTTTCATCATCTTCTGATATTCTCTAACATTCCCTAAATTATTTGTAACATTAGTAAGCAAGCTGGCCAGTTTCAATTGTCTCATTACTCTCTCAATTTTACAAAGATTTGGTAATATCTGGGATGTGAAAGATACAGAATTTCTGATGCACACAAAATTATGTATGGAAACGTCTCTAGGGCAGGTTTCTTTTGTAACACACCAAAAAGTGTGCGACGATGCGCTTTTTGAAGGATGATGTCAGCACAAAAAGTGGATGGAAATGGTTTGACCAGTCAGAGGTGATTGTATTGCAATACGGTCACATCATGTTGTTTATGTAGTCGACATAGAGAGGAACTCCATAACTCTATGAATCGTAAAATAAGTTCCCTTCAGATTGTGAGAAATAACACCTTTAATGGATTTCATTAATGTTGTTGTTGTTAGTTACATTTATTAGCTATCATTTTGCAACACACAGAATACCAGATTTACTGCAGCGTCTCACATCATCGTGCTGTCGTGTAAAATCTCCATGGGTCGCAGACTCCGGTTTAGCATATTTCAGGTGGTGATAATAAGTGTGATTTGTCCAGTTGGTAAAGCAGGTGTGAGTAGCTGCAGAGTGTGTTGTGTGTTTGTAGTGGTGATCGACATGGACGGACGGATCTACGCTCGGGCCTGGCATGGAGGAATCCTGTCCGGAGGGTTTGAGAAGAACCCTAAACCCATCTTCACTGAGGGCCGCAACCAGCTGGAGATCCAGAACATGCAGGAGGATTGGGATCACTTCGGTGAGCTGAACTCACATGCACAATCGCTCAGACAGAAATGAAATTCACTCGCCATCATGTTTCGCAGGTGCTCTTTTCCATACAGTGCAAGCTCTGTTTCCACGACTGTCTGTAATGCTTGATCGGTCAGTCGTGGTTTTCAGATACTTCTGAATTATGCCTGTCATCCAGGACATGTAGGTGTCAGTATCAGGCTCTAAAACAAACATAAATGTATGATAGCAGTAGTGCAAACATTCTGTTTGAATGTTGCTTGAGCTCTAAAACTTTCCAGACACGACATATATCACTGAATCTTGGTGTATGTGTTTCTCAAACATCAGTTTTTTTCTGGTAAACGCTTACTGAAAACATACAGTGATAATAAAGAGTTACAGCACTTCAGTAGAGTGAAATATTGACCTAAAGGATCTGCTGCAAACATCTTGGTTCCAGATATAATTTTCAGAGGTCTGGTGGAGCCCAGGCGTCCGCAGGTACGCAGAGGATAGCTGTTAGACATGTGGTCATAGTGTTTTAACTCAGTCAGTCTTCAAACATCCACCCACAGGGCCAAGTACGGCCCGCAGTTTGCTTTGAGCGGCCCGGCCTGATCGCACCCACCGACCGAGCCTGTTATTACTGACCGATGAGCTTATAAATATATTGAGTAAAGAGGGAAAAAAATGCAAAATTTGATTTTTCACTGTGGGAATAGGAAAGTGAAACATTCTTGCAATCATTAAAAACACTCCCGCTGGGACGAGTGTCTGACAGTGAACTGATATAGATGAAGTCAAGCCATTTATTTGTGTAGCACATTATTTCAGAATCCGCTCTTATGCAGACTCTGCGTTTGTTAAACAGGGAAAGGAAATGTCTTAAAAAATCAAGAACCAGTTTGCTAATTAGTATTCAAAATAACAAGCCTCACTGTTTTTAACAATGTGCAATACATGCATATATCTATCAACAAAGCGTTTTAACATCCACTAGTTCGCAGTAACTCATGACTAGTTGTTTATGAACATTTGTGGTTAGGGTTAGTTTCACATCCCAAGATATCGGTTTATAGACATGCCATCATGTGATGACGTTGTTGTTGTGTGTAAAACTCCTGCAGGGTCTCGCTGTAACTCAGAGGCTTGTTCAGTATGTGATCTGCTGTGTTTTCTGTCGAGGACAGAGGCGGATATTTCCGGCTCATTTGCTGACCTTTATTCTTCGTTATCACCCCTCCTCTCCCTCTCCCTCTGTCTGTCCTTGTCTTCTCCTTGAACTCTTCTACATGTTTTCCTTGCCTTCACTTGAAAGCATGAAAGCATGTTGTCTTGTAAACTGCTGATCTTGTTAACGTTTGTTCATCTAAACGGGTGTTTCTGTGATGTAATAGTCGTTGCTCAACCTCTGAGATCGGCTGCTAACTTTAGCTGTCGAGAGGGCAGCGGAGTGATTGTCCGCTCCGGCGGGTCGTCTTTCAGTTTGTTCTGACATAATGACCCACAAACCAGATTGCCTTTGTCACCCTTTAAGTTAAAAGTCTGATGCAGGATATAAAACTTTTATGCAGGATATAAAAAATTACCAGCCGGTCAGATTTCTTAATAGCCAATTTATTAAAAACAAAAAACTAAATTTGTGTGCATTACACACAAACATTTGTAGATTAGTAATTGTAATTTACACATAAAATGGACCTTACCGAAAACTCTTCCCTGGATTCACAAAGGCTTTGTTTGTTTTGATTATAATAGTGCATAATTTAATCAAGATTTGATTTTGTTTACATGCAGCAAATCGCAGATAAATCTCTGAATCGCTACTTAATACCAGCTGTGTTTGTCAGGAAAAACACATGTATGCGGTCACGCTCTTGCAGTCTTCTCGATGAAGGCGTTGTGAGTTTGTTGTGTGTGTTTCTCCACAGAGCCCATGTTGAGCGCTCTGCTGCGCCGGATGCCCGGGCTGGAGGCCTGTGAGATCCAGCAGCTGGTCAACTGTCCAGAATCCTTCACTCCTGACATGCGCTGCCTGATGGGAGAGACGCCGGGGATATATGGATACTTTGTGTTAGCGGGGATGAACTCGTCCGGCCTCTCATTTGCTGGCGGAGCTGGGAAGTAAGGAAGCGGCACAGCTGGACATTTCTGCAGCTTAGTGTTTGAGAAGTTCATAATAGCTTATTTTTCCGCAGATATTTGGCGGAGTGGATTACATACGGATACCCCAGTGCCAATGTCTGGCCTCTGGACATCAAGCGCTTCGGTAACCTGCAGAGCAGCCGCACTTTCCTGCGCCATCGAGTGATGGAAGTGATGCGTGAGTATTAGACAGTGTTTCTAACAAAGACTTGATTCAGAATGAGAGTAGAGCTGGACGCTTCGCCAAGCCTTAGGACACTTTTATCAAATAAGAAAACAAATAATACATCAAAACAATTACATGTAGTTAAGTCATATTCATTGTTCAACTAAATATAGCTTCAAAACACAAACTCTGACAGGAATGAAAACGAGGCTGTGCGAGACAGAATTAGTGTTTATGAATTGTTCTGTTGTTTAACAACAACATGACTGTAAAGGCCCTGATATTCTTCAAGCGAATTTGAAGAACAAACTATGATGCCATTTTCAACAACATCAGGCAAAACAAAGTTAGTTTGGAGTTTGTTTCAGGATTTTGAAAGAGCTCGCCTAAGCAAACTTTCTGAAAAACATGAACACACCGGAGAGCCGCTTTAGTGGGAACTGAAGTTGTGATTGTAATTGACACTGAATCTCAGAGCTGCTGCAAACATCCACATCACTGAGATCAGATGCTTTCTGAACTGCTGTTTCCTCATGTTTGTTGTTTGTTTATTTTGTTATTGAGAGGAAAGTGCGGCACATATTTACAAACCGTCGCTCTCAGTGTGGACGGCGTCTGGAGGTTCGCTAACAATATACCGCTGGTCATTATGTTTTAAGCTTCTTTTCACCCATAAGCAAAGAAGGAAAAAGAACATCGCTGTGAGTATATCAGGGCCTTTAAGGGTTTTCCTTCAGCGAAACGCCTCACGCTATCTGATCTCTCAAACTCAAATGTACCACTAGTGGCTCAGACGTGACAGCGCTCTCTAGGCATTAGGTGTGTATTTATTTGTTGGCTATTGTGCTTGTTCTTGTTGTTTGGGTGTTTAATCTTTAGTTCTTGTGTGTGGCTCCATCAGCACTCCTGTATGAACTGAAAGTTCCTCGCTGGGACTTCCAGACGGGCCGGCAGCTGCGCACGAGTCCGCTGTACGACCGCTTGGACACGCAGGGAGCGCGCTGGATGGAGAAACACGGCTTTGAGCGAGCCAAATACTTCGTTCCGGCTGGGAAAGGTGAGAAATCGAGTCTGACCGAGTTCTTACTTTAGGTTATTTTCTGTCACTATCGGTACAGACTGATGGGTTTGATTCTACAAAGCCAGTCAAATGTTTATTTTGCATATTTTAGATGGAAATTGGGTATAATGTATTGACCAGAAAAATGTTCAGTACTCTCTTATATTTGAGGCTCTTCAAAGTGAGGCAAAAGTATTTTACTTATTGTCCAAACTTTTAATCAGCAGTATAACAGATTAGCATGGACACAGCCTAGCAGATGAATGATCAGCACTCTTTATCACTTTAAAATATGAAAACAAATGTCCAGCGTCCCTGTCATTGAGGTGTTCGTGTGTCTGCATGAATCCACACAGATTTACTGGCGCTGGATCAGAGTAAGACCTTCTACAAGCCCGACTGGTTTGATATCGTGGGAGCGGAGGTGAAGTGCTGTAAGGAGGCGGTGTGTGTCATTGACATGTCCTCCTTCACCAAGTTTGAGCTCACAGTGAGTCCGTTCAGTCCTGATTCTCTTCATTGTGATGAATCTGTCGTATAAATAAATAAAAATAAGCAAAGTAAAAGTTTGACAATTCTGAGGGGAAAAAGTCTTAATTGTGAGATAAAGAGTTGCGATTACCTTTTTACGTTTTTTAATCCGTGGCGAAAACAAGCTTCCTCACGTCATCTTCTGTGAGGTTTCCAGCTTCAGCTCTTTTGTGACTGACGTGTGTGTTTCAGTCTGCAGGCGATCAGGCCCTGCGGCTGCTGCAGCGTTTGTGTGCCAATGACCTGGACGTGCCGGTCGGGCACATCGTCCACACGGGCATGCTGAACGAGAGAGGAGGATACGAGAACGACTGCAGCGTGGTGCGCCTCAGCAAAAACAGGTTCGCAAAGAGTGACACTTCCGATAAAGCAGGGCTTTTTGACATGAAAGCTTTATGTTTATGGTTTAAAGTACAATACATTTATATTATACTATATTGCAATAACTGTATATTTAAAGACTTCATCTGGAGTCTGATGTTTTCCTTTAAAATTAGCATTTTTATCAGGCTCCTATGTATTGGTTTCTGTCTAAGTAACGGTACTTCTGAATGGGCTGACGCTGGGATTTAGCGGGTTTGAAGTGAAAGAATTTGATGAACGTGTACTATGTGCGGAGAGCATTCATTCAGTATCGTTATCTCATTTTTGACTGAGGTGGATTTTTTTACTTATGAAAACAAAAAACAAGAGAGCAAAAAGCAGAGATCTGCAGAACTGCATTAACCAAATAAACAGGACAGCAGATCCACGAAAGCTGACTCTCCAGATCAGTTCATCATATTGACATCATCCACTTCTGTCTCCAGCTTCTTCATCATTTCACCCACCGATCAACAAGTTCACTGCTGGTCTTGGATTAAGAAGCACATGCCCAGCGATCCGCAGCTTCACCTGGAGGACGTCAGCTGGAAGTACACAGGTAAGATCAATCCAACTTACATTGTGTTTTAAATCAGGAAAACTTTCCGTCAAAGCTAGAAAAGTAAACAGTAGACTAGCCTTATAAATGAACTAGAGAGTAAATGTCTGAAATGAGCCTTTATGGCATACGCTTGAGTGTGATGCAGTAATCTGTGTCATGTGTTCTGTAGCTCTGAATCTGATTGGTCCGCGGGCCATGGACGTGTTGTCTGAACTGTCGTATGTGTCCATGACTCCAGAGCACTTCCCCTCTCTGTTCTGTAAGGTGAGTCCAGCGCTTCTGTTCAAAGACCTTTGGGTTTAAGGAACAAAAGTCAAGGTGTGTTCCTTCTGACAGTCAGAACTGATGTAGTCGTAGCTAATGAGCAACATTATCAACACCATGTACTGTTAAAAAAAGGATGCAGCCTCTGAATTGGGACGCAGTTTCCTCACACTCTGATGGTGTCTTGCAGGAAATGAGTGTGGGATACGCCAATGGCATCAGAGTCATGAGTATGACGCACACCGGAGAGCCGGGCTTCATGCTGTATATCCCTATAGAGGTAAGTCGCGCTGACTGCTGCAGATTTCTCTGTAGTTTTTGACTGTTTTGACTCTATCAGTCATTTCATCTGAGATATTGCTCTCCTTTTCCCAGTATGCACTGCATGTGTATAATGAAGTGATGTCAGTCGGGCAGAAATATGGGATCCGGAACGCGGGCTATTACGCTTTACGGAGTCTGCGCATAGAGAAGTTTTTTGCCTTTTGGGGGCAGGATCTGGACTCCTTCACCACCCCGCTGGAGTGCGGACGAGAGTTCAGGGTCAAATTTGACAAGGTCAGTTTCTCACACGCTTGAGCTCTTCTCTTTTGACTTGGACCAGATACCCACTTGGCACATACCCAGAATGCTCTAACAGCTACTGAGCAATGCGCGAAATAGCTCTCAGAACAGCTTAGCAACTACCTGCAACATCCCAGCATGCTGTTCTTCAAAGAATACATCTAGTTTATGGTTACTGTTCTTTTTGGTAAATAGGTGCCGCAGTTCAGCACGGGACGTTTACACTGCGAGAGCTAAGGATATTTTTGACCTGTTTACATGTACTAACCTGTTTACATGAAGGTTGGTATTGCAGGAGTAATCCAGGCATCACGCTCAAAAGTGCTTCCCGTTGGACCAAAACGCTGATTAACTCTTGTGCTGAAAACCCTTCACCTAATGGTGCTTTTCCACTGCATGGGACGGCTCAGTACGGAATAAACGCTTAAATAGTACCACCTCGGTTGAGGTTCCAAGCGAGCCGAACTGATACTAAATGTGACGTGTAAACACTGCAGATCACTGATTGGTCAGAGATAATCATCACTACCAGCATCATTGGACTTGAAACACAACACCAAACCCGCTAGATTTAAATAGTCAGTAACAGCCACCGCAGTATCATTTGTTCACGCAACTTTCTTTAAACGACTTGCTTTAAACGACCATCACATGAAACTTGAAAATAAATGGCTGTATCGTGGTCAGTAGATGAAGTGGCTCGTTGGTAGCTGAGGAGCAGATCCACGGCAGTAAAGGAGGAACTATAACGATCAGTCTATAATCCCACCCACTTTGAAGCGGTACTAAACTGCAGTGGAAAAGCAAACCGAAAGTAAGTGAGCCGAGCCGAGTCGCTCCACGCAGTGGAAAAACTCCATAATTGGCTGTTCCAGGTCAAAAATATCCAGCCTTTTAAAAATCGCTTGTAAATCTTTCATTATTATCATTATGCCATATTAATATATTATTGGATTCAATCTTTTTATCAACGCATTTTCTTTCAGTTAGCACAGGATTTTATTTCTTTTCTTTTTTTCTTTTTTTTTGGATCTCATTGATCGTAGTCCTCATTGATCTGAGCTGAACGTTCACTCTGCTTATTCACCTAAAGAAAAAAACCAGAGGGATATTTTTATACATAATCTCACTTTTTAACATTAAAGATCAGATTTATACTTAACCATTGATTATATCCCTCAAATGTCCTACATGACAAGTGACTGGAACAACATGAGGATCATCTGCTTTGACTGTAAAGTTCCTGA
>JAOTNS010000545.1:145000-160000 GCA_028476615.1 Culter alburnus
AATTCAGAGGCAAATTTGAGCAAATTCCAAATTTTTATTATTTTAATCTGTGGACAGCCCTGAAGACATGAACATGATAAATGACAAAAAGATGCAAGCATTAGAATGAAAAGGTACATCAATAGGAAGATACTTATCATTTATTGGTCTAATGGCTAAAAATAAACATTAGCTCAGTTTAGAGGATTGCCTCTCAATGACTCAAACTACAACAGACTACAGAGGATTATGGTCCCACTTATATTAATTATGTTGTATGACACAACTATATTCATTATTATATGTCCAACTGCAGACGCACGTTTGGCTTTAAGCAAAGTAAAAATAGGTTATGACTGTACCAGTGATTGTTGCTGGTTCTGATCCTCTGATTTGATTGATTCGGAGTGAAACTGATCACAAAATACTGAGAAACTCTCTTCTCACATACTCTGTTTCAATCTCTGTGTGGTATGATGACAAACAAAGCTTGATACTTCTTTTGGGACATTTGTTTGGTGAAGAATATATGCAAGAATGCACAGCACAACCAGCCAGATTTCTTCTTGATATTAATTTCTTTAACCAAACTCTAAAACTCATATGGTGAGACAAAAATTGAATTTTGGTGATGTAACGTCCCAGCAGCTCTCTCCTCTCCAGTTCGCTCATCTCCACCTCTACGTCCAGTGTGGCGGGACCCTGTACCGGACTGGTCAGCAGCAGTTCGCCCGTCTGACGATCGGAGCGCTGCACAGTGAAATAGCGTCGACCGCGGCCTCCCAGTAATGCAAACCGAAGCGTGTCTCCCATCATTCTCACCGCCGACACGCGGAATATGACCCGCGGAGCAGAGAGTTGGACACCACAGACATGTGATGGTAGGACACAGAGTTCGGCGCCTGAGAGCAAGACCGGCTGTCCGCGGGGCAGGGGTTCCTCTCACAGCGCCTGCTCGGGGAAAACACGTTTTTCGCATGTTTCTTTGTTTTTTGTTTTAAATAAAGGTGCTTTGTTGCTTGCTTACGTTGGAGAGGTTTTAACATAGGTGGCGTTGCGTATCTGCGGACACTCCACTTTAACGCACTGAAAACCCCCGTAGGTGTTGATGCAGAGCTGGTCACGCGTGCAGTTGTTCTGCCTGGATCCACACTCGTCAATATCTGGAAGTAAACACAGAAGAACAGGATCAGAATAAAATTTCCAGACCGTAGTGTTTTCCAAGTGCATCTTTCGCTATTAATGAATGACCTTTGCAGTTCCGGCCATCACGGGTCACGTTGTAACCGGCAGGGCAGGTGCATCGGTAGCCGCCAGCAGTGTTAACACACGCGTGTAAACACAAACGGCCCGCCTGCCCATTGTGAAACAGTTTACACTCATCAATGTCTAGGGAAAAACATACAGAAACATCCAGGAATGAGCAGGTTGAAACAAACACGTCATTGGACGGAAGAAGAACACTTCTGTCCCTACTGAAAGAATCAGCATAGCTGGTCCCAAAGACAGAGACCAAAACATCACAAGCTGGCGAAGAATAAAGTGGCGGGAGTAGCCACGGAAAATAGAAATGAGCCATCTGTCATCGAAGATCCTTCGCAACGCCACCAGCTGCATTGGCCGCTAAGATTAATGGGAGAAATGGGAGACCAGCATGGGTCTTTTTAGCTGGGATTTTGATCTTTGACAGCTAATAAACAGTGATTGTGTCTAACTTGAGTGTTTTTGGTTACAGTGATCATTGAAGAAACGTACCTGTGCAGACGCTGTTCTCGCGGCCGGAGATGGTGAACCCCGGCTCACAGGTGCAGTGGGTCGTGCCCTGGACCTGGCTACATTTCGGCTGACGGAGGAAAGCAGATGTGTGGGTCAGAGGAAAGGAGGAGGCCGCCGCAGCTCCGCCGCCAACGACAGGTGACGTGTTCATTATACTGACAAAAACTGCAGAGAGATTCAGATTACAAGAGCAGGTAAATTGTTATTTCTGCACCACAGAGACAATCCTAAGATTTCTGGTTCATGCTTGACACATCTGAGTGCACTTGCTAAAAATGTATAGAAATAATGATCGATAACATCAAATAGAATAATGTTAAAAGTACTCAACGAGAATATTCAAACAATATACACTGATGTTTAAAAAATGTACTAAATCAAGTGTCTGACTTGAGGGAATGATAATTAATAATTAAGTTAAAATGTGTTTTTGTGCAAGTACTGAAACAAATAAGAACTTGTAAAAGCAAACACTTGTGAAATGGATTGAGATTTTTTAAATGTTATGTAATATGTGTGCTGAGGTGAAGATTTATAACTTCTCAGACTCTCTACACCCCTGATCCCAGATGAAAGACTCCTGAATCCGCCCAAATATAATCTCAAACAGCATTTGTCTGAGGAATATGAACTGATGTTAGCCATATGTGATGTGTAACAGGATCATATCTCATCTTGATTGATAAGCAGACATATCTTTAGGCTTTTTCAGCATGTGGAGATTGGACATAAGCTTTAAATTGATTTTCGATGGTATAAAAGCACTGAATAGAGCCTATAAATGTGCTTCAAAAAGCTTCCGATCAAATGCAAACCAACATGTCGGCGTTGGAGACTGGCAGGTAGGTCCAGCCCAGCCCTTGGCACAGAAACAGCTGAATCCATTGACTTCATCTGTACAAGTTCCTCCGTTGGCACAAGGTGATGAAAGACACTCATCGATATCTGAGAGAGGAGAGAAAGTCAGTGAGAATTCAGAGTCTAGAAGCAAAACCATTACCCAGAAGGGAAAGTTGCTGTAAGCAATGTAATCCAGTCAGATTATTTTTTCCTCTAGTGCTGTCACAGATGTGCGTTTTCTCACTGCACCTGCTTCAGTGACACACTGTATGGACAAGAGTCTGTTGACACTGGAAGTCTTGATGCTACACCCTATGATGACATTCTAGACAATTCTGTGCTTCAACAGTTTGGGGAAGGTCGTTTTCTGCTCCTGCATGTCAACGCTCCTGTGCACAAAGCAAAGTTCATATACATGTGGTGTGGTCTGGTGTGGAAGAACTTGGCTGGCAAGAACAAAACCCAGAGAATCTCACCAAACACCTTCAGGATTAACTGGAAAACCAGCTGCAAGCCCTTGACCTCACTGATGGTGTTCGAATGGGAACAAATTCTGTTATAGCAGTAAAGGGAGGGAATTCATGCTTTTGAAATTAAATATTTGACAAGACACAAGAGGCAGTCTCTTGTGATTAGGCCTCGCTCATCTCAGAGGTGTTCAGCGGGGGTCCAGGTCTGGGCTGTGCAGGCATTTAGTGCACAGTATTATTAACATGTCAGAAAAGCAAAGGCCCTCCAAAATCTGCTGCAACAAAGATTTAAACAAAAAGTCTAAACTGTTAGAAGGGAGTGTCCACATACTCAAATTTGGTCCTATTTGGGTGTGAGTAAAAACACGCGTTTTTGTGTGTGTCCCTTTAAATGCAAATGAGCTGCTGCTCCCGCCCCCTTTCCAGAAGAGGGGGGAGCTTTAACAGCTCAACAACAACAAAGCTGGAGAATCTCACGCAGCCAAAATGAGGATTGTCAGTAACGGTGTTCAGCCTTACATTGTTCAAACCGGAGTCGACACTGATGGAGAGACTCAGGAAGAAGTTACAACTTTTAGACGTTTCTGAATGGTTAGTGGATAAATTGATGTAGTTGCTGTGGAGTTGATTCAACTCATCCACTAGCATGTGCCGTCACGTTCATCTTTTGTGTTGAATTGACCCTTGTTTGGTGTAAAATGACGGCATGACAACAACACTCTACTACAACAACTCTTCCTCTTCTCTAAAGCAGCCCAACATGGCCCCGCCCCCTTTGTTGTGTGTTCTCGGGGGCGGAGTTTATGTAAATTTTAGGGTTAGTGATGTCACTAGGATGGCAAGGATTTTAACTGTATACTTTTTCTAGAAAATGGAAAACGAATCAAGTGTGTTTTGCTTTTTTATGTTTTTAATTAACTTTTGAAGCCACTTCATCGTTACATATTATATTGTTATATTACAATGCTATCATATTTTGTGCAGACATTAGCTTGCTTCGTTTTAAATAGAAAAGCCTGACAATATCACTGCTAAATACCTTTAAGTATTGTGGTATTCTGCCATGTTTCTCACTGACACAACCCCCATCTCGTAAACATCGGGGCTTAAAGAATATCCCGAGCTTCCCGCTCGTATAAACGACATTGTGGTAGTGTCCGTGTGCGTTCAACTTGTAAATACGATCTTTCTTCATGACTTGAATGCAAAATAATATAAAACTACGGACTATTTATTTTGAGACGTTTACAGGTTTTCTCTAGTGTGGAACAGAAAGTTAGTTCTGCTGACAGAGAAGATGGTAGGTTTCCACTGTTTATAAGATCATAATTCAAACTAGGGTTCACACAAGAGACGTACAAACTACTACTCTGCAGTTTAAAGGGTATTTAAATAGATTCCCAGAAAATGACAATCCTGGCACTCACCCCCATGTCGTTCCAAACCTGCATGACTTTTTTTCTTCTGTGGAGCACAAAATAATATATTTTGAAAAATGTAGTTGTTGTTTTGTTTTGTTTTTTGACTATACAATAAAACCCATCTTTTGTGTTTTGCAGAAGAAAAAAAAGCATACTTGGAACAACATGAGGTTGAGTACATCAGAACCCTTTGGCCCTGTTTCCACCTGGTATTAAGATGCGTTTTGGTAGATCGGATCACAAGTGGATGATGCTAAATACAGGTGTAAACATGGTCTAAAACATTTTGAGCTTGTCCACTTTCGACCACTTCCAGAGGTAGACAAAAACGAATTCAACCAGATTGCTTTGTAGTGTAAACGCTCATGTGGTTAAACGTGTTCAAACAGCGCAAAAGACCGCCTGCTCTCCGCCTGCTGACCTAATGTGTAAACATTGTGGGAAGCGCTCGAGCCAGACAGGATTTAAACTTTGTCAGCTGAAGACCCAATTTTGGTTTGAAGACAAAAAAACATACTGAGCACAATGTTCTCTCACCATTCTCACCGTGTTCATATGTAAATTGCGAGAGCTTATTTTGTCCATTAGATCAAAACATCTGAAAAAAACCCATTCATTTACCCGCCCATAGACCTTCCCCTCGAAGAAATCAGGACAGAAGTGGTTGAAAGTGGACAAAAGAGACAGATTACAATACTAGGTGGAAATGGGATTGTGTCTCCCTCATCTACTTGTGATCCGATTGACCAAAACGCATCTTAACACCAGGTGGAAACAGGGCCTCAGAGACAGATGTGATTGAGGAGGCTGTAGATACACAGAATAAAGGACTGTTTCGCTCTTGACACCTTTGCAGACAGGCTGCTGACCGCTCCAGCTGAGCGAGTCTTTACACTGTCGCATCTCTGAGCCCACCAGCTCATAGCCCACGTCACAGAGGAAGTGCACTTCATGGCCAGGGAACAGAGTTTTCCCCAGCTTTCTGCCATTGACAGGAGTGTCCAGGTTAGGGCAAGTTACTGTGGAAGATAAAAAAAGTGTGGACACTTTAAATTAAGAGTTATGTTAAGAGTTTCTTTAAACTAAATTAAGCATGTGTGCCATGTGTTATTCAGTTTGACCTGTCATTTACTTACAGTTCTTTGGTTTTGCGGGCAGACGTGTGACACTGTCATGCAGTAGGTTGAGTTTCTTCCTCAAAGTACGAAGACTCTGCATGTATGAAGCTTCCTGTGATGAAAGCAGTTTCTGAGCCTGTTGAATTGAATTCTGTAGGTCTTGCTTACTGGGACAGTCCTGAGAAAACACACATACTACCATCACGGTCGCAGAATTTACTCTCAACTTACTGTTTTTGCATAATATGTTCAGATCCATACGGTAGCATCCAATACAGTAAAAACAGGCTGTGGTGCTTAACCCATTTGTGCCCAAATTTTTCTGAATGGTTTCATGCATATAGTCCTGTTAATAGTGTCCTATTTGAACATGTTCTGCATTTATTTTCCCCAGGTTTTTGTTTTTTTTTCTTAAAAAAACGTGTTTGAATGTGCGGCAACTATAGTTGCCGGTGGGCAAATATGTTGTATGCACCTCTCAATGTAAAATTTGAATAGGAGGATAACATTTATGCATCTAACTCAAATTAGCTGCTTTCAACAGATCAACAGATTGAAGAACATTCGATGCAAACACAAAAAAGTTGCATCTAGCATATAATCTCTTAAATATGAAAACAAAACAAATAACAAATCCGTTTGTTTTAAAGTGGTGGAACATAGTGCAGAACAAAGTGCAGCCATTAAGTTGCTCCAACAGAGCATTGTGAATCAAAATGTTAAATTACATTGTTCATTAGAAAAATTACATCTATATGTGACCCTGGACCACAAACCCAGTCATAATTCACACGGGTATATTTGTAGCTATAGCCAACAATACATTGTTTGGGTCAAAATTATTGATTTTTTTTTTTTTTTATGCCAAAAATCATTAGTAAAGATCATGTCCCATGAGGATATTTTGTAAATTTTCTACCATAAATATCTAAAAAATTCTTTTTGTGAGTGGATATATATTGTTAAGGACTTCATTTGGTCAAATTTAAGGTGATTTTCTCAATATTTAATTTTTTTTTTGCACCTTCAGATTCCAGATTTTCAAATAGTTGTATCTCGGCGGCCAAATGTCCTATCTTAACAAACCATACATCAATGGAAAGCTTATATATATATATATATATATATATCTATATAATATATATATATATATATATATATATATTCAGCTTTCAGATGATGTATAAAATCTTATTTAAAAAAATCGACCCTTATGACTGGTTTTGTAGTCCAGGGTCACATAGAAAAACAACTAAATAAATAATAAAAAATAAATGAATTAACAATAACATATATAATATAACAATATAAATATTATGAACAAAAAGCACTAAACAAGACCAATAACTTGATTTATTAACCCATTAAACCAGTATATACCCCATTTCCCCCATGATATATTACAAGTCATTTTGCCCACCGGCAACTATAGTTGCCGCTCGTACTTTTGACTAGTATACAAAAAACTATAGATCTCTTGTAAGATTTGTTTTGTTTGGATGATTTCTAGAGACCCTCTTGATTATGTAGATATATATACGTCAACAAGAAATTCTTAATATTAACATGAAAATTTTCTTTGGGAGGGTTTGCCTTCGCTATGCTTCCTGGAAGTAGGGGTTGGAAATTGACAGCCTCATGTCAGTTTTTGTTCTTGAAATCCTTTATTTGGATGTTTTCTTGCATGTCATTGAGACATAAAACATGGAAAACATCTTACTTACAAAAGAAAAATGACAACCATACACTGCGGCAACTATAGTTGCCGGTGGGCTAAAATGGGTTAAAACAAATGAGGCACAATTTTTTTTATATTTCATGAAGAATCCACAAGACCCCTCACTCAACAAGCGAACCGGACACCAGGGTATCTGTGGAATCACTCCCAGAACCGGCCCTCTGGTTACCATAGCAGCAAAGAAACATCATCAAGATAAGACTGTTTTACGACTCAAAGGAATTTAGAGAGAACTAAACTTCATTCACTCTTAAACAGACAAATAAGCCCTTTTTATTCCAATGCATCATATATAAGCACTTGAGAATGAATGGAAATTTCGGTTTCACTATCTCATGATATGTTAGTTTGTAATGTTTTGCTTGTGTATCAAGATCTACTTGAATAATCAAGATTTCAGGTAAACCATGTTTGCTGTAATTTTAATTCCCTCAATGTTACTGTGCATTACTAACTCCGGTAACTCTGTCCATATTAATATTATAAGAATATTGAAACCTTTACCCTTAACCTCCAAAAATACAACTGATTGGCTCCCTGACCTCCTGTTTAAAGATCACTGTCTAAGAACACAAAGGTTCAGATTTGCACCAGGATGCGGCTTGTCTCATCATTCATCAAATACCCTCAGCATCAGTCCGGTTCTCTCTCTCATCTCTAAGATCAACTGAAGCCTCAATAAATCGCAGCAGGACAATCTCTTTTGGGACATGCAAGTATTAAGCTTAGTTTTATTCATTTATGACCTACCCCTTTTCACTAAGATGTGTTAAAATTAAAAAATTGATGATTTTGTTCTGCTGTTGATCTGTTAAATTTCAAATTTTGCTATAACATCATGCTTTTATTCTCTAATCTATTTTACTTTTAACCATCTTACAGTGCTAATTGATGTGCGTATATGTAATAATACTTTAAGTGTTTCGTTTTATAATCACTTTGGCACTAATTTCAGAACCTGGTTACACTTTATTTTGATGGTCCACTTCAGACATTCTTCTAACTTTGCAACTACATGTCAAATAACTCTCATTAGAGTATTAGTAGACTGTTGGGTTACTAGAATAAGTTGACGTAGTTGCAAAGTTACTTATAGTCAGCTGCAATGTTCCTCGCCTGGCTTACTGTAAAAAGCAAAACAAAGGATTGATAACTGTACTTCTATATTTCCATCAACCCTCTCTTGTGGATTCGTCCCCAGGTTCTCTTTACAAGGGCCAGCATACATAGAGTAATGACAAATCTGAAAACATGGTCTGGAAAAGTGGAAAGAGTGCCTGAATAACAATGATGAAGAAATATTAGATCCCTAGATGATGTCATTCAATTGGTTCATGTTCCACAGTAATTGGTGTCAATGGATCTCATTATTGTGAAACTTTCACGATCTAAGCATGGAATATTGTTTTCCAGTTTCATTAAAACTATGCAATAAGAGTGACGCAACAGTTATCATTTTGACCAGTTGTTTCAATTGATAGTTAGATCATTGTAATGAAAAGAATAGAATAGACAGTCATCTCAGATGTAATGTGTGAATTGCATTTTGAAATGCAAATACATTGATGTTAATTCTGTTATTGCATATTCAAGGAGACTGTCAAACATTGCAAATGTAAACACACATAATCTGCCGATCCGTCTGTCCATCCATTGATCAATATGACCTGTGTAATCTGTATAATATCTAAATCTAAAAGCTTCTAAATTTATTTAAAAATGTCAAACTTTCCTTTTCTACTTTTTTTAGTGTAGTGACACAGTAATGGCACACACGCAGAGTTCCACTCTGATGAGGTCATCTGGAGCCTGTGACCTCTGACCTGCTGCTCTGAATGTGTATTATGGGATTATGGCCATAAATGCAGACTGCTCAAATGTCCAGTTTGTATACAAAGATTACAGTGGAAAGTACAGAAATGTTGCTGGTTCTTGATCTTGTGGATTGTCATCCACTATGACCTTGAATTTTGCTACTTTGAGATCCTACCAAACCCTCTATAGTTTGAGTTCTGCAGCATAAGGATTTTATACAGTATTTTAATTTGATAATAAACACACTCATGTGAATATTTAATTCTTAATCTGTTATTCATGACGATCAATTGTAACTTGAATGTAAGATGATCCGTCCCTCTCATTGGCTGTTACTGAGGGGACAGGCACTATGTTTTACTTTTTTCATTTCATGTTTTCATCTTGCAAGTCTTATGTAAGCAGGATAAATATTTAAACTTCCTGTGAAAACACATGGTTAAGTGATAGAGCACCAGTGTTGGAGACACATTAGTTGAGAGGGGCAGTAACAGAAGCTGTTGATGTTCATTCTAACAGTGTTCTCTTTAAGGGTACATCAAAACATTCCATGTTGTTTATCCTCAAATCCCTCTGAATACTCTGAATAGAGTGGTTGTGTAGACTAGTGCAGTACTACAGATAAACAAATGTGCAACAGTCACACAGTAAGCCTACAGTCTGTCAGACTTTGCACAATTTTCTTTCAAGATTTTATATTTCCCCTATTTCAAAGACAAGAACTTAAAAATAGGGCTTTTTTCTGTATATTTTATCATAATGGGGAAAAAAACTGGACTGGTGCTGCTGTTAGGCTTTCTATAAATTCAGATAAAATCAGATGCATTTACAATGAAACATACTTTTGCAGTACCTTATGAATAATTTGATATCATCATCTCATTCTGCATTATAATAATAATAAGAGAGTGACCAAAATACAATGACGTACACAGGCATTTAGCTTTAACCCTTGACCTACTACTCTGAATGAACTTCTTTGTACTGAAACATGATTTACGCAAATTTAACATCATTTCTGCAGAACTGTTTCTTGTCATTACACAGGTCTGTTAGTTGGCTTGCAGTAAATGTCATACTGAACTTCTACTCTTTGCTCTTTTTCAGGTTACAAAATCTTAAATTATACAAAAACAAAGCACTAGTTTTTCAAAGCAACACTTCTACTGTAGGTTCTGTTATTTATGGAACACAATGAATATCACTCACCTGAGCCAGCATGGTATAAACCTGACAGATAAATACTGAAAGGAGTACAGTGTATCTTCGATTCATCATCTTCATTGAATCGTTGAACGGATACATTGATTTTGTTAAATACCTTTGTGTAGTGGATTCTGTCAAGAAAATGCTGCGTTTCTGTTTCTGTTAAGCTCCAAATTCATTACCGGCTCAGCACTAAAACACCCTCAAAATGAGACTGCTGCTGCAAGAGGATTTTTTGAAAACAAGCACAGGGCTTTTTTCCCCCCGTAAACCGCAGGTCAGTTGGAGTATTTACTGAATGGACAGAATAAAGTAAGGACTTTCTAGTCAGGTGTTAAATCAGTTTCTTTACTTCTGTTTAGCATTGTTAGAGTCAACTTCTAAACTATTTTGTGTTATTATGCATGATTCATTTCTCAGGCCCACAGTAAGAAATTGTTGGGCCCGGTACAAATGTACTCATATTTTATATCTGTATCCAATAATTAAAACATTTAGGATAATTAATTTCACAGATATATTTAGCATTACTCATATGATTGAAAAATGCCCTGATAACCCTTTTATTGAAGCCTATCCCTTTTCAGAAATAACACATAACAAGAGATAACAATATACTTTTAGAATAATTTGGACAGTGGTCTCAAGCAAATCAAAAAGAATGGCTCAAAGCAGAATTCAAAGATGGAGAAACAATCATGGACAATTATGTCTGACTCCAGATCAGAAGGTTACGTGTTCAAATCACGACAGGTCAGATTTCTTACCTTGTGGCGCAACGGTAGCGTGTCTGACTCCAGATCGAAGGTTGCGTGTTCAAATCACGTCGGGGTCAACACTAGTTCTTTGTAAGAGACTTTTGTGAAATCAGAATCGTTTTAGCTAGACCCTCAACAATTTCAGCACACAGAATTTGACAGCCTCGTGGCGCAACGTAGCGCGTCTGACTCCAATCAGAAGGTTGCGTGTTCAAATCACGTCGGGGTCAGATTTCTTACCACATTACTCTGCTGTTCGAGTTTATGAAACAATCTAGTTGAAAAATTAGTGAGCAAAATTGGATACCGGACCTTGTGGCACAACGGTAGCGCGTCTGACTCCAGATCAGAAGGTTGCGTGTTCAAATCACGTCGGGGTCAGATTGCACACTGCTTTTACTCTGTTGTTCGATTTCTTGACACAACCTAGTTACAAAAATTAGCTGGGCAAAGCATCAACTATCCAGGACCTTGTGGCGCAACGGTAGCGCGTCTGACTCCAGATCAGAAGGTTGCGTGTTCAAATCACGTCGGGGTCAGATTTCTTACCACATTTACTCTGCTGTTCGGTTTTATGAACAATCTAGTTGAAAAAATTAGCTGAGCAAAACATTGCATAACCAGGACCTTGTGGCACAACGGTAGAGCGTCTGACTCCAGATCAGAAGGTTGCGTGTTCAAATCACTTCTGGGTCAGATTGCGCGCTGCTTTTACTCTGCTGTTCGATTTCTTGACACAACTAGTTATAAAACATTAGCGAGCAAAGCATCACTATCCAGGCCTCGTGGCCAACGGTAGAGCGTCTGACTCCAGATCAGAAGGTTGCGTGTTCAAATCACTTCGGGGTCAGATTGCACTGCTTTACTCTGTTGTTCGTTTCTTGACACAACCTAGTTATAAAAATTAGCTGAGCAAAGCATCACTATCCAGGACCTCGTGGCACAACGGTAGCGCGTCAGACCCAGATCAGAAGGTTGCGTGTTCAATCCGTCGGGTCATTTCATGCTGCTTTACTCTGCTGTTCGATGTCTTGACACAACCTAGTTACAAAAATTAGCTGAGCAAAGTATCAACTATCCAGACCTCGTGGCGCAACGGTAGCGCGTCTGACTCCAGATCAGAAGTTGCGTGTTCAAATCACGTCGGGTCAAACACTAGCTTCTTTGTGGACTTTGTGAAAATCAGAAATATTTAGCTAGACCCTACAACAAATTCAGCAACACAGAATTTATACAGGACTTCGTGGCGCAACGGTAGCGCGTCTGACTCCAGATCAGAAGGTGCGTGTTCAAATCACGTCGGGGTCAGATTTCTTACCACATTTACTCTGCTGTTTCGATTTATGAAACATCTAGTTGAAAAAATGGCTGAGCAAAAACATTGGATAACCAGGACCTTGTGGCACAACTGTAGCGCGTCTGACTCCAGAGGAGAAGGTTCGTGTTCAAATCACTTCGGGTCAGATTGCCGCTGCTTTTACTCTGCTGTTCGATTTCTTGACACAACCTAGTTACAAAAATTAGCTGAGCAAAGTACACTATCCAGGACCTCGGCGCAACGGTGTCGCGTCTGACTCCAGATCAAAGGTTGCGTGTTCAATCACGTCGGGGTCAACACTACTTCTTTTTGTAGAGACTTTGTGAAAATCAGAAATCGTTTTAGCTAGACCCTACACAATCACAACCATTATTGGTCACAGCCTCGTGGCGCAACGGTAGCGCATCTGACTCCAATCAGAAGGTTGCGTGTTCAAATCACGTCGGGGTCAGATTTCTTACCACATTTACTCTGCTGTTCGATTTATGAACAATCTAGTTGAAAAAATTAGGTGAGCAAATATTGGATACCAGGACCTCGTGGCACAACGGTAGCGCGTCTGACTCCAGATCAGAAGGTTGCGTGTTCAAATCACGGCGGGGTCAACACTAGCTTCTTGTGTAAGAGACTTTTGTGAATATCAAAATCATTTTAGCTACTCCCTACAACAGTTCAGCAATTGTTAGAGGGCCTCGTGGCGCAACGGTAAGCGTTCTGATTCCAGATCAAGGTTGCGTGTTCAAATCACTTTGGGGTCGATTACATGCTGCTTTTACTCTGTTGTTCGATTTCTGACCCAACCTAGTTACAAAAATTAGTGAGCAAACATTGGATAACCAGACCTTGTGGCACAACGTTAGCGCGTCTGACTCAGATCAGAAGGTTGCGTGTTCAAATCACGTCGGGGTCAACACTAGCTTCTTTGTGTAAGAGACTTTTGTGAAATCAAAATCGTTTTAGCTAGACCCTACAACAAATTCAGCACACATATGGTACAGGACCTCGTGGCGCAACGGTAGCGCGTCTGACTCCAGATCAGAAGGTTGCGTGTTCAAATCACGTCGGGTCAGATTTTGCTGCTTTTACTCTGCTGTTCGATTTCTTGACACAACCTAGTTACAAAAATTAGCTGAGCAAAGCGTCAATTTCCAGGACCTCGTGGCGCAACGGTAGCGCGTCTGACTCCAGATGAGAAGGTTGCGTGCTCAAATCACTTCGGGACCTCGTGGCGCAACAGTAGCGCTTCTGACTCCAGATCAGAAGGTTGGTGTTCAAATCACGTCGGGTCAGATTCACAGTGCTTTTTACTCTGTTGTTCGATTTCTTGACACACCTAGTTACAAAAATTACTGGCAGCATCAAACTATCCAGGACCCTCGTGGCGCAATGTAGCGCGTCTGACTCCAGATCAAAGGTTGCGTGTTCAAATCCTTTGGGGTCGATTTCTTACCACATTTACTCTGCTGTTCGAGTTATGAAACAATCGAGTTGAAAAAGTTAGCTGAGCAGGATACCATCCTTGTGGCACAACGGTAGTAGCGCGTCTGACTCCACGTGTTCAATCACGTCGGGTCATTTCTTACCATTTACTCTGCTGTTTCGAGTTTTTGAAACAATCGTTTGAAAAATTAGCTGAGGCAAAACATTGGATACCAGACCTTGGGCCAACGGTAGAGCGTCTGACTCCAATCAGAAGTTGCGTGTTCAAATCACGTCGGGGTCAAACACTAGCTCTTTGTGTAGAGACTTTTGTGAAAATCAGAAATCGTTTTAGCTACCCCTACAACAAATTCAGCACACATTTTGGTAGGACCTCGTGGCACAAGGTAGCGCGTCTGACTCCAATCAGAAGGTTGCGTGTTCAATCACGTTGGGGCAGATTGCACACTGCTTTTACTCTGTGTTCGATTTCTTGACACAACCTAGTTACAAAATTAGCTGAGCAAAGCATCAACTATCCAGGACCTCGTGGCGCAACGGTGTCGCGTCTGACTCCAGATCGAAGGTTGCGTGTTCAAATCACGTCGGGGTCAGATTTCATGCTGCTTTTACTCTGCTGTTCGATGTTTGACACAACCTAGTTTACAAAAATTAGCTGAGCAAAGTTCAACTATCCAGACCTCGTGGCGCAACGGTAGCGCGTCTGACTCCAGATCAGAAGGTTGCGTGTTCAAATCACGTCGGGGTCAACACTAGTTCTTTGTGTAAGAGACTTTGTGAAATCAAAATCGTTTTAGCTAGACCCTACACAAATTCAGCAACACAGATTTGTACAGGACCTCGTGGCGCAACGGTAGCGCGTCTGACTCCAGATCAGAAGGTTGGTGTTCAATCACGTCGGGTCAGATTTCATGCTGCTTTTACTCTGCTGTTCGATTTCTTGACACAACCTAGTTACAAAAATTAGCTGAGCAAAGCATCAACTATCCAGGACCTCGTGGCGCAACGTGTCGCGTCTGACTCCAATCAGAAGGTTGCGTGTTCAAATCACTTCGGGGTCAGGTTTCTTACCACTTTACTCTGCTGTTCGAGTTTATGAAACAACGAGTTGAAAATTAGGT
>JAOTNS010000545.1:162500-176055 GCA_028476615.1 Culter alburnus
TTCCAGGACCTCGTGGCGCAACGGTGCGCGTCTGACTCCAGATCAGAAGGTTGCGTGTTCAAATCACGTCGGGTCAAACACTAGCTCTTTGTGTAAGAGACTTTTGTGAAAATCAAAATCGTTTTAGCTAGACCCTACAACAATTCCAACACATTGGTACAGGACCTCGTGGCGCAACGGTAGCGCGTCTGACTCCAGATCAGAAGTTGCGTGTTCAAATCACTCGGGTCAGATTTCATGCTGCTTTTACTCTGTTTGTTCGATTTCTTGACACAACCTAGTTACAAAAATTAGCTGAGCAAAGTATCAACTATCCAGGACCTCGTGCGCAACGGTAGCGCGTCTGACTCCAGATCAGAAGGTTGCGTGTTCAAATCACGTCGGGTCAGATTGCACCTGCTTTTTACTCTTGTTCGATTTTGACACAACCTAGTTCAAAAATTAGCTGAGCAAATCATTCAGGACCTCGTGGCGCAACGGTAGCGCGTCTGACTCCAGATCAGAAGGTTGCGTGTGTCAAATCACTCGGGGTCAGATTTCATGCTGCTTTTACTCTGCTGTTCATTCTTGACACAACCTAGTTACAAAAATTAGCTGAGCAAAGTATCAACTATCCAGGACCTCGTGGCGCAACGATGTCGCGTCTGACTCCAGATCAGAAGGTTGCGTGTTCAAATCACGTCGGGGTCAGATTTCTTACCACTTTACTCTGCTGTTCGATTTATGAACAATCGTTGAAAAAATTAGGTGAGCAAAATTGGATAGTGGCACAACGGTAGCGCGTCTGACTCCAGATCAGAAGGTTGCGTGTTCAAATCACGTCGGGTCAGATTTCACTGCTTTTACTCTGCTGTTCGATTCTTGACACAACCTAGTTACAAAAATTAGCTGAGCAAAGCATCAACTATCCAGGACCTCGTGGCGCAACGGTGTCGCGTCTGACTCCAGATCAGAAGGTTGCGTGTTCAAATCACGTCGGGGTCAGATTTCTTACCACTTTACTCTGCTGTTCGAGTTTTGAACAATCTTTGAAAAATTAGTGAGCAAAATTGGATACCACCTTGTGGCACAACGGTAGCGCTCTGACTCCAGATCAGAAGGTTGCGTGTTCAAATCACGTCGGGGTCAGATTTCATGCTGCTTTTACTCTTTGTTCGATTTCTTGACACACCTAGTTACAAAAATTAGCTGAGCAAAGCACAATTTTCCAGGACCTCGTGGCGCAAAGGTAGCGCGTCTGACTCCAGATCAGAAGGTTGCGTGTTCAAATCACGTCGGGTCAAACACTAGCTTCTTTTGTACTTTTGTGAAATCAGAAATCGTTTTAGCTAGACACCTACAACAATTCAGCAACTTATTGTACCAGGACCTCGTGGCGCAACGGTAGCGCTCTGACTCCAGATCAGAAGGTTGCGTGTTCAAATCACTCGGGTCAGATTTCTTACCACATTTACTCTGCTGTTCGAGTTTATGAAACAATCTAGTTGAAAAATTGCTGAGCAAAACATTGCATAACCAGGACCTTGTGGCACAACGTAGCGCGTCTGACTCCAGATCAGAAGGTTGCGTGTTCAAATCACTCGGGTCAGATTGCACTGCTTTTACTCTGCTGTTCATTTCTTGACACAACCTAGTTACAAAAATTAGCTGAGCAAAGCATCACTATCCAGGACCTCGTGGCGCAACGGTAGCGCGTCTGACTCCAGATCAGAAGGTTGCGTGTTCAAATCACGTCGGGTCAGATTTCTGCTGCTTTTACTCTGCTGTTCGATCTTGACACAACCTAGTTACAAAATTAGCTGAGCAAAGTATCAACTATCCAGGACCTCGTGGCGCAACGTGTCGCGTCTGACTCCAGATCAGAAGGTTGCGTGTTCAAATCACTCGGGTCAGTGCTGCTTTTACTCTGCTGTTCGATTTCTTGACACAACTAGTTACAAAATTAGCTGAGCAAAGCGTCAATTTCCAGGACCTCGTGGCGCAACGGTAGCGCGTCTGACTCCAGATCAGAAGGTTGCGTGTTCAAATCACGTCGGGTCAACATACTTCTTTGTGTAAGAGACTTTTGTGAAAATCAGAATCGTTTTAGCTAGACCCTACAACAATTCAGCACACATTTGGTACAGGACCTCGTGGCGCAACGGTAGTGCGTCTGACTCCAGATCAGAAGGTTGCGTGTTCAAATCACTCGGGGTCAGATTTCATGCTGCTTTTACTCTGTTGTTCGATTTCTTGACACAACTAGTTACAAAATAGCTGAGCAAAGCATCAACTATCCAGGACCTCGTGGCGCAACGGTAGCGCGTCTGACTCCAGATCAGAAGGTTGCGTGTTCAAATCACGTCGGGTCAGATTGCACCTGCTTTTACTCTGTTGTTCGATTTCTTGACACAACCTAGTTACAAAAATTAGCTGAGCAAAGCATCAACTTTCCAGGACCTCGTGGCGCAACGGTAGCGCGTCTGACTCCAGATCAGAAGGTTGCGTGTTCAAATCACGTCGGGGTCAGATTTCATGCTGCTTTTACTCTGCTGTTCGATTTCTTGACACAACCTAGTTACAAAATTAGCTGAGCAAAGTATCAACTATCCAGGACCTCGTGGCGCAACGGTAGCGCGTCTGACTCCAGATCAGAAGGTTGCGTGTTCAAATCACTTCGGGGTCAGATTTCTTACCACATTTACTCTGCTGTTCGAGTTTATGAAACAATCGAGTTGAAAAAATTAGGTGAGCAAAACATTGGATAACCAGTACCTTGTGGCACAACGGTAGCGCGTCTGACTCCAGATCAGAAGGTTGCGTGTTCAAATCACGTCGGGGTCAGATTTCATGCTGCTTTTACTCTGCTGTTCGATTTCTTGAAACAACCTTTACAAAATTAGCTGAGCAAAGCATCACTATCCAGGACCTCGTGGCGCAACGATGTCGCGTCTGACTCCAGATCAGAAGGTTGCGTGTTTAAATCACTTCGGGGTCAGATTTCTTACCACATTTACTCTGCTGTTCGAGTTTATGAAACAATCGAGTTGAAAAAATTAGTGAGCAAAACATTGGATAACCAGTACCTTGTGGCACAACGGTAGCGCGTCTGACTCCAGATCAGAAGGTTGCGTGTTCAAATTACGTCGGGGTCAGATTTCATGCTGCTTTTACTCTGCTGTTCGATTTCTTGACACAACCTAGTTACAAAAATTAGCTGAGCAAAGCGTCAATTTTCCAGACCTGTGGCAAGTTAGCGCGTCTGACTCCAGATCAGAAGGTTGCGTGTTCAAATCACGTCGGGGTCAACACTGTTCTTTGTGTAAGAGACTTTTGTGAAAATCAGAAATCGTTTTAGCTAGACCCTACAACAAATTCAGCAACACATTATTGGTACAGGACCTCGTGGCGCAACGGTAGCGCGTCTGACTCCAGATCAGAAGGTTGCGTGTTCAAATCACGTCGGGGTCAGATTTCTTACCACATTTACTCTGCTGTTCGAGTTTATGGAACAATCTAGTTGAAAAAATTAGCTGAGCAAACATTGCATACAGACCTTGTGGCACACGGTAGCGTCTGACTCCAGATCAGAAGGTTGCGTGTTCAAATCACTTCTGGGTCAGATTGCCGCTGCTTTACTCTGCTGTTCGATGTCTTGACACAACCTAGTTACAAAAATTAGCTGAGCAAAGTATCAACTATCCAGGACCTCGTGGCGCAACGGTAGCGCGTCTGACTCCAGATCAGAAGGTTGCGTGTTCAAATCACGGCGGGGTCAAACACTAGTTTCTTTGTGTAAGAGACTTTTGTGAAAATCAGAAATCGTTTTAGCTAGACCCTACAACAAATTCAGCACACAGATTTTGTACAGGACCTCGTGGCGCAACGGTAGCGCGTCTGACTCCAGATCAGAAGGTTGCGTGTTCAAATCACTTCGGGGTCAGATTTCATGCTGCTTTTACTCTGCTGTTCGATTTCTTGACACAAGCTAGTTACAAAAATTAGCTGAGCAAAGCACCAATATCGGACCTTGTGGCGCAACGGTAGTGCGTCTCACTCCAGATCAGAAGGTTGCGTGTTCAAATCACGTCGGGGTCAGATTGCACGCTGCTTTTACTCTGTTGTTCGATTTCTTGACACAAGCTAGTTACAAAAATTAGCTGAGCAAAGCATCAACTATCCAGGACCTCGTGGCGCAACGGTAGCGCGTCTGACTCCAGATCAGAAGGTTGCGTGTTCAAATCACGTCGGGGTCAGATTGCACGCTGCTTTTACTCTGCTGTTCGATTTCTTGACACAACCTAGTTACAAAAATTAGCTGAGCAAAGCATCAACTATCCAGGACCTCGTGGCGCAACGGTAGCGCGTCTGACTCCAGATCAGAAGGTTGCGTGTTCAAATCACGTCGGGGTCAATTGCTTTTTTCTGATTTCTTGAACACAAATAGTTCAACCATCACTACCAGGACCTCGTGGCGCAACGGTCGCGTCTGACTCCAGATCAGAAGGTTGCGTGTTCAAATCACGTCGGGGTCAGATTTCATGCTGCTTTTACTCTGCTGTTCGATTTCTTGACACAAGCTAGTTACAAAAATTAGCTGAGCAAAGCACCAACTATCTAGGACCTTGTGGCGCAACGGTAGTGCGTCTCACTCCAGATCAGAAGGTTGCGTGTTCAAATCACGTCGGGGTCAGATTGCACGCTGCTTTTACTCTGTTGTTCGATTTCTTGACACAAGCTAGTTACAAAAATTAGCTGAGCAAAGCATCAACTCTCCAGGACCTCGTGGCGCAACGGTAGCGCATCTGACTCCAGATCAGAAGGTTGCGTGTTCAAATCACGTCGGGGTCAGATTGCGCGCTGCTTTTACTCTGCTGTTCGATTTCTTGACACAAGCTAGTTACAAAAATTAGCTGAGCAAAGCATCAACTATCCAGGACCTCGTGGCGCAACGGTAGCGCGTCTGACTCCAGATTAGAAGGTGGCGTGTTCAAATCACGTCGGGGTCAGATTTCATGCTGCTTTTACTCTGCTGTTCGATTTCTTGACACAACCTAGTTACAAAAATTAGCTGAGCAAAGCATCAACTATCCAGGACCTCGTGGCGCAACGGTGTCGCGTCTGACTCCAGATCAGAAGGTTGCGTGTTCAAATCACTTCGGGGTCAGGTTTCTTACCACATTTACTCTGCTGTTCGAGTTTATGAAACAATCGAGTTGAAAAAATTAGGTGAGCAAAACATTGGATACCAGTACCTTGTGGCACAACGGTAGCGCGTCTGACTCCAGATCAGAAGGTTGCGTGTTCAAATCACTTTGGGGTCAGATTACACGCTGCTTTTACTCTGTTGTTCGATGTCTTGACACAACCTAGTTACAAAAATTAGCTGAGCAAAGTATCAACTATCCAGGACCCGTGGCGCAACGATGTCGCGTCTGACTCCAGATGAGAAGGTTGCGTGTTCAAATCACTTCGGGGTCAGATTTCTTACCACATTTACTCTGCTGTTCGAGTTTATGAAACAATCGAGTTGAAAAAATTAGGTGAGCAAAACATTGGATAACCAGGACCTTGTGGCACAACGGTAGCGCGTCTGACTCCAGATCAGGAGGTTGCGTGTTCAAATCACGTCGGGGTCAACACTAGCTCTTTGTGTAAGAGACTTTTGTGAAAATCAGAAATCGTTTTAGCTAGACCCTACAACAAATTCAGCAACACATTATGGTACAGGACCTCGTGGCGCAACGGTAGCGTGTCTGACTCCAGATCAGAAGGTTGCGTGTTCAAATCACGTCGGGGTCAGATTGCACGCTGCTTTTACTCTGCTGTTCAATTTCTTGACACAAGCTAGTTACAAAAATTAGCTGAGCAAAGCCAACTATCCAGGACCTTGTGGCGCAACGGTAGCGCGTCTGACTCCAGATCAGAAGGTTGCGTGTTCAAATCACGTCGGGGTCAGATTTCTTACACATTTACTCGTGTTCGAGTTTATGAACAATCTAGTTGAAAAAATTAGGTGAGCAAACCTTGATAACCAGTACCTTGTGGCACACGTAGCGCGTCGACTCCAGATCAGAAGTTGCGTGTTCAATCACGTCGGTCAGATTTCATGCGCTTTTTACTCTGCTGTTCGATTTCTTGACACAACCTAGTTACAAAATTAGCTGAGCAAAGCATCAACTAGCCGGACCTCGTGGCGCAACGGTGTCGCGTCTGACTCCAGATCAGAAGGTTGCGTGTTTAAATCACTTCGGGGTCAGATTTCTTACCACATTTACTCTGCTGTTCGAGTTTATGAAACAATCGAGTTGAAAAATTAGGTGCAAATTGGATAACCACCTTGTGGCACAACGGTAGCGCGTCTGACTCCAGATCAGAAGGTTGCGTGTTCAATCACGTCGGGTCAGATTTCTGGCTGCTTTTACTCTGCTGTTCGATTCTTGAACCCTATTACAAAATTAGCTGCAAAGCGTCATTTTCCAGGACCTCGTGGCGAAAAGGTAGCGCGTCTGACTCCAGATCAGAAGGTTGCGTGTTCAATCACGTCGGGGTCAAACCTAGCTTCTTTGTGTAGGACTTTTGTGAAATCAGAAATCGTTTTAGCTAGACCCTACAACAAATTCAGCACAACATTATGGTACAGGACCTCGTGGCGCAACGGTGCGCGTCTGACTCCAGATCAGAAGGTTGCGTGTTCAAATCACGTCGGGGTCAGATTTACCACATTACTCTGTTTCGAGTTTATACAACCCTTATTGAAAAAATTAGCTGAGCAAAACATTGCAACTAACAGGACCTGTGGCACAACGGTAGCGCGTCTGACCCAGATCAGAAGGTGCGTGTTCAAATCACTTCTGGATTGGCAACCTTTTTACTCTGCTGTTCGATTTCTTGACACAACCTTTACAAAATGAGCTGAGCAAAGCATCACTATCCAGGACCTCGTGGCGCAACGGTTCGCGTCTACTCCAGATCAGAAGGTTGCGTGTTCAAATCACGTCGGGGTCAGATTTCATGCTGCTTTTACTCTGCTGTTCGATCTTGACACAACCTAGTTACAAAAATTAGCTGAGCAATATCAACTTCCAGGACCTCGTGGCGCAACGGTAGTCGCGTCTGACTCCAGATCAGAAGGTTGCGTGTTCAAATCACGTCGGGGTCAGATTCTGCTGCTTTTACTCTGCTGTTCGATTTCTTGACACACCTAGTTACAAAAATTAGCTGAGCAAAGCATCAACCAGGACCTGTGCGCAACGGTAGCGCGTCTGACTCCAGATCAGAAGGTTGCGTGTTCAAATCACGTCGGGGTCAACACTAGCTTCTTTGTGAAGAGACTTTTGTGAAAATCAAAATCGTTTTAGCTAGACCCTACACAATTCAGCAACATTGTACAGGACCTCGTGGCGCAACGGTAGCGCGTCTGACTCCAGATCAGAAGGTTGCGTGTTCAAATCACTCGGGGTCAGATTTCATGCTGCTTTTACTCTGTTGTTCGATGTCTTGACACAACCTAGTTAAAAAATTAGCTGGCAAAGTATCAACTTTCCAGGACCTCGTGGCGCAACGGTAGCGCGTCTGATTCCAGATCAGAAGGTTGCGTGTTCAAATCACGTCGGGGTCAGATTTCATGCTGCTTTTACTCTGCTGTTCGATTCTTGACACACCTAGTTACAAAATTAGCTGAGCAAAGCATCAACTATCCAGGACCTCGTGGCGCAACGGGTAGGCGTCTGACTCCAGTCAGAAGGTTGCGTGTTCAATCACGGGGTCAAACACGCTAGTTTTCTTTGTGTACGAGACTTTGTGAAAACAGAAATCGTTTTAGCTAGACCCTACACAAATTCAGCACACAGAATTTACAGGACCTCGTGGCGCAACGGTAGCGCGTCTGACTCCAGATTAGAAGGTTGCGTGTTCAAATCACGTCGGGGTCAGATTTCATGCTGCTTTTACTCTGCTGTTCGATTTCTTGACACAAGCTAGTTACAAAAATTAGCTGAGCAAAGCACCAACTATCTAGGACCTTGTGGCCAACGGTAGCGCGTCTGCTCCAGATCAGAAGGTTGCGTGTTCAAATCATTTGGTCAGATTACACGCTGCTTTTACTCTTGTTGTTCGATGTCTTGACACAACCTAGTTACAAAAATTAGCTGAGCAAAGTATCACTATCCAGGACCTCGTGCGCAACGAGCGCGTCTGACTCCAGTCGAAGGTTGCGTGTTCAAATCACTTCGGGTCAGATTTCTTACCACATTTACTCGGCTGTTCGAGTTTATGAAACAATCGAGTTGAAAAATTAGGTGAGCAAAACATTGGATAACCAGGACCTGTGGCACAACGGTAGCGCGTCTGACTCCAGATCAGGAGGTTGCGTGTTAAATCACGTCGGGGTCAACACTAGCTTCTTTGTGTAAGAATTGTGTGAAAATCAGAAATCGTTTTAGCTAGACCCTACAACAAATTCAGCAACACTTATTGGTACAGGACCTCGTGGCGCAACGGTAGCGTGTCTGACTCCAGATCAGAAGGTTGCGTGTTCAAATCACGTCGGGGTCAGATTGCATGCTGCTTTTACTCTGCTTGTTCGATTTCTTGACACAACCTAGTTACAAAATTAGCTGGGCAAAGCATCACTATCCAGGACCTCGTGGCGCAACGTAGCGCGTCTGACTCCAGATCAGAAGGTTGCGTGTTCAAATCACGTCGGGGTCAGATTTCTTACCACATTTACTCTGCTGTTCGAGTTTATGAAACAACTAGTTGAAAAAATTAGTGAGCAAACATATAACCAGGACCTTGTGGCACACGGTCGCATCTGACTCCAGATCAGAAGTTGCGTGTTCAAATCACTTCGGGGTCAGATTTCTTACCACATTTACTCTGCTGTTCGAGTTTATGAAACAATCGGTTGAAAAAATTAGGTGAGCAAAACATTGGATACCAGGACCTTGTGGCACAACGGTAGCGCGTCTGACTCCAGATCAAAGGTTGCGTGTTCAAATCACGTCGGGGTCAGATTCGTGCTGCTTTTACTCTGCGTTCGATTTCTTGACACAACCTAGTACAAAATTAGCTGACAAAGCGTCAATTTTCCAGGACCTCGTGGCGCAACGGTAGCGCGTCTGACTCCAGATCAGAAGTTGCGTGTTTCAAATCACGTCGGGGTCAAACACTAGCTTCTTTATGTAAGAGACTTTTGTGAAATCAGAAATCGTTTTAGCTAGACCCTACAACAATTCAGCAACACATTATTGGTACAGGACCTTGTGGCGCAACGGTAGCGCGTCTGACTCCAATCAGGTTGCGTGCTCAAATCACGTCGGGTTCAGATTGCACACTGCTTTTACTCTGTTGTTCGATTTCTTGACACAACCTAGTTACAAAAATTAGCTGGCAAAGCATCACTATCCAGGACCTCGGGCGCAACGGTAGCGCGTCTGACTAAGATCATAAGGTTGGTGTTCAAATCACGTCGGGGTCAGATTTCTCCACATTACTCTGCTGTTCGAGTTTATGAACAACTAGTTGAAAAATTAGCTGAGCAAACATTGATAACCAGGACCTTGTGGCACAACTGTAGCGCGTCTGACTCCAGATGAGAAGGTGCGTGCTCAAATCACTTCGGGTCGTGGCGCAACAGTAGCGCTTTGACTCCATCAAAGGTGTGTGTTCAAATCACGTCGGGGTCAGATTGCACGGCTTTTACTCTGTTTTGTTCGATTTCTTGACACAACCTAGTTACAAAATTTGCTGGGCAAGCATCAACTATCCAGGACTCGTGGCGCAATGGTAGCGCGTCTGACTCCAGATCAGAAGGTTCGGTTCAAATCACTTTGGGGTCAGATTACACACTGCTTTTACTCTGTTGTTCGATTTCTTGACACAACCTAGTTACAAAATTAGCTGGCAAACATCACTATCCAGGACCTCGTGGCGCAACGGTGCGCGTCTGACTCCAGATCAGAAGGTTGCGTGTTCAAATCACGTCGGGGTCGATTTCTTACCACATTTACTCTGCTGTTCGAGTTTATGAAACAATCGAGTTGAAAAATTAGGTGAGCAAACATTGGACCAGGACCTTGTGGCACAACGGTAGAGCGCTGACTCATCAGAAGGTTGCGTGTTCAAATCACGTCGGGGGTCAAACACTACTTCTTTGTTAAGAGACTTTTGTGAAAATCAAATCGTTTTAGCTAGACCCTACAACAAATTCAGCACACATTATTGGTACAGGACCTCGTGGCGCAACGGTAGCGCGTCTGACTCCAGATCAGAAGGTTGCGTGTTCAATCACGTCGGGTCAGATTTCTTACCACATTTACTCTGCTGTTCAGTTTATGAAACAATCTAGTTGAAAAAATTAGGCTGAGCAAAACATTGCATACCAACCTTGTGGCACAACGGTAGAGCGTCTGACTCCAGATCAGAAGGTTGCGTGTTCAAATCACGTGGGTCAAACATAGCTCTTTGTGTAAGAACTT
The DNA here is from genome assembly GCA_028476615.1 of Culter alburnus. Classification (NCBI taxonomy): domain Eukaryota; kingdom Metazoa; phylum Chordata; class Actinopteri; order Cypriniformes; family Xenocyprididae; genus Culter; species Culter alburnus. Next base: position 172,961 of record JAOTNS010000545.1, read on the forward strand.
TTGTGAAAATCAGAAATCGTTTTAGCTAGACCCTACAACAAATTCAGCAAACACTTATCAGGACCTCGTGGCACAACGGTAGAGCGTCTGACTCCAGATCAGAAGGTTGCGTGTTCAAATCACTTCGGGGTCAGATTGCGCGCTGCTTTTACTCTGCTGTTCGATTTCTTGACACAACCTATTACAAAAATTAGCTGGCAAAGCATCAACTATCCAGGACCTCGTGGCGCAACGGTGTCGCGTCTGACTCCATGAAGGTTGCGTTTCAAATCACGTCGGGGTCAATTTCATGCTGCTTTTACTCTGCTGTTCGATGTCTTGACACACCTAGTTTACAAAAATTAGCTGAGCAAAGTATCAACTACCAGGACCTCGTGGCGCAACGATTCGCATCTGACTCCAGATCAGAAGGTTGCGTGTTCAAATCACTTCGGGGTCAGATTTCGTGCTGCTTTTACTCTGCTGTTCGATTTCTTGACACAACCTAGTTACAAAAATTAGCTGAGCAAAGCGTCAATTTTCCAGGACCTCGTGGCGCAACGGTAGCGCGTCTGACTCCAATCAGAAGGTTGCGTGTTCAAATCACGTCGGGGTCAAACACTAGCTTCTTTGTGTAAGAGACTTTTGTGAAATCAGAAATCGTTTTAGCTAGACCCTACAACAAATTCAGCAACACATTATTGTACGGACCTCGTGGCGCAACGGTAGTGGCGTCTGCTCCAGATCAGAAGTTTGCGTGTTCAATCACATCGGGGTCAGATTTCATGCTGCTTTTACTCTGTTGTTCGATTTCTTGACACAAGCTAGTTACAAAAATTAGCTGAGCAAAGCATCAACTATCCAGGACCTCGTGGCGCAACGGTAGCGCGTCTGATTCCAATCAGAAGGTTGCGTGTTCAAATCACGTCGGGGTCAGATTGCACGCTGCTTTTACTCTGTTGTTCGATTTCTTGACACAACCTAGTTACAAAAATTAGCTGAGCAAAGCATCAACTTTCCAGGACCTCGTGGCGCAACGTAGCGCTTCTGATCCAGATCAGAAGGTTGCGTGTTCAAATCACTCGGGGTCAGATTTCATGCTGCTTTTACTCTGCTGTTCGATGTCTTGACACACCTAGTTACAAAATTAGCTGAGCAAAGTATCAACTATCCAGGACCTCGTGGCGCAACGATGTCGCTCTGACCAGATCAGAAGGTTGCGTGTTCAAATCACTTCGGGGTCAGATTTCGTGCTGCTTTTACTCTGCTGTTCGATTTCTTGACACAACTAGTTACAAAATTAGCTGAGCAAAGCGTCAATTTTCCAGACCTCGTGGCGCAACGGTAGCGCTCTGACTCCAGATCAAAGTTGCGTGTTCAATCACGTCGGGGTCAAACACTACTTCTTTGTGTAAGAGACTTTTGTGAAAATCAGAAATCGTTTTAGCTAGACCCTACAACAAACAACAGCAACACATTATTGGTACACCTCGTGGCGCAACGGTAGTGCGTCTGACTCCAGATCAGAAGGTTGCGTGTTCAAAATCACGTCGGGTCAGATTTCTGCTGCTTTTACTCTGTTGTTCGATTTCTTGACACAAGCTAGTACAAAATTACTGAGCAAAGCACAACGATCCAGGACCTCGTGGGCGCAACGTTAGCGCGTCTGATTCCAGATCAAGAAGGTTTGCGTGTTTCAAATCACGTCGGGGTCAGATGCACGCTGCTTTACTCGCTTTGTCGATTTCTTGACACAACCTAGTTACAAAAATTAGCTGAGCAAAGTATCAACTTTTCCAGGAATCGTGGCGCAACGGTAGCGCGTCTTTTCCAGATCAGAAGGTTCGTGTTCAAATCACGTCGGGGTCAGATTCATGCTGCTTTTACTCTGCTGTTCGATTGTCTTGACACAACCTAGTTACAAAAATAGCTGAGCAAAGTATCAACTATCCAGGACCTCGTGGCGCAACGGTCGCGCGTCTGACTCCAGATCAGAAGGTTTCGTGTTCAAATCAGCGGGGTCAGATTGCCTGCTTTTACTCTGCTGTTCTGTTCTTGAAACAACGAGTTGAAAAAATTAGCTGAGCAAGCACAACTATCCAGACTCGTGGCGCAACGGTAGCGCGTCTGACTCCAGATCGAAGGTTGCTTGTTTCAATCCGTCGGGTCAGATTTTCCTGCGCTTTTAACTCTGCTGTTCGATGTCTTGACACACCTAGTACAAAATTAGCTGAGCAAGCATCAATATCCAGACCCTCGTGGCGCAACGTGTCGCGTCTGACTCCAGATAAAGGTTGCTTGTTAAAAATCACTTCGGGTCAGTTCTTACCACATTTACTCTGTGTTCGAGTTTAATGAACCTCGATTGAAAAAAAATGTGAGCAAAAACATTGATAACCAGTTACCCCTTGGCACAACGTATCGCGTCTGACCTCCAGATCAAAACAAGTTTTCCTGTTCAAATTACGTCGGGGGTCAGATTTCATGCGTGCTTTTACTCTGCTGTTCGATTTCTTGACACAACTAGTTACAAAATTAGCTGGAGGCAGCGTCATTTTTCCAGGACCTCGTGGGCAAAGTTAGCGCGTCTGACTCCAGATCAGAAGTTTCGTGTTCAAATCACGTCGGGTCCCAAACACGAGCTTCTTTGTGTCAGAGACTTTGTGAATCAGAATCGTTTTTAAGCTAACCCTACAACAAATTCAGCAACACAATGGTTACAGGACCTCGTTCGCAACGGTAGCGCGTCTGACTTCCAGATCATAAGGTTGCGTGTTCAAACACGTCGGTCGATTCTTACCACATTTACTCTGCGTTCGAGTTTATGAAACCACTCTCGTTGAAAAAATCGCTGATCAAAACATTGCATAACCAGGACCTTGGTGGCACCACGGTAGCGCGTCTGACTCCAATCCTAAGGTTCGTGTTCAATCACTTCTGGGTCAGATTGCGCGCAGCTTTTACTCCTGCTGTTCGATTCTTGACACAACCTCGTTACAAAAATACTGAGCAAAGCCTCACTATCCAGGACCTCGGGCGCAACGGTTCGCGTCTGACTCCAGATGAGAAGGTTGCGGTTCAAATCACGTCGGGTCAGATTTCAATGCTGCTTTTTT
>JAOTNS010000546.1:0-20672 GCA_028476615.1 Culter alburnus
TAAGTGTCTTATCTAGCGAAACGATCAGTCATTTTGTAAAATTCCCCCCTGAGAACCTAGTAATTTTAAACCTGTGTGAAAGTGATGTTATTTTTTTTAGTACTATAGTCTGTTGTGGTGCTGAATTTTGAATGAATTGAGGGTTTTTGTTTACAGGCTCAGTACTATGGAGAGATTGGCCTTGGCACTCCTGTCCAGTCTTTCACTGTAGTGTTTGATACCGGATCTTCCAACCTGTGGGTGCCCTCGGTCCACTGTTCCCTCATGGATATCGCTTGCTGTAAGTCCACACAGATCCTTGGAATTTTATCTCATACAGTATTCTCAGATCAGTGTTGTCCTTAAATTATTAACTATACATTTTAAATGAATTCTTTAAGAAACAAGAAGTTATTTCAATGTGGCCAACTGTTGCTCATGTTTGTCAGTGACCTCTCTTTAGTGGTAGCAAGTTTGTTCCTGTAATCTGCAAAAGAACTTTTGAGAGATTGTATCACTAACTTTCAACATAGTTGAGTGCGTTTAACTCTTGCAGATCAGCCTTAGTGATAACTTTACTTGGTGTGGTTTTGGTGTGAATGTTTGGGTGTTTTATGATGTGAGCAAAGTTCTGTATCTGCAGTTAAATTTTATATGTAAGAGATAAGGTTACCATGAAATCTAAATTGACAATTAATATTTTATGTAATATTGCAGTATTTATTATAAATGATTTATCTGTGCACATCATAATTTTTTTTTTCTAAGTTCATATGCCCTTATAGTCTTTAATCAAAATAACTTCCCCTCCCTCTTGCAAGACATCACTTTTCTTCTCTGATGACATGTTTACTGGCAATAGGGTGGGACAACCTGTCACTCACATGAGATCATGGAACAGTGTCCACCCACTTTTTTAGCGGCCTTGGTTCCAGAAGTATTTTTTCCATTCATTTCTCCCATAGGGATTTCAAAAAAGTCTTCATTAAAACGTTATAAGCCATGAACCAAGTCAACCAGCAACAAATCATAACATTACAAACTTTGATTTGAAGCAAAAAAATATTTGAAAATCAGACAAAAATGCAAAGATGCAAGACTGTGTACTTAAAGGGTTAGTTCACCCAAAAATGAAAATTCTGTCATTTATTACTCACCCTCATGCCGTTCCACACCCGTAAGACCTTCGTTAATCTTCAGAACACAAATTAAGATATTTTAGTTGAAATCCGATGGCTCTGTGAGACCTGCATAGGGAGCAATGACACTTCCTCTCTCAAGATCCATAAAGGTAGTAAAAACATATTTAAATCGGTTCATGTGAGTACAGTGGTTCTATATTAATATTATAAAGCGACGAGAATACTTTTGGAGCGCCAAAAAACTAAAATAACGACTTATTTAGTGATGGCTGATTTCAAAACACTGCTTCATGAAGCATCGGATCATAAATGAATCAGTGTGTCGAATCTGCTGTTCGGAGCGCCAAAGTCACGTGATTTCAGCCTTACAGGTGTGGAACGGCATGAGGGTAAGTAATAAATGACAGAATTTTCATTTTTGGGTGAACTAACCCTTTAACAGCTTCAGTGAGATAAAGAACTACAATCCCACAAAGCATTGCAAACAGCATAATCTAATTCAAAACGATGGAGAAATATAAAACTATGCATTTAAAAATGTGTGTGTGTGTGTATATATAATGTATATGTTTATTGCAGAACATGCGTAAGTATACAAACATTTAAGTATTTTGAGATTGTAGGGAGATCGACTCGATTACATCATTCACAGTGCTTCATGGGAGTGGGAAGGGCTAAAGAGATCTTTTGGCTTGTTTTTCTTGTTTTGACTCTGGTGGAATTTTCTGTACAGCATTATGGGTACTGTAGTTTTTCATCATGAATTCCACTGTTAAGCACGAATATTTTAAAACTAAGTTGAAATAATACAGACTTCAACAGAAGCAAATGCTATCGATTAACAACCTCGTAGCTCACAGTAAGGATGTCTTTAAAGGTTTTTAAGTTAGTGTTAAAAATTCAGTTCCCTATGCCGAAAATGAATGGAGTTTGCTTCTGGAACCTCTCTGTTGCACTCTTTTACAAACACAACCATCCAACGAGCCAATCAATTCCTGATGGACAAAATCAAGCTCCACCCTATAGTTTTTCTTGTTCAAGAAGTTGTTTCACTCAGATATGTTACAATAGAGAACAAGATTGTTCTAACTATAGTATTTCCTTTTTTTAAATTTTTTTTTAAACCATGTAGTACTTCATCATAAGTACAACGGAGGCAAGTCAAGCACCTATGTGAAGAACGGGACTGAATTTGCCATACAGTATGGATCCGGAAGCTTGTCTGGGTATCTCAGCCAGGACACATGCACGGTAGGAATCAACGAGTAACAAGTCTGAACATTTTTGTCACCAGAAATGGTGAAAGCAAGAAACCAATCTGTTACTTCTCATTTAGGTTGGGGATATTGCAGTTGAGAAGCAGATATTTGGAGAAGCTATCAAACAGCCAGGAGTGGCCTTCATCGCCGCCAAGTTTGATGGTATTCTCGGCATGGCCTACCCTCGCATCGCTGTGGATGGTGTTCCTCCTGTTTTTGACATGATGATGAGCCAGAAGAAAGTGGAGAAAAATATTTTCTCATTCTACCTGAACAGGTAAATTAATTTATTTAGGCTATCCTGGGTTATCCCAGATGTTTATAAAATAAGCAAATATTTACATGTCAGTCTGTAATAATTATGTATTAAATGCAGTTAAAACATTTGGGCCTGATTGTTTTGGATGTCCCCGTTTATTTGTCCGACAGAAACCCTGACACCCAACCTGGTGGTGAGTTGCTCCTTGGAGGCACAGACCCCAAATATTACACTGGAGACTTTAACTATGTGGACATCAGCAGACAGGCCTATTGGCAGATTCACATGGATGGGTGAGAGATTTTTGGGTTCTGTGAAATGTAGTGGTCGTCTTAACATTTTGTTGATTTATACAGAAATCAGAGTTAGAAAATGGTTTGTTTTTAGGCAAGAAAGTATCTCATTGCAAACTGTCAATCGATTCTGGCTGTTTAAACTTTTCCAGCATGCATTGCCTTGGGTGGGAATCACATTTTAAGTGCACAAACTGTCCACTGTTAAGTGCCCCCCTCCCCCCCTACACACACACACACACACACACACACACACACACACACACACACACAACACACACACACACACCACACACACACACACACACACACCACACACACACACACACACAAGATGCTATTTGAGAATGTCGGTAACCATACAGTTGATGGACCCCATTGACTTCCACAGTATAGAAAAAAATACTATGGAAGTCAATGGGGTCCATCAACTGTTTGGTTACCGACATTCTTCAAAATATCTTCTTTTGTGTGTTTAACAGAAGAAAGAACTATCCCTTTAACAAACATGGCCACTATAATACACCCTACGTTTTGGACCAAACAGTGAAATATCAATAAAGAAGTGTCTTTATTCTTTGTTACAGGCTTCATTAGCCAGAAAGAACAAAAGCGCAGGGCTGTTGCTGGGGTCTTGAACCTGCTCCTGTACTGACTACTGTGCACGTTCACACACACACACTATACAAACACACCGGATATCGTACATGCTTTCACACAAAAGCTCTTGGCTATGTCATCACATTGAAAGCAGAGTCATCAATCCTGCACGCCAGTGTTTCAGAATGGCACTGTGCTTCATGAATCACCGAGTTCATTTTTCACTCTTACTGCTGGTAACTGTTGGAGCTGAGGCTCATTAAGCTGAGGAGGTGAATCTGTCATGTTGATCACCTGACAAATTCCACTGCATGAATGTTTTTATGCAAATACAATGGCTCTCTGCCTTTCCAGACAAATAAATGCCTTTTTTTTCACATGCAGAGGGGAGTTGCAGATGACACCACTCAAGTGAGCCGAGGGCTATCAAATGCATGGAGCTCTTCAAACACCGTTACCATACAGACAGGTAAAGAGCAACGAAGGACAACCATGTACCGTGGAGCCAAGTCAGGTATGCAAGTGTGAGTTCCTGAGCATGTGAAAGTCAAGTAAAAGGGAGAGCAAATAAATCATTTACAAACCCTAATTTCTTTGTTTCAAACCTGCATCTTTCCTTTTTTGTGAAACACAAACGTAGTAATTTTGTAGAATCCACACACAGGTTGTTTGCACCATGTAGTAATGTTGTCCATGTAGTGAACTCTGATTTATAAATAAATCACTCAAATTCGTGTTTACTGAAATGAACTGAACTCTCCTTTTAATCATTCATTTACTGATCTAGTGTATGTACAGTGCGCATGGCGAACATTTAATCATCCTCATAGTATGCACACAGTAAGATTTTTCTGACCCGGCCCGTTTTCAGTCGAAAAGAAATGGAAGAGAGACAACAACAACAACAACAACAACAACAACAACAAACTACTTGAGAAGCAACAACAAAACATGCCCATATTGACGAGTGCTTACATGAGGGGGATTTAGATTTGTGCAACTCTTTAATGAGTTTAAATGAGTACAAATACATTTTTATTATTCATAACGTGTGGAGAAGCATAGTGCAGCCACTGGACAGAATTAATCTTTCTAGTGTGCATGTGTCAATGCCTGTGTTTTAAAGGCTACACGTTTGGCTGTGCGCATACAAGTGTTCGAGTCAAAACTTGTATATTTTGGGCTTAACTTAACTCAGCTCAAAGAATAAGTGAAAGTGAAAAAAATGTCAAAAAAATAAGCGAAAGTGACGTCCTCTGCATTTAACCCATCCACGTTAGTGCACTCACATTAGGAGTAGTGAGTAGTAAACACACATACACAGCAACAATGTGGACGCACACCCGAAACAGTGAGCAGCCATTTTTGCTGTGGCGCCCGGGGAGTGATTGGGGGTTAGGCGCCTTGCTCAAGGGTAGTCATTTCCTGCCGGTATTGAGAATTGAACCCACAACCTTCGGGTTACCAGTCTGACTCTCTAACCATTAGGCCACGACTTCCCCAAAAAGTAATAAATGGAATAAAAACATAAATAGAAAAGACAAAACAACAACAGATGCCTGTGTCGACAAGTGCTTATGCGTGGGCTTTAAGAGATACTCACAACTCTTGTTTTTATTGATCATAACTTCTAGAGAGAAATAGAGCAGACACTGGAAAAAGATGAAACGTTCAAGTGCGAATGTGTTGAGCGCCTGTGTACACACATGCTATCAAATGAAGTATACTTTGTGTCAAAACTGAAGTGCACTTTGTGCTTTAGAATATGGGGCATAAGTTGTATGGACAACTTTTATGCTGCATTTTTAGTGTTTTTGTGGAGATTCTTCAAATAGTTCTCCTTTAGTGTTTAACAGAAAAAAACAGTATGAGTGTTTGGAACAACAAGAGGATGAGTTCATGTGACTGGTCCCACTCTGAGCGGGATTCGAACCAGCGTCACACACTTGGGAGGCCTAACAAGGACGCTAAAGACTGCAGCTTCTAGCATTAGCATCTAGTCACTAGTGTGACTCTTGAGGCCAGGGGAGTGAGGTTTACCTCTTTACTAACTGGACTCCATAACATTAATAATAACAAAATAAGTTTCTTTTTTTCCCTTTAAACACTTTAGAGAGCGAGTGGGTGAAAAATTGAACCCTGGAACTCACCTTTTGGATCATCTCTCACTACGAGCAAGCCGTTCCGACACACCACCTTCCCCGTGGCAGCATCGATGAACACCAGAGAGGGAATACTGGTCACCTTGTACTTGTTCCATAGCTTCATCTATAAAAAGAAAAGACAGACATTGACTGAGATGAGGGATTGGGAATCAAAAGATTTTCAAAAGGAATTTGACTGAAAGAATGAGGAGTGGGAATGTGTATGTTAGAAAGCGAGAGCATGATTCATCTTGGCTCGTTCCTCTTTTTTGCCTTTTTAACCATTAGAGATACAATCATTGCTTTCCCATCTTTCCACGTGAGGTTTAAAAAAAGGCTATAAAACGTCTTCCTCTCACTCTGAAGTATAAAGAGACTCAGAAATGTGGCGAGTTGAATTAAGTGTTATCCGAAGCTGAGGCGAGCCGGCAAAGAATTAGCTGAGGGCCAGAATCAAACATCTACAGGCTGATTCAACTTTAAAGAGACTGGCATCTGAGGAAATTCGAGGGGAGCGCTTTATCTTTCTGTAGTCTCACTCAAACCGTGGCACACAGACTAAAAACCCTGCGATTAAACCTTGCTCGACAGAGACGTTTGCCTGTGTAGTTTCATGGCTGTGGGCGCCGCCGCCGTCTTCATCCTTTTGCCGGTGAGAAGAAACCTGGTAAATTATTCAGGACCTGGACGTGCGAAGGTCTAATGGATGAAAGACGTCTATGAAAGGAAACTACAGTAACTGCAGTGGACTGATGCGAAACATGTAGCGCATGAAACGGGAGCTACGAACATAAATGATTTATCAAAACACTACACACACACACGCAGACGAGAGCCGTCAGTTGATAACATTTTTAAATTAACTACATATGCTAAAAAAAATGTATTGAATTAAAATCATTTTTGCTGAGAAAAGCCCCCAAATAAGTCCTACAAATTCTAAATTCTATTAGTGTCCTACAAATTCTAAATTCTATTAGTGTCCTACAAATTCTAAATTCTATTAAATTCCAAAGTGGCTTCATAAGTAGGGTAATTGACATTTTAAAGGGGTGGTTGATTATGGTTTCACTTTTTTAACTTTAGTTAGTGTGTAATGTTGTTGTTTGAGCATAAACAACATCTGCAAAGTTACGACGCTTAATGTTCAATGCAAAAGGAGATGTTTTCTTTTACAGAAATCGCTTTTTAAGGACTACAACAAACGGCTGGTAGGGGCTACAAAAGGGTTGTGACATCACAAACCCTAAAATTTACATAAACCCTGCCTCCAGGAACACGCAACAAAAGGGGTGAGGCCATGTTGGTCTGCTTCAGAGGAAGAGGAAGAGTTGTTGTTGACATGCCATCATTTTACGCTGGACTGCTTCATAAACGAGGGTCAATTCAACGCTAGATTTGCACAAAATATTAACAAGACAGCACATGCTAGACAATGAGTTGTAACTTCTTCCTGAGTCTCTCCATCAGTGTCCGACTCCGGTTTGAACAATGTAAAGCTGAACACTATTACTGACAATCGTCATTTTGGCTGCGTGAGATCCTCCAGCTTTGTTTTTGTTGAGCAACCAAAGCGTGAGCTGTTAAAGCTCCGCCCTCTTCTGGAAAGGGGCTTTAGAGCAGCAGCTCATTTGCATTTAATAGTACACACACAAAAAACTAAGTGTTTTTGCTCACACCCAAACAGGGGCAAATTTGACAAGCTGTAATAAATTATCTGTGGTGTATTTTGAGCTGAAACTTCACAGACACATTCTGGGGACACCAGAGACTTATATTACATCTTGTAAAAGGGGCATAATAGGACCCCTTTAAATAATAATCGCATTGAATTGATAAAAGTTGCAGCACTAGGGCTGAGTTACTGCTAAAAATCAATATAGATACAGATTTGTTTTGATGCAATTTTGATTCACAGGTTACATGTCAGTTTGATTCTATATCATTTATCCAGCTTAATTTGGGTAGATTTCATCTTAATGTCCATTCGCTAACATATTCTGCTAATATTGTAAATAATACAGGGCATTGCTTCAGACAGACACTTCAAGTCATATTGTAGTTTCAGTTAAAAATTTAAAAGTATGAAGTCAGATGTTAAATGTGGCTGAATAAAAGAGTGGAGGTTCAAATGCTCTGTGTGATCAAACTCTTTGATGCATAGCTGATGAAATGTTTTCACCGGAGGAGAGTTTAGATGTGAAGAGGCAGTAAAAGAGTGTTACTCTGTTTCCCTAAGCCTAAAGGATTGTATCCAGAGAACAGCTCCAAAACAAACCTGCAGCGCGGCCATTGTCAACAGTCAAGTTGCTCACTCAATCATTGGCCTGTCTGCACCCAAACTTCTCACTCCGGCCTGAAGCGCAAGCGGCCTAAGCTGCAAATAAGTGAGGTTAAAGGGCACAAACTGTGACGGTCTCAAGTATCAACACTGCTGCTTACCTTACACACACCTGTGAATCTGACACAGCTGTGTGTTTGGACTCAGATCTACAGTGAGTCGTGAGAGAACAAAGCTCGCCCGCAGGCTGTGAGACAGCTGTATGAGTGACAGGATGAAGGAAACAGGTAATATGAAATGAAAGACGGCTCCATGATTAGACACGTCAACGGCTGCCCATCAGTTCAGCGAGGCTAAAAACACTCACGGCCTGAACCTGATGAAAACGGCCAATTAAGGAAGGACATGGACAGTGATGAATGCTGACATGTTTTAGAGGTCAAAGAGTTTCTTTAAGAAAAAAGCAGATAAGCATGTTCTTTTAGTATTAGGGGGGGAAAACAAGCAATTTTTGAAATGCATATCTACAGTGCAAAAATATATATAACCAAGTATGAGATAAAATGAGGATCAAACTGATGGAAAATTCATCCTACATCACTTTTGGCCGATGCCCATGCCCGAATCAAAATTAACTGAAAAAGATCCGTGAGTAAGACACTTTTTAAGAGTTAAATTAAAGCTGAATAAATCATGACGCCTGCTGTTTAGCGAAGATTTTTTGTCAGAAAAGATGACAATTATTAAAAGGGATAGTTTAAAAAAAATGGAAAATTCTGTCATTAATTACTCACCCTCATGCCGTTCCAAACCCGTAAGACTTTCGTTCATCTTCCTAACACAAATGAAGATCGTTTTGATGAAATCTGACAGATTTCTGTCCCTCCATTGACAGCTACGCAAATACCACTTTGAGGCTTCAAAAAGTTCATAAAGAGATTGTAAAAGTAATCCATATGAATTGAGCAGTCTAGTCCAAATTTTCTGAAGAGATTTGATCGCTTTACATATGAACAGATTGATTTTAGGCTTTTATTCACATATAAACATTCATCACATCAGTTGTGGTAAACTGAAGCTCAAGCATGTTTGCTTGATGTGTGAGAACCAATGAGGTTCATTCTCGTGTTACGCAGCATGTTTGAGCTTCCACAAGAACCAATGAGGTTTGTTCTTGCACATCACACAGATTCGATTGAGTTTCTGTTTATGTTCGCTGATCAATATTTATATGTGAATAAAAGTCTAAATTCAATCTGTTCATCATATAAAGTGATCGAGTCTCTTCAGAAAATTTGGACTAAACCACTTAAATAATATGGATGAGTTTCACAATCTCTTTATGAACTTTTTAAAGAGTCAAAGTGTCAGTTGCATAGCTCTCAAAAAGCTCTCAGAAAGATCTTCATTTGTGTTTTGAAGATGAACGAAAGTCTTACGGCATTGGAACGACATGAGGGAGAGTAAATGACAACAGATTTTTCATTTTACCCTTTAATAATACCAGACCAGGAACAGTTATTTGTAACAGATATGTACACTAAATATGCTTGTTACTGTATTACTGTAGGCATTACATTGAAGCAATGTAAAAATCTATAGGCTACAGTAACATTTCCATATTGCCCTACTGCAGCTCACTTGCACATTCATATGCACAAAATATCACAGAACCACCTACACACAGCAGCATGATAGCACACAAAAAAAAAAGACTGAAAAAGAGCAAAGAAACCAATAGCATTCAGCTCTCGCATACAAATGACGACTTAAAGCATTTCCACGTCTATAGACAGCATTTGGTTCTGTTTCAGTGTTTCAGAGCTGCGTAGACTGGCAAATCACACCACAATTGAGATCATCATGCTAGAGAGTATCACTATTCACCCGATTAGTATAATCCTGCAGGGGATGATGGTCGGTAATCATGGCGTTTGCATCACCTGCATTCATCAGTCACCATTACCCACACCAGTGAAGGCTTCTCGAAATAATTATGATTTATGACAAATTGCTTTCAATTTCCTTTTATTTTGCAACGGTGCAATTCAACCTTCCACTGCAAGTGATGCAGAAAAAACTATGTGACTGTTCTTATGACATTGTGATGACAGGCTGGAGAGGAACACAATTCCCTCATTTAATACCCTGAGCTAGTCTGCATATTTTCAAAGTGTGGGCTTTCTTTTAAAGGCCCTTATTATTAATTTTTTCATTTCTATGTAATGGCAACATTTACACAGACTCTCTGGAGGGCTGCACACTCATTTAGAAAGCTCCAAGCTCTGATTCTGAAAACTCTGCTGAACACGCATGATGAAATACAGGAGATTTCATTTCACACCAGTAACAATAATGGCCTCAGAGACGTGCCATTGGCAAAATCAACAAACATCAGTGACAGCCGCCATTAATAACCTTAGTCTATAGTCGCTCATGTTGTTTCTCTGATTTACTCAGAGCAAGGCCCCCCAACCCCCTCATGATGCCAATATGACCCTTTTTTCGCTGTGAACCATTCTACCAAATCTCACACACCGTGCGGAGGCGGGAGGTGCAAAGCGCTGACCCGGATTGAACACTGTCATCTTCTACCAAAACACACGGGGGCCGAGCTTCAGGGCATTTTTGGTGGTTCAATCGCACAAATGGAATTCAAACATGTTGGTCCTTGACATGGAGTAAGGTAGCCCCCGGGAGAGAACGACCGCTCTTCATGAGGAGGGGACGGGGAGCCCCGCGAAGACAAAAGATATTTAGGTATTGGAGTGAAACCCATGGATCGTTGGAATGGACGAGAGAAAGAAGGGCTGGGGTGTAAGTGTGGCGAAAACTGGTTGTGAGGAAGAAGCCGAAATAATTTTTGTCGGTTGTTGTATATTAATGAAGGAGTTGTTATGGGGGGCTTTGAGGTTAGTTAGTTTGTCGTGTTTTGTTTGATGTGATTATGAATATAATTTATTGTCGTGAGTTAGCGCAAGCTTCGATCCCCATTGAGCTGCTATTCGTAATGTAAGAAAGGTGGGTTGGTTGTTAGTTGGGTCGAGTTTATGGGGTATCTGAACAAAAAAAAAAAACAATTGTTTAATGATCTACATATATAATGCTAGATGTTTACAGGAATTGTGCTTAAAGTAATGACCAGTTTAGAGAGGGCTGAGGTGGGTCGGATGGGGGCGGGGAATAGAGGGTAGGATGAGCGCATACCATTAGGCATGTCCTTTTTAAAGCCTATTTATTTGTTGGGCATAGGACAATACAAGCGAAGGAGGAGAGAAGGAGCTGGTCTAATACAAGGGAGTTATTTATATTGAAATAAGGTTCTATATAGATATCGAATCTTCATCGCATCGGATTTGTGCATGGGCCGGGATGAGAGTATAGGGAGTCGACTCCCTATTTAGGGAGGTGACTGAGGCAGAAAGTGTCGGCTGCGCGAGGGACTAAAGGCTACTATCTTATGGCTGCATCATACAGTCGATTGCTCGATGTATTATTTTGTTAGAGAGGGGATAGCGGATGAGTCATTGAGTACAGAGGAGTAGCTACGCTATACAATGCCGTTGAAAGAACTTCAAGAAGATAAATCAAGTGAATATTATTGGTATTGATTTGGTTTAAGTTCTCCTACCGCTTGTGGCTTCCCGTGCCTTTAGTGTTAATGTCAAAAATTAACATACTTTGGTGACTCATATAAATCATAACTCCTGTTTTTGCTCAAGAGCTCCCTCTGTTGCTCATGCGCTGAAGGGAATAACAGTCCCTTCGCAGTGAGATTGGGGGGAGTACAGCTTTCAAACTCCTCACGATCACCATAAATGTGTGCGTGGGGGGCAGGCGAACGGACCACCAGGGGAAAACGACACTTAATAGAGAAACTGCCTCATTCCGTTGTCTAATTTAGAAAGCTGACAATCTAGATACTTTTCACACTGTGTTTAAGCCTTGTTAGACGTGCACTATATTAAAAGTCTTAATGTAAGATGTTTGTGTTGCATTCATCTGTCTCGGTCACCAAAATTAAGAGTGCGAGGGGGGCCTGATAGGATTAAGCGAGACTGTGTTCTCATTTTGGAAATAGATGATAGATATGGGGTTGAGCTTCACCAGGTGTCCTGACACAAATTATAATATATAATCTTGCTCACTTTAACACTCGTTTTTATTGTGAATCATTGGTCAAATGGAGACTGAGGACCCAGTTCTAAAGCCCCAAATTATACTTTTTCGGCAATGTGCACACTTCAGTTATTATGTATTTCATCTCTGGCCGGGAGATCCGCGGAAAGCATACGCACACCCCCTGTCCAGGGTTGTACCCCATGCGCAATAATTTGGATGGGCGTGTGGACCTGTGTGGGGCCCCCGGGGTGAGAGGGGGGATGTGGGTACGCGGCAGGAACGGTCCGTGTTACAACAGCGCTGTGCGAGTGAGCTTGCAGGTGCGTGCTGTGAAGGACTTTCGGAAAAATTGGGGTTGGGATAGTGCAGCGTAGGGAGCCGGGGATATTTTCTAGTATCTTTCACGCCAATCCACACGGGTCCGAATACGGAGATCCTATCTTGAAAGGATACGCATGTTCTCTACTATTTTGGGCCCCGCACTCGTATTCAGGTTTAACACTCGTCCGCTCGAGGCAGGCCATGCAAATAGTGGTATTGATGGGCGGGAGAAGAGACAAGTGATGATCTTTGCTTGTGCGCTTACAAAGGTCTTGGTACGTAGAATTAAAAATTTAATTTTACCTTTGTGGGCAGGAGGATGTGACGAGAGCAGTTGTGTGAATGGGGTGCGAGCCTATGCATGTGGGAATTGTTCTGAGGGTACAAACAGTGAAGATCTTGGCCAACACCTCCATTGTTTTCCTGCATTATTATATAAATTCATTTGTTTTTTTTTACAGACCTCGCAGGAAACGGGGAAGGGGAAGGAATTCATGTCCGTGCGTCTCAACATAACACAAGTTCTGTTAAAACCTTAACCGTGTCAAGGCAGTGGATCCTTTAATAATTCAATAAATGTACGCCCCCACAATATTGGCATACTATGCCCAGGCCCTATGTTCTGCAGTGGCGATTAGCCAACAAAGGCGCACAGTCATAACTGGACTGGGTGGGTGCACAAGCTGCTGAACCATCAGACTAGGTAAAGCAAGCAAAGAACAACCGCGAAAAATGGCCCAGAAAGCAGAGGGCGCAAATAATAACTGACATGATCCATGCGATAAACATGATATTATTTTTAGTGATATGTGAATATGTTCTTTCGAAAGTTTCGGTTAGCATGTGCTCATGTCCCTTTAAATGTGGTTAAAGTTACCATCGTTTCTTTCTGTATTCCGGAGACAAGAGCCGTTGTCTATTTATCATTATTTAAACACTTGAGTCTGTTATATAATTGTCATAAGGAGCACACAACCTTCACGCTTCGCTTATAATCTCCATCCAACAGGTTCAGCATTTAGCCCGTCTAGCCAGGATACAGCATCAAAACTCATTAGAAACTCAAATGTAAACATCCAAAAATAATACAATATCAATAATCCGATGTATGATTGCAGCAGAATGCACGAACTTTGTAAAGATCCCATTTTGAGGGTTTTTAATTGCAGGTGTAGAAGCTTTGTTTTTATGCAGGATGGGATTAGGGGAGGGTCCGAGGGAGGGGCGAGCATCTGGAGGGGGGGGCGGGGGGGAGGGGAGTTAAGTTCGGGGCAAGCGGGGGCTGGGGGGAGCAGATTTAGAGGGTGGGGGCCTCAGCCGTGAATCGGGAAATTTTCTAATGATGCCCCACAAAGGCAGTAAAAAAAGGAAATTAAAGAAAAAAAATCTGATGGGGGGGTGGGTATTTGAGCCTGAGAACGGTTCGCGAGCGGAGGGAGCACAGTTCGAGGGACCGGGGTCTTATATTATAAGGCTTGTAGTGAGAAGAAAAGAGAAGAGACGTTCGAGGGGCACTTGAGGTCTTGGTGGTTAAGCAAAGATGTCAAGAGTTCATGTCAGTTGGTACAATCTAGGAGGGGTAGAGGGTTGTCAAGAAGGTAGTACTGCGCAGCTCTGGGGGGCGGTACCATATGGTCAGTAATGAATTTTTAAAGATCTGACGCTGTTAGCGCTGTGGGTGTGTGGGAGCGCATTCCGTAAACACATCTGGATCTGGCCACTGGGTTGAACATACAGTTGGAGGTAGTGGTCTGGGTGATTGCGGCTACAAATCTACATGGATCAACGGCTTCAGAAACGTTGTAGGAATAGTCAGTGCAAGGGAGTCTCGTGTCAGCCGGGTAGGGGGAGGGTGGGGGGGGGGGGGGGGGGGGGGGGCGTGGCGGGGGTGGGTGTACGACAGGATAGAACACCAGGAGGTTGAAGTAGGCATCTCGTCATAGGCAATATCTTCTGATCTAAGTGGCTGGCGGGGGGGGGCGTGGCTGGGGGCAAGGAGGGGACGGGGCTGTTCAAAGTGGCAAGGGGAACACTTCCTGGTGGGATGTGGCGTGTGGGTGCAAAGAAATCGCGGGGCGGTGATCATGGGTGTCATTTTTTTTTTTTTCTAGGGGCCCGAGGATCACAGAGGCATACAGGTATCGCAGGCGGGGGGATGAAGAGCACGGATGAGAGGGGGGGGCGGCGTGGGGTGGGGGAGGGGAGGTGTCAGGAGTGTGCAGGGGGGGTGCGGCGAACTGGGGTTGAGTTGTATATAGGAGCTGGTTTTTAGGGGAAAGGGGGGTGCGGAGGTGGGGTGGGTGGTCGCAAAGGTCGCGACGGGCTTGTATAGGAGGTGGGAGGAGACTGGGGGTAGGTAGTAGAAGACGGATGGGACGTGAGGGACACGGGGGAAATCCGCAAGAGTCGCAATCAAGACGTGGGGGGTGGTTTGGTATGAATCGGTGCCTCAACGAGCACTGCAGAAGCGTCAGCAGTTTGAAGGAAGTGAGAGGTGATCGGGAGGTTACCGAGTTGGGTAGGAGTAAGTCGCTGTGACTGTTGGAGCAGGAGGCGCGGCGCAAGGATGTGCTAGGGGGCTAGTGTTGATGATGGTAGACGGGTGGCAGCTGTGGGATTTGGGCCGGTGGGTTGGAGGGGGGGGGGACGGGAGGCGCCAGAGGGGCTAGGGGCGTCAAGGGTTGGCCCCCACCGGCAAGCGAAGTGGTTTTAGGCGAAAGCTAAGGCGGGCCGGGGTCGGGCTGAGGGGCGAGGGGGGGGTGGGCAAAACCCAGGAGAGAGGGGAGAGAGGGCGGGGCGGGGGGGGGCAAAGGGCGCGGTGGAGGGAACGTGCGCGGGGGGCGGGGGGGGCGTATTGAGGGAGGGGCCTCGCGTGCACATTAGTGGTGAATGGTGGGTGTCTTGCCAACACAAACGAGGTCTTTTGAAGAAGGGACTGGATGGAGAGGCAGGGGGGGTGTGGGTGGGGGTCACGGTTTGGCCAGTAGTTGCCAGTGTAGGAGGGGACATGACGAACAAGGGTAATCGGGACGAATAGCCGAGGGGCGCAAGGGCGAGCAAGAAGGCTGAGGGTATGGGGGGGGGGCCGGGCTACCAGCGAGAGGCAGCATGAAGTGGGCTTTGGCCCGGGAGGGAGGGTGCTGGGGATGCAGGAGGGGGAGGGCGGGGGGGGGAGTAGGGGGAGGAGAGGGGGAGCGGGCTGAGAAGACACAGATGGAGTTTGTGAGGTAAGCATAACGGGGATGTCAGGATGAGGGAAAATGACCGGTGGGGAGGAGGGGAGCTGTGGCGGGTCGAGGGGGGCATCACAAAGTGCACAACGTGATTGACGTGTTACAGAGAGGGGGTGTAGGGTTGCGGAGGTGGGGGGGGGAGAGCGCTGGGGCGGCAGGGGGATGTGGTAAAAGCGTGTGGCGAGGGGGGGGAAGGCGAAAGAAACTTTCTCTCTGGGAGTGTCATCCCTTTTTGTCAAGAGTAGTTTTTCACGCTGTAGCTACACAAAGTGAATCCACTCTACACGCCCCTCGGCATACGAGTCAGTATCCACTAGGACCAGATCGGAGCGGCGGGCCGGGGTTGCGTCACTGGGTCTTTCAGGCACGTGACTACTACACCAGCAAACTGAACACCTTGAGGCAGTGGGCGGGTGGCTGAGGGCGAGGGAACCGACTCAAGCAGAAGCGAGTCGCGGGACAGTGCATTGATCCCAGCCCCTATAGTATCTTCGGGGGTTGGGCCCGTTCCGGGCTTATTTTTTCATCCCCATTTGTTGGCACAACGTTAGATCTCTGACTGCGAGCGATCTGCTTTCATCACGAGGCGAGCAGGGGAGAACTGATTGGGGGGGCGAGGCACAGGTGCACAGTGCCGAAACAACCACGGCACACAGTTCCAGGAATTTGAACGACGGGGCGCGCCTATACAATGAGAGGAAAAGAAGTTAGGAACACATTATGTACAGTGCTCTCGCTGGTCGTCCAAGAGAGAAAAACGCTCTGCTCTCAAAGGGAAAAATGAAAAAACATTAGCTATGCGCGTTTTTGGGACAAACACTTAAAAAAGGAAGCAATGGACGCTCGTGTGCAGGCGGTCCAGGAGCAATCTTAACGCTTATGTTGTAAACGCACCACATCCATCAACGAGTGCTCCTCTCCGAGGCAGTCTATTTTCACTGAGGGTCGTTTTTGATATACACCGTGATTTATGGTCTTGACCGACACCATATTTGGTTTCTGGAATTCATAACATCCGAGGCCAAAGGACGTGGTCACAGATTCTGGCAGGCTGACTCCTTCGGACATTCAGTCTGGGGACCCTCTCATCCTTAATTCCTCTTAATAATTTTGATCTATATCAAGAGATGCACCAGGAGACTCACTTAACTTGACGTCCCCTGGCACGGCACCGCCAGTTTTTGAGTCCACGCTCACGGCTACATCCAGCGGTGCAAAAATAATGGGTCGCTTATCAATAGATAAGCTGGTGTTCTGATGTCGCCATTTCCGGGAGTCATACTCATCGATTTTATATGCCACCTTGGTGACCTAGCAGAAAAGAGCGACTATATTATGAGGACTGCCATAAACCGCTGATAAAGTAGCTACCATAAAGAAGCCTCGCAGAGCAAGCGGGTGCTCTGGTTGGTTGTGATTTTTGAGCTTTTTAATGTGGTAATATAGCATGGTTTGTGACTTGCGGCTCACGCGGAGATAGATTCTTAGAAGGTGCGGCCGGGGGGGGTCCCTACTATTCTATTATATTTCTATCACCTTAGTAACGGTAAATTGGGAGGCGAGACTTAGACTTCAGTAGAGATTAGAAGGATTAGATTAGATTATTCCTCTTTTTGGTTCTTGGATCTGAGGGAGTGTCGGGGGCTCACCATGCAGCTGGCTAGCCTAATCAAAGGAACACTGGTCGTGCAATTTTGTGGTTTTTTGTGTTGGGGCGGTAGTTAGAGAGCTCATGCCTGTAGGCAACTGAAGATGCTCCTGCAACCTGAGCTTTTGTTTAACAAAAAATAAAAAAGAAAAAAGAAAAAAGCCACAATTAAAACTAAATTAAATTAAATAAAAAACAAATAAAATTAAAAAATAAAGTATGGAAAAAGGGGGACTATGGCAGCCGAGTTGACGCAATTATTACGGCTGTCCCTTACAGTAGTTCTGAAGGTTAGTCCAGCGAGTCTATTACATTAAATCACACAGTTTCGAAATATTTTGGCGGTCGGACCATATATTCTCCGGTTATAATAACAATTTTTGAGATCCATTACAGCGCCAGAACCACAGAAAACACAGAACCTCTACCCGTAGTGTGCGGAGCTATTTCTGATATGGGCCTCAAACCTCTGCATGTGCAAAGTGAAATAAACATGTTCGCATTTCATTTGCAAAAGGCATCTGGTCGAGTCTAATGGCGAAGACATGAGGGTAAAATACTGAGTCTGGACCGGATCTGTTCGTACTTCGCCAAGCAGAGAGCGGGAGAAGGCCAACGGAAACACGTCAACGAGGGCCAGAGACGCTTATGGAACAGGTGTGTGCGTTGCACGATTTCACGTTCGCCGGCTTACTTCCTTTGATAGAGCATAGCAGGCCTCTCTCGCCAGCATCAACTTCTCACAAAGCCAAGCAAACGCGCTTTATGACCTTAATCGTGAGCGGGAGCAAAATCGCAATTCTAAGCGAACATTGGGTAGTGCTTCACACAACGGGAGGTCAAGTTTATCCCACTCTACGATCGTTATTAAAACTACTAGACTGGGGGAGCAAGTTTGCTTGTAGGGTGTTCTGTTGTTGTATCTTTGAACTATAAATCCCCTTTCTTCGGGGTTTTTTGGCATTTTGCAACATCTTAATATCCCATGCTCGTCCTCGTTCTACCACTACATGGCGGGTTCGGGGGTTTCACTATTGGAACGTAATTTTTTCCTGATTGCTACCTCCTTCCCTTGCCCGTCCGTTTTTTCCGTTGCTGTGGAAAGGGGGCCGGACAATCTTTGTCTGGGGAACCCACCCTCAGGGGGTTTTTCCCCTGTGGGCCGGCTCGAACGGGGGCGTCCCCCCTGTGCTTTTCAGTCCCCCCCCCGTGTTACTGCTCTCCCCCGGCCACACGTTTTGCCCGGGGGGTGGCTGGGGGGCCCCCCCCCCCACCCAAACACAAACCCCCCTGGGTGGGGGGCGGGGTGGGGGGCATTTTGGCGGTGGCTGGGTGGTTTTTTCCCTCGTCCTATTTTTGTTGGCACTTGTTTATTGTTTCACCACCGACTTCCCCCCCCCCGGGGGTTTCTTTTTGGACCTAACTTCCCAGCGGGATTTTCTGTGTTCCGCCCGCCCGGGACTCCCTCGGGGGGGTTCCTTGGGCCAACATATTTTCACGTCTTTCAACCCGTCTCTGGGGGTTAGGGGTCCCATCCTCCAGGGTGGTGTGCTTTTATTCCCTGGCCCGGTTTTTTGGTTGATTCTTTGCACGTCCCTGCCTGCATCATATGGGTAAGACATACTGTACTGTGGCTTTTAACACTCTGCCACCGGGGCCCACCACACAAGACATGTTTTTTGGACGTTTGTTTACTTTCAACTTCCCCTAACCCCCCCACAACAACAATTTGGGCACTTTTGGTTTCCTCCCAACATAACTTAACTTACTACAGTTTTTTACCGGTCCTCTGATAAAACCCTTTTTTCTTCCCCCACTTTCTCACCGAACCCCGGAGCTTTCCGCGACCACCATTCATGTCATGTCGCCCTTATGGTACGATCTAGTTAGCGGCGGTAGAAAAGGCGATTGGGTACATAGCCAATACGCAGGAGCGTGAGAGAGGGACTATGATATAGGGATGTTGTGGTTATGTAACTCCCTCGTTCTCAAGAGGGGTATCGGAGATTTGGTTGACGCCCAGGGAGACAACGCAATGCCCCGTACGGATGAGGTTAAGTAGCCCACCCCATGAGGTTGGCAGAGCCAAAATGTGGGATCTAGGGTAAATCATAATTCAGTGGATAAACTACAGCACTTTGTAGCTGTTAGGGCTTAGGAATTTTTTTGCCCCCAAACGGAAAACATGGTTGTTTTTTCCGCTCTTTGACATTCGGCCCCCTCGTCCCCCCGGTACCTGCCCAGCTGTCCACACGGAGCGGAGATCTTACGAAGAGGGGAACAAAAAAATGAAAGCTTTTAGAACATCGCGTCTTCAGTATAAGGGGGGACCCAGTACCGAGGGAAAAAATGTGCAGACACGGCATAGTCTGCCGGAGTGCTAGGACTGGTAGCAGAGAGAAAAAAAAAAAGTAAAAAAAAACCGAGAAAGCCGGGCCTTGGCTGGTGTTGGTTGTTCTTCCAGCGTTAGCCAGCCATACAAAGTAGGCGCCCCCCACAACAGCCCCCTTCCCATTACACTCACCACAAAACGTTGTGGCCGGGGGGGGGGGGGGGGTGCCCCACCCGTCATTCCGTTGTCTTTGCTTGATTGTTTCCCCCCACGCCGCCCCCTCCATTCCTCCTTGCCGGGCACCCCCGTGGGGGGTTGGGGGGGCCCCTTTCTGGGGGGGGGCAGCCTAGGGGTGGCCATTAATCCTGACCGTGCACGCTTGTCTCGAAGGTGGGTGGGGCAGGGCGCAGATGCTTGTGGGCCGGTCTTTAGTGCCAATCGGGATTTTTTACTCGGGTAACATCCGGATGAAATGCCTGCCGCTAAAAAGTCGAATGCGTAAAAACACACCAAGGCCTCGTGGGGTGGTAGCAGCGATACGCCCAGCCATTGTCTACCGACAGGAATCCGTGTGGCGTGACGGTGGGGCCTATGCGAGGGGGAGGGAGAGCAGGGTTAGAGAGTCTACGGGTGGGGGGTGTTGGGTGGGGGGTGTGGAGAGAGGGAGCTTTCTGTCGCCTGCGCCCCGCACAAAAGACACTACACCAGGCCACGCCCATTTTACGAATAGACTTGCCACCGAGGCAGTCAAACCCACGAAGCTATTGCCGCAAATTAAAAATACTGTCAGGATTACAAAGAACACAGGTGAAAAAAATCAGCGCTGAAAGGGGTGGGATACCCAGTTATTTGCGGCCTGACTTACTCACATATGCATTGGTAGCGGTTTTTCCTTTTCAGAGGCAAACTATGGTGTCCCGACCCGGAGAGTAGCGCCTAAAAGGTTGCCCTAGAATCAAAAAATGGAATTGATTACTTTCGCGCATAGTTAAATAACAAGAGATTCAGGTACATGGAAATGATCATACAGTGGACCAGTCTCAAACTCAGTTTACATCG
>JAOTNS010000547.1:0-15000 GCA_028476615.1 Culter alburnus
GTCGTCTGTCTGTCTATATCTCTATCTATCTGTTGTCTTGTCTGTCTGTCTGTCTGTCTGGGTCTGTCTTTTTTTTTTTTTTTTTTTTTCATTTTTTTTTTTTTTCTACTCTCTGTCTGTGCCACTGTATGGCTAATCGTCTGTCTGTCTGTTTCTATCTATCCATCTATCTTCTATTATCTGTCTGTCTAACTGTCTGTCTGGTCTGGGTCATCTGTTGTCTGTCTGTCTGTCTGTCTTCTATCATCATTTGCTACTATCTTCTGTCTATCTATCTATATCTATCTATCTATCTATCTATATCTATCTATCTGTTGGTCTGTCTGTTGTCTATCTATCTCTCTATCTTATCTTTTGTCTGTCTGTCATGTCTCTCTAGCTATCGTATCTATCTATATATCTATCTATCTATCTATATATCATCTAATCTATCTGTCCTGTCGTCCGTCTATCTCTGTCTGTCTATCTATCATCTATATATCTGTCGTCTGTCTGTCTATCTGTCTGTCTTATCTCTATCTATCTATTAATCTATCTATCTATCTGTCTGTCTGTTATCTATCTTCTATCTATCGATCTGTCTGTCTGTCTGTCTGTCTGCCTTTATCATCGTCTGTCTGTCTATCTATCTATCTATCTTCTGTCTGTCTGTCTGTCTGTCTGTCTATCTGTCTGTCTGTTTGTCTATCTATCTGTCTGTCTGTCTGTCTGTCTGTCTGTCTGTTTGTCTATCTATCTATCTGTCTGTCTGTCTATCTATCTATCTGTCTATTTTTTAACTATAATGTTTCATGTTTTTGTTTATATAGTGTTTGTTTAAAGCTCATGGTTTCTTGTATGTGCAGAAGTATTTGAACAAAAGTTCAACAGAAACGAAACATCATAAGCAAATAACACAAAAAGAAGCAATAAATGACAGAGTAATTTCAAAACAAACATCATCAGATTCCTTGAATTCTAGAAAAGACGAGTGAAATTCAGTCACTCTTTGTCTCTGTTTCTCTGGTGATGTGTTATATGAGCGTCAGTGAGGAGATCATTCACACTCCTCCTGTCCTCGTTTGCTGGACTCATGTTGATCAGATCAGAGCCGAGCGTGAGTCTCTTCAGCGCAGAAGTGTGAGATGATGAAGTCTCTTTGTGGAGTCCTGCAGCGCGTTCAGTATTTTTAGCTCGGCTCTGTAACGACACGAGCACTGATCCTGCAGCTTCACTCCCAGAGCTGCTCCGGCTGTAATGCGCTGCGTTCCGCTTCATTATGAGGAGAGAATCAGGCAAACTTTCACAGTAATCAGGAGGGTGTCTCTGGGATTGAAGTGATGTCACTCCAGGCTCACATGCTGTGTGTGTGTGTGTGTGTGTGTGTGTGTGAGTTCTGTGGCGTCCTGCTGCTCTGGAAACAGTCACTCCTGAGACTGAAGAGGAAAACAGGAATGAGTGAATATTCCTCAGGATCTTCAGGATAGCTGTACTCTGGTGACACTGATCCTGGAGTGTGTGTTTGTGAAGGATGACACGTGTTGGGCGGAGTCTCAGAGCGTCACGTGTGGCTCACGCAGCGGTTGCTAGGCGACTGGTATGTGCTGTAGGAGTTGATTATAGATGCTCCAGTGCGTTATTGATGATCTGATCAATATATTCATCCATCTTTATTCATGCAGCTATTTATTTGAATTTTATTTAATTAATCTGTTTGATTACATTGCATTATTAAATAAAATATAAGATGAATTTGATAATCTTATATTTTATAACTTCTTTTCTGCAACTATATATTTATTTGAATCTCAATTTCAATTCTATTTTCATTTTTATAATTGAGTTTACACTATTCAATTCTGTAACTATTCAGATGAATTTCTATTCTATATTTATTGAATTAATTAATCTATTATATTCCACTGCATTATTATATAAAATATGCATTAGATAATCTTATATTTGATTTAATTTCAGTTTCATTGAATTTCTGTTTTCTATTCTGTTCTATATTTATTTCTATTCTGTGTCTGTTCTATTGAGTTAATGAATCTGTTTATCTAATCAGTCCTCTGCTTTATTTAATTCTATTGTGTTCTGACGGTAATGAAGCTCTTTCTTGACGAGTTATGATGAGGTTTATCATCGTCTGTGATGTCATCGCGTGGTGGTCGAGGGTCACGTGTTTAAACAGAAACGGTTGCTAGGCGACTGACATCATCCGCTCTGGGCGTCTGTTTTAATTACACTGCTGCATAATTAAGATCTGCAGATGTTCTTGGAGTGAGTTTGTGTAGAACAGCTCTGAATTGTGCAGCAGAGGATCATGGGATAGCTCTATTCTTCATGAGATGCGTGTGATTTAGCGCTCGGAGCGTCACATGTGAGCATCAGTGATGTAAGTCGAGTTGAAGTCAGTTTCATTACTGAAGTCGTGTCTGTTGTTGATCCCTGCAGTCAGACTCGTTAATCTAATGACTCGTTAACAGGCTGTTTTTGTTGAGGTTAATGATCTGGTGTGTGTGTGTGTTTGTGTGTGTGTGTGTGTCTCAGATCAATCAGCAGCTTCAGCATGAATTACCTGCGCAGGCGTCTGTCGGACAGCAGCTTCGTAGCCAACCTGCCCAACGGCTACATGATGGACCTGCAGAGATCATCCAGCTCCAGCAGCTCTCCAGCATCACCGGCCACTGAGCGCCGCCCGCCTCCTCCGGCCCCGCAGACCCCCACCCCCGCCCCGGCCCCGGCCCCGGCCCCCGCTCCGGCCCCCGCAGGGTTCCTCAGCTCCTTCTCCAGCGTGGTGAAGACGGCTCAGATCGCCAGCGCCGTTCATGCCAAAGCCTCCGCTCACGCCGACGCCGCTCCAGCCAAACCTGTCGTGCGCAAACCCAAAGTCCTGCTGGTCATCGACGACCCGCACACAGACTGGTGAGAGACGTCACATGACCTCAGAGCCTCACTGTCAAACACATGAACACCATCTTTGGTTCTCAAGTCAAGCACACGTACAGAGGGGCGTCTAGATGACTTTAAAACACTTACAAATATTATAACGGCATGGAAATGCATACAATTTAAAACAGTCATGAAAATTAATAATATCAAAGCCATTGAATTTAATAACATTTTTCAAAATTCATGGAAAAATAATATACAATCTGAAAAAGTCACAGAAATTAATAAAAATCAAATAAATTAATAAAACCTGAAAAAGTCACAGAAATAATTAAAAAACTTTAAAAATCAAATAAATTAATAAAATCTGAAAAAGTCACAGAAATTAATACAATCTTTAAAAATCAGATAAATTAATAAAATCTGAAAAGTCACAGAAATTAATAAAATCTGAAAAAGTAACAAAAATAATAAATCTGAAAAGTAAAAAAAAAAATAAAATCTAAAAAGTTAAAAAAAATCTGAAAAAGTAAAAAAAATAAAAATCTGAAAAAGTCGAAATTAATAAAAATCTTTATCAGTAAATTAATAAAATCTGAAAAAGTCACAGAAATTAATCTTTAAAAATCAGACAATTAATAAAATCTGAAAAGTCACAGAAATTAATAAAATCTTTAAAAATCAAT
This sequence comes from Culter alburnus, assembly GCA_028476615.1. NCBI lineage: Eukaryota > Metazoa > Chordata > Actinopteri > Cypriniformes > Xenocyprididae > Culter > Culter alburnus. The sequence goes on from JAOTNS010000547.1 coordinate 3,561, forward strand.
AAATAATAAAATCTGAAAAGTCACAGAAATTAATACAATCTTTAAAAAATCAGATAAAATTAATAAAATCTGAAAAGTCACAGAAATTAATAAAATCTGAAAAAGTAACAAAAATATAAATCTGAAAAAAGTAAAAAAAAATAAAATCTGAAAAAGTAAAAAAATCTGAAAAAGTAAAAAAAATAAAATCTGAAAAGTCAGAAATTAATAAAATCAAAATCAGAAATTAATAAAATTGAAAAAGTCAGAAATATAAAATCAAAAATCAGAAATTAATAAAATCTGAAAAAGTCAGAAATTCTGAAAAAGTCAGAAATTAATAAAATCTGAAAAGTTAATAAATAAAAAAAGTAAAAATAAAAATCTGAAAAAGTCAAATGAAAAGAAAGTAAAAAATAATAAAATCTGAAAAAGTCAGAAATTAATAAAATCTTAAAAATCAGAAATTAATAAAATCTGAAAAAGTCAGAAATTAAAATCTGAAAAGTCAGAAATTAATAAAATCTGAAAAGTATAATAAATAAATCAAAGTAAAAAATAATAAATCTGAAAAAGTCAGAAATTAATAAAATCTTTAAAAATCAAATAAATTAATAAAATCTGAAAAGTCACAGAAATAATAAAATGAAAAAGTAAAAAAAAAAATCTGAAAAAGTAAAAAGAAAATTTCAGAAATAAAAATCTGAAAAGTCAAGAAAAGTAAAATAAAATCTTCACAGAAATTAAAAAATCTTTAAAAATCTAAAAAGTCACAAAGAAAAAGTCAGAAATAATGAACTGCTGAAAAGTCACAGAAATAATAAAAATCTTTAAAAATCAAATAAATTAATAAAATCTGAAAAAGTCACAGAAATTAATAAAATCTTTAAAAATCAAATAAATTAATAAAATCTGAAAAAGTCACAGAAATTAATAAAATCTGAAAAAGTAAAAAAAAAAAATCTGAAAAAGTAAAAAAAATAATAAAATCTGAAAAAGTCAGAAATTAATAAAATCTTCAAAATTCAAATAAATTAATAAAATCTGAAAAGTCACAGAAATTAATAAAATCTTTAAAAATCAAATTCATTAATAAAATCTACAAAAAAAGTCATGGAAATTGCTACAATGAATATATCTAGTTTCTAGTTATGCCAAGCTCTGAAATATTTTATTGAGTTGAAACTGCTGAGTTAAAAATAATTTGTAAAAAAAATTATTCCATAATCACAAATAAATAGAAAAGTCATATAATTACAATATTAAACCCTGAAGAACATGCATATTATCAAGCTATATTTTTTGAATGGCTGGATAGAGAGGGTCTGTGAGAGCAGCTGAAGCACTAACTGTGTTTGACCACTGGAGGGAGTGAGAGTCCATCACAGCACCGGTGTTTTACCAGCAGGTGGCGCTAGAGAAGCACACATCAGACCACAGTACTGGTGGAGCATGTAAACATCTGTCCAATCAGATCCTGTGAGTTAATGTGAAGCATGTGGAATGAGCCGGAATGTTCCGGGATATATAGAGATACATTGAGTCAGACGTCGGCGTCTGGGAAACTCATTGCTACTGTTTGTGGACGTCTCGGCCGCCGCCATTTAATTGGGAAAAAGGCTGAGATCTGTCTGTCTGTCTGTCTCTCTCTTCCTCTGTGGAATTCCTGACTGCAGTCAGAGAGTGTCTGGGAGACGCGGCCTCGTTCCCAGCGCTGCTGCTCGGAGAGAGGACACAATCACAGCTTCTGTCCGGCTGTCAGCGCTGCTCTCTCTCTCTCTCTCTCTCTCTCTCACCTCACGCCTCGTCCCTGAGAGCTTCTGCTGGAGACCAGCTGCTCCTGTGTCCAAGAGCCTGAATCAGCTCAGAGTCGAGACTGAAATAAATACATAAACATATAATAAATCATCAATAAAATATGAGGAATGATATAAATAGATAAATATAAAAAATTTGTATTATTAAAAAGTTTATTTAAAAAAAATTAGTAATATAAAAAACTCAAATGTAAGTAGTAAACAATTTATATAATAATATTAACATAATACATTTTAATAAAATAAATAATAATAATTTATAATTGAATATAATGAATAATAATATAACAATATAACAAAAATACATGTAAAAAATATTATAAAAATAAAATATATTATTATTAATAATGAACTTGTAACAACAATTACTAAATATATGTTAAACAATAATTAAATCAACAAATAATCATGTATAAATTAAATAAATAATAATATTATTGTTATTATTAATAACAAAATAAATTATATTTGTTATTTATATAATTATAAGTTATAATAATAATTAAATAAATAATAATTATATAGAATTTAATGAATGTTAATACTATTAAAGAATGGCATTATAATTAATAATAAATATTAAATTATAATAATGTCAATAAATTACAATTAATAAATACTGTATAATAAAATAATAATAATAATAATAATAATAATAATAAAAATACATGTTAAACAAATTAAATCAACAAATAATCATGTATAATTAAAATAATGAATAATGATATTATTATAAGTTATTTATTATTTAATAATATTGATAAATTATATTAATTATATTTATTATTTATAATAATAATATAAAATAATAATTAAATTATATATATATATAGAGAGAGAGAGAGAGAATTTAATGAATATTAATACTATTAAATAATATTTATATTTATTATTAATATAATTAATAATAAATAACAACTTGTAATAACATCAGTAAATTACAATTAATAAATATAATAATAATAACAAAATAAACAAATAAAATAATTGTATATAATAATAAATATAAAATAAAAAATTAAATAAATAATAATTATTTATAAATAGATTATGATTAAATAATAATAATATTAAAATAATGACATAATTAATAATAAAAACATCAATAAATAATAATTTATAAATAACATAATCAAAAATAATATTATAAATAATAATAACTCTATAAAGATTAATGCTCCAGTGTTTTCTGTCCTTCAGGATCAAAGTCACTGCAGTTAGTCGAGCGTAAATGAAGCGTGTGCTCGTCCTGTCAGCTGATGGATGTGGAGATGAAATGAATGTGACGCTGAACAGACGAGACGCTCTGTGGCAGATCTGAGATCAGCTCTGGATCATTCAGTGAAGATGACGCACAGATTCTGCTCCAGTAACATCATTCCCGTTTTGTTGTTTTTCAGGGCGAAGTACTTCAGAGGAAGGAAGCTGAACGGAGAGTACGAGATCCGTGTGGAGCAGGTGAGCTGAATGAATGAAAGCGGCTCCAGATGTTCGTTCGTTTCCCCAGACGTGCGGCGATAGCATCTGTAGATCTGCGAACCGTTGTGTTTCGACTGAGTAAGCGCTGCCGTTCAGACACAACAAACACACTCGCTGTCTGCGGCTCACACTCCAGAACCAGCTGATGATGGTTATAGAACCAGAAAACTCAGTTATTTACATTTATTATATTCACCGACAGTTTAAACAAACGCTCTCACTCATCTCAGTGCAGATCTGTGAGTTTATCTGTGTTCTCCAGGCCGAGGTTTATCTGCGGCTCTTAATAACACTCCACAGACCCTTCAGACCCACAACAGGCTCTTTGTGCTCGCGTCACGCTCCAGCCCTTCAGAGAGAGTCGAGCGGACGACACGTTTGCAGTCTTGGGAGGTCCTGCTGTTTGTTCTGACCGTCCTGATGTTCTCAAACATCTGCTGCGCAGACCGCCGTCCTCAGCTGAGCTTTATCAGACATCTGGAACCGATCCGACGCTCCAGATGTGTGTCTGTTCAGTTCAAGCATTATTCATTTTCTTCACAAAGTAGAACTAAAACCATAAAAACATCTTCATTACTCCACATAAAAACATTATCCGAAGTACAATATAGAAAACTAAAATAACTCAGCTGTTTTTTTGAGTTTATTACGTCTCATTTCACCACTGAGACTGTGTTCGTACAGATATGATGATGATGATGATGAGCTTATTTTGTCCTGTGTGTGTGTGTGAGTGTTTATGAGCTCTGGTCATGTGATCGGGTGAAAGGCACCTTGCATTCTTCACCCTAATGACACCCATTAGCTTCGGCTCCAAAAATACCTGCCAGGATTCCAGATGGGATCATGACGCCAGCGCAGACTTGGAAAGCACCAAGGACTGTGTGTGTGTGTGTGTGTGTGTGTGTGTGTGTGTGTGTGTGTGTGAATGATGACTGTCAGTATCTCACACACACAAGCTAATGTTCAAAAGTTTGGGGTCTGTAAGATTTATTAATGTGTTTGAAAGAGTCTCTTCTGCTCACTAAAGCTGCATTTATTTGATCAAAAATACAGTAAAAATTGTGAAATATTTTTACAGTGTAAATCAGCTGTTTTCTATGTGAATATCTAGTAAAGTGTAATTTATATCCTGTGATCAAAGCTGAATTTTCAGCATCATTACTCCAGTCTTCAGTGTCACATGATCCTTCAGAAATCATTCTGACATGATGATTTGATGCTCAAGAAACATTTATGATTATTATCAATGTTGAAAACAGTTTTTGTGGAAATTATTTGATGAATAAGAACAGCATTTATTTGAAACAATCTTATTATAAATGTCTTTACGTCCTTATACTGAATATAAGTATTAATTTCTTTAAAAACTCAAACTTTTATATAGCATGAAAAGACTTCATTTCCCATAATGCATCATTTGTGTTGCTGTTCAAACATTTCACGCATCGGATCACTCTAATAAACTCCTCGTTACGGTTAACGAGCGCTCAAACATCTGCATGACGAGCTGAGCGTCTCTCTTCAGCAGTGGAGGTGAAGAGGGAAGGAAACATCCAGAGTTTGTCTCTTGGATTTTCTCCTGTTTTCCTTTCCCAGCAAGAGAAGCCTGAATGCGTTACCCGGACCGTAACCATGGCAGCGCGAGTCTGGCACACCTCCCGTGCTCCCGGCCAATCGAGTGCCTCCATGCCAGCCGGCCAATAGGAGTGACTTATGTGTGTGTCCTCTAACTGCTGTTTGACATTCATCTGTGTGTGTGTGTGTGTGTGTGTGTGTTCCTTAAAGCACAGATGTTTATGTTATGAGCTGTTCTCTCACTGAGACGACAAATAAACGCATAATCTTACCAGTCCCAAACTTTTGAGCTTCTGTACTTCATGTTGAGTGTTTGGCATAAATGGCCATTTGATGTTATTATTTTGGTGTTTTATATGGTGTAAAAAATATAAACATAAAAATACCATTGTTTTATTAATAAGGATGTAACCACTTAGATCATAGATGAAAATATGGTAAAAACACGTAATTTACAAAGGAAATACATGTTTTTTTAAGCTTTCTAACAGTTATAGCACCACCTATGGTGCGACCTCCATAAAAGTTGGCATGCTTGTTTAGAATCTTATGTCACATGTGCTCACCTAATTTCGTGAAGTTTTGAGTTTTTGTTTAGGATTTATAGGCTTTTGGGTATATTTAGCTATGCCCATTATCCTAACCCTAACCCTGTTATAGCGACCCAAAGGGTAAAGTTCAACTTTTTTCCATAATTATTAATCTAGAGAGTCCAGAGAATTGTTCTGCACTGGTTTTTATTCCAATCGGGCAAAAAACCTAGGACTAGTTCACAAAAGTAGTTTTTTACAAAATCGTGAATATTTAATGAACGATTTGATTGACAGCATTAGTTCTTGAGGCAAAATTGTTCAGAATGAGGAGATCTATCAAATGATATGCATATTGTGTGTATGTGCGAAACATCACATGATTGCAGAGGCGTAAAACTCGTTAGCGCACACTAGTGGCCGATTTCTTTCAAAATTCTTACAGACAGTCGAACATGCCCACCGAGTTTCGTTCCGATCGGCCTCCGTTAACCTTGTCTAATAGGTGCTCAAATTTCATTGGCCGATGGCGGCCATGTTTTTCGAGATACGTCAATGTCCTCATAGACCATCATGCCCCCTTGGACCAAGACACTGTATGCCAATTTTCAAGTCAATCGGACTAACAGTTGCGTAGTTATAGCTGTTTTCAAATTTTTTTTCATGTTATAGCGCCACCTAGTGGCCAATCGCTGCAATTTTTTATTGTGACCAAAGATTGATCCCGTAGACATGTGTTCCGAGTTTGGAGAAAATGTCTCATTCCGTGCACGAGTTACAGCCATTTTAGTAAAAGTGGCTCCGCCCACATCGTACGTTTTTCGAGCGACCGTGAATCGAAGTTTCAACTTTTTTTGATAATTATTAATATTCAAACTCCAGAGAATATTTCTGCTCTAATTTGGTTCTGATCGGACGAAAAACCTCAAATTAGTTCGCTAAAATAGGTTTTAGAAAAATTCAAAATGGCGGGAAAATTTCCCAGGCGGAAGTTATTGTGTGACGCTTGTTTACGGCATCAAAATACTGTTGATTTTGTGTTTATGGACTGTAGAAATCTGTAATTCATGTCTGTGATTCAGTGCCTTCAAAAACCTGATTTAAACGCTGAAATTCAACAACTGACCAATGGCGTGAGTTGGGGGCGTGGCCAACGGAAACCTGTTTGAAAACACTCATTATGTTTTCTATTTTTGTCCGTTCCTTCGGCTCAGTGTGATCTGATCTGTGTCTGACCAAGGGCTGCTGGGTAACACGAGTCACATGACTAACTCCAGTATGAGTGTGTCGTATTTGATCTTCTGACCTCTAATCAGCTGCGGTGTGTGTTTCAGGCCGAGTTCTCCGAGCTCAATCTGGCGTCGTACGTGAACTCCGGCTGTACGGTGGACATGCAGGCCATCCGAGGAGGAACCAAAGTGGTCAGGTGTGTGACGACATCATCCCTCAGAGAGCGCGTGATTGGTTAATGTCATCAAGTGACTCGTTCAGCTTCAGCTAGTGTGACTTTAGGAGATTATTCAAGGTTTTGTCTTCATAGTTTGAATTCGTTTATTACAAAGTGAATCAGTCTGTGCTGAATGAATCGATTCCTTCAGAGCTTCAGATCAGCCTCCGTCTCATTCCTGTCTGGAAGCAGATTGTCATTCCAGACTGTTTTTATAGCTTGTTTTCAGCCAGACAGAAATGAGCTTTCAGTGGAAACACAATCGTTTGTCTTGTCTGAAGTGTCCGTGTGTTTGAATCACATTAACCAGCAACATCATCCACGAACGAACTAAACATGAAGAGCTTTAACATCTCTCCACCGAGCAAACGGTTCTTCTTAATATCGGTTGTGTTTGATTAAAGTCTGTGAAACCGCTGGCGCCCGGGTCATGTGATTCGAGACGCTGTATTAATAAACCTCATCTGTACGGCGGTGTGTCCTTCCTCACACTCGTGCCTCTCTCGGCTTCAGATGACCGTCATCTGCCAGACACATGTGATTATTTATACCTGCCTCACTTATCCAGACATCTTTATACTAGTTTAATAAAGGCCTCTATTAATAGTGTGTGTGCAGCAGTGCTGAAATTCAGCCTCGCAGGCAAAGATCGGGGCTGTTTGATCAAAAATACAGTGAAATAATATTACAATGTAAAATATCTGTTTTCTATGTGAATATATAGTAAAGTGTAATTTATTCCAGCATCATTACTCCAGTCTTCAGTGTCACATGATCCTTCAGAAATCATTCTGATATGATGATTTGATGCTCAAGAAACATTTATGATTATTATCAATGTTGAAAACAATCATATTTTTGTGGAAACTGTGATATAATTTATTTTTCAGGATTGTTTGATGAATAGAAAGTTCAAAAGAACAGCATTATAAATGTCTTTACTGTCACTTTTCATTAAAACAAAACCTGATAATGAACAAACTAAAGCTGTTTTGCACACATCATGATCCGGTTCTGATGAAAGCTGCTCATTTTCTAAGGACTGCAAAAAAGTCCTGTTCTTAATGTGTATTTTTGTCTTGTTTTCCTGGGAAAGTATCTAAAAATCCTTGGAGTAAGGACGATACGATAGCAAGACTTGTTTTCATAGATTGTGTGTTTAATGTCAGTGTTTTGTCTTTCTGCACTGGCAGATTATTCACTTGTTTATATTAGAACAGGTGAAAATATCAGTGCAGCGAGACGAAATACAATCAACGCTTCTCAAGTAAATGCATTTTGCGCCGATGGCCTCATGGGCAGCGCTTCAACATGTAGCGCCAATGCAATACGGGCGACCCGAGTTCGAGTCCCGGCTTGTGGTCCTTTCCCGATCCCGTCCCCTCTCTCTCTCCCACTTCGCTTCCTGTCTAATCACTGTCCTATCATAATAAAGGCAAAAACGTCAAAATAAATCTTAAACACTATTTCAGCGACTGGAGAAAATGTGTTGATGTCACGTCAGTCCAGGATGACGATAGTGAATGTACATAATGAGTTTTTGTGCGTTTATCGGTGTGTTTCTCAGCACATGTTAGCGCAGTGACAGATATGATGGTGCAGCTGCTGCGGATCATGTGCTGCACATTCTTCTGCGTTCCTCCAAGAGCTTCTGTTCAGTCTCTAATGATCATCTGCTCTTCCTGTTTCTGGAGACGTTCTGCTCTTTCATTCTTTCTTTTTCCCTGGAAATGTTAGTTAATGTTAATGCACTGGACTAAAACTCACTGACTTTGGAAGAACAACTTCCCAAAACGTTCTGATCATTTCTTCACTCTGAAACTGAGGCACATAAGCTCAGATCAGTGAGGCCTACCAAAAAGAAACCTTCTGACCTGGAACGCCAGATTAGTTTGTTCAGCACAAGACGTGCTCCAGCGATCCTCATTTCTACTGGTTTTTAATGATTCTGTGCGTCCGTTTTTGTTTTTCTCTCTCCAGATCGTTCAAGCCAGATTTTGTGCTGGTTCGCCAGCACGCCTACAGCATGACCCCGGGCGAGGACTTCAGGAACCTCGTGATCGGCCTGCACTACGGCGCCGTTCCCAGCGTGAACTCGCTCTTCTCCATCTATAACTTCTGCAGCAAACCCTGGGTGGTGCGTACAGCGCTTCTTTGATACTCTAATGTGTTGATGATGATAATGTTGATGATAATGTGTTAAACGTTCTCAATTTATATTACATTATATTAAATATTAATCAAAACATTTCTGTATAATTATTGATTATACAGACCATACATTATCAATATATTTTCTTTAGACATAAGCCACTCTATGCTTCCCGAGCGTTAACTAATGGAAACTTACTGTAAAATCTTAGCAAAATACTTTATAGGCTTCAAGTTAATGTAACCAAAGTCATTTTAGAGCTGGAGTGAGTTTTGATGGAAGATGATAACGAATGGCTCAGGAACTTGTGTTTTTGTGTCTTCATTCTGCAGTTCTCTCACATGATCAAGCTCTACCACACTCTGGGTCCGGAGAAGTTCCCGCTCAATGAGCAAACCTTCTTCCCTAACCACACACAGATGGTGAGTCACTGCTTTAACTACTTTAACTAGTCCTCCGAGAATAATAATGACGAGATAGTCACAGAGCCATTTTCACAATCTTTATTATAAAAATATAAAACAGAGAAATTAAAAATCAAAACATTCTTGAAAAGCTGCTATTTGAAAAATGGTCATCTCTCTCTTTTACACACACACACACACACACACAAGCTTTCAGCCTCTTCAATGAGAGTAAAACAGGTCTGATCTGAGCAGAATGTTTGTGTTACGCAGACAAAATACTGTTATAAAAACTTGAGTTGGAAGCTGAGACAGAACGTTTTTACTCTGAACCAGAAGTTAACTAGTGTTCAGACACTTAAACCAGTAGTTAACTAGTGTTCAGACACTTAAACCAGTAGTTAACTAGTGTTCAGACACTTAAACCAGTAGTTAACTAGTGTTCAGACACTTAAACCAGTAGTTAACTAGTGTTCAGACACTTAAACCAGTAGTTAACTAGTGTTCAGACACTTAAACCAGTAGTTAACTAGTGTTCAGACACTTAAACCAGTAGTTAACTAGTGTTCAGACACTTAAACCAGTACAACTTAAACCAGTAGTTAACAGACAAACCAGTAGTAAACTAGTGTTCAGACACTTAACCAGTAGTTAACTAACACTAAACCAGTTAACTAGTGTTCAGACACTTAACCTACAGTTAGTAACTAGTGTTCAGACACTTAAACCAGTTAACTAGTGTTCAGACACTAAACCAGTTAACAGTAAAAACCAGTAGTTAACTAGTTCAGAACCCAGTAGTTAACTAGTGTTCAGACACTTAAACCAGTAGTTAACTAGTGTTCAGACACTTAAACCAGCAGTTAACTAGTGTTCAGATAACCACAACCAGCTAAACAGTAGTTACTAGTGTTACACTTGTGTTCAGACGAGTTAACTAGTGTTCAGACACTTAAACCAGCAGTTAACAGACTAAAACCAGTAGTTCAGACGCCAGACTGTAACCTTTTAACTAGTGTTCAGAGCAGTTAACAGAGCAGTTAACTAGTGTTCAGACGCCTAAACCAGTAGTTAACTAGTGTTCAGATGCTTTTCTGTCTGATCTCAGCTTCCAACGGAGGAATGGAGCAGAATATCTGATGAAATAACTTGAGTTTAGTGATAAAAACGATTATTCTAGCTGTTCTGATCTGAATTACTTCAATATTGATGCATGATTATTGTTTGATTCATATTCGGTACTCTCAGAATGGATTGATGAAGCATTAGATTTCTCTCATCAGCGCGGTCTAGATGTAGAAAACACATTGATATGAAGAATATTTATCTACTGATTATAATCTTTGTTTTAAAGTAATAAAAAAATACTAGTCACAATTTCATAGCTTATATCATAAACAGCAAGAAGGAAAGAATCAAACGCACGGATCGCTCAGGCATCGCTCTGCGCTGGTGCTGGAACGACCACATCTAAATGACCAAAACCCAACGTTTCAGCACAGGCCAGAGTGAGCATCATAAATAGATACCGAACAGTATAAATCTGGCACATGACGTTTATCTGCGTACATATACAATTTATATCATTTAAATCATGTTTAAAAGCAATACATCACTATAAAAGAGCAGTATTATTGCATTCATAAATTACTTCATATCTCAGTGGGTCGTGTTAATGAGGATCAGTTCGTTTCGTTTGGGGTTACCCAGCTAACAGGGAACGTTCTCAGAACGTTATGAACAAACGTTCCTCCAGTGTGTGCGTTCAAATTCATCTGGACTTTAATAATGTTAACATCTTTTTTTCTGAAACGTTTCAGTTGTATGTTTTTTAAATGTTTCTACAGAACGTTCAGAGAACATTCAAAAGTAACGTTCCCATAATGTTTGAAGAATAAAACGATGGAATGTTCCCTCAACGTTCACATTTAAAAATGGACGTTCAGAGAACATTCCGAATAGGGAATGTTAGCGAAACGTTCTCTCAGAACGTGTTTGTGTTAGCTGGGTAACTGCTCCAGGCCTCACGTGACCCGTTGCTGAACACACGTGAT
>JAOTNS010000547.1:20000-30000 GCA_028476615.1 Culter alburnus
TGGCCCGCGGGCGTCGATCCTCGCGGCTATATTTAAGAGCGTCAGCCCCTCCATAAGCCCTCTGAATCATACATGAAAGCCCAGAGCCGCGCGCCCGCTGTGAGTCATGCATATTCATGAGCCGCGCACCACTCTGACTTACATTCGGGAAAGTAGGTGGCCGTTCGCTCAGAGAGGTAAATGGGTTAACGCGCAGAAATCCTCCTCTGCAGAGAGTGATTCACGCCGACGAGCCGAACCAGATCAGGAGTCGCTGGGAAACTCAATATTGGACCATATTTAGTCAACATATCCTGTTTTTACTTGATTAAAAGTCAATAAAAACTATTTTAGTCATGCTGTTAAACTTTTGCTCAAAATCATTGATTAACTTTTTATCAGAATTATTGCACTTTGACCATCATAAATGAGTTGGTCTCAGAGCGTCAGACGAAACACAATAAACGCTGTCATGTGATCTTGCGTTCGGATGCTGGTGTTTGGGAACACAATCGTGTGAGACGCTCCTGGAGGAATTAAACCAAATCATTCTGGCATTTCAGAACCACCAAACCAACATTTGAGATGCTGCGATGTGATTGGTCCACTGCTTAGTGCAGTTAACCAATCACAGCCTCTGCTGAAGCAAAGTCATGTGAGTTTAGTGAGGGATTTATTCAGTAAATGTGTTTCTGTCGTAGTTTGTTATCTCAATTGAGCACGTATGTTTTTATGCGCATTTCCATCCAGCGTTTTTTATGCGACATCCCAAAAATAGTCTTAGTCATGGAAAAAAAAGTCGTCAACGAACATTTTTTTGCTGTAGTTTTAACAAAATTATCATGTACACTATATATCAAACAGTAGATCCTGCCACTAGCAGCAAGGTCATGGGTTCGATTCACAAGAACTGATCAAATGTGAATGTGATATAAGTGGCTTTGGATAAAAGCATCTGCCAAATTCATAAATTATTTTCCATTTATGTATCAGTTTCTGTGATGTTTAACTGCGTCCAGAGCATCTCACCCCATCGCCACGTCAGATGGGAACCAGACCTCCGTTGGCGGGATATTAAACTCCAGGGGCCAAAGTGTAGGGCAAAACACTAATCTGGAGCTTGAAAGGCCTTTAGTGCGGCGCTCCAGAGTGAATAGAGCGTTTCAATTGCCTTCAAAAGCCCTGCCAACTGAGGCTACATGCGAGATCGGCACTGCTAAACTCATTCTGGAGCTGTGCAGAGGCCATATTGGCAGAAAATTGCTATAATGGAGCGGGAAAGGCATGTTTAATGTGTGTAGATGTGGAATGTGGAAGCCGCTGATGGGTTTTCACAGTTTGTGCGAGTTGCTCCGTCTCTGCCTCCTCTGTTCTGTGATTTCATGATTTAAGGAGCACATTTGCACATTTGTGATTCATCTCCCGTGAGTTGATTACAGAGCGCGAGGTACTTAAACACATGAGTCACCATCATCCATCCGCCCGGCGCTTTGAAGTCAAAAGAAAGAAACGAGACAGACAGGAACGGCTCTAAACTGCCTTCTGAAGGACTGATCCTTAATTACAAAGCAGCAATAATTGTGCATAGTGATGCACCGAATGTTCGGCAACTGAAAATATTTAAAAAAAAAAGTTTGATCTGAAGTTAGGTTGAAAAAATAACTATGATTCAAATAAGCATATTATTATATTACATATTCATTATATTTTTACTTAATTTTTAATGATGTCATCATTATTTAACATACAAAAAATTAGTGTAGAAACAATTTTCACTAAATAAACATTATTTTTGGTTTCAGTTTTCAAAACGTAACGACACAACTGCAGCGTGGTTTTAATAAACAGAACGATATTGTCCGCTGGTGTGGACGCTAATATAATTATTGTTATAAGCTAGATATTGTTATAGATATAATTATAGTTATAGTTATAGTTATAGATATCGTTATAGTTATCGTTATAGATATATAGGTTATAGTTATTGTTATAGTTATTATAGTATAGATGTTATTGTTATAGATAGATATCGTTATATAGTTATTGTTATAGATATTGTTATAGTTATTGTTATAGATATCGTTATCGTTATAGTTATCGTTATAGTTATTGTTATAGATATCGTTATAGTATAGTATAGTTAGTTATCGTTTAGTGTTGTTATTGTTATAGTTCCGTTATATAGTATATAGTTATATAGTTATAGATATCGTTATAGTTATCGTTATAGATATTGTTATAGATTGTTATAGATATTGTTATAGTTACACATTGTTATAGTTATTGTTATAGTCACAAAGCATTAATAATTGTGCATGGTGATGCACAGAAAATAAACGAAAATATACCAAAATATTTCGAAAAAAGTTTTGTCTGAAATTAGTTTCTTAGTTAGGTTGAAAAAATAACTATGATTCTAATAAACATATACATTATATTACATATTCATTAAATTTTTACTTAATTTTTACTGATGTCTTCATTATTTAATGTACAAAAAATTAGTGTAGAAACAATTTTCACTAAACAAACATTATTTTTAGTTTCAGTTTTCGAAACGAAACGACACAACTGCAGCGCGGTTTTAATAAACAGAACGATATTGTCTACTGGTGTGGACGGTAATATAATTATTGTTATAAGCTAGATATTGTTATAGATATAATTATAGTTATAGTTATTGTTATAGATATCATTATAGTTATCGTTATAGATATTGTTATAGTATGTTATAGTTATAGATATAGTTATAGTTATCGTTATAGTTATAGATATCGTTATAGACATCGTTATAGTTATTGTTATAGATATTGTTATAGTTATCGTTATAGTTATAGATATCGTTATAGTTATCGTCGTTATAGATATTGTTATAGTTATCGTTATAGATATTGTTATAGATATTTATAGTAGATCGTTATGTTATAGTTATAGATATCGTTATAGTTATCGTTATAGTTATGTATAGATAGTGTTATAGAATCAGTATTGTATAGGTTATAGTTATGTTATGGTCACAAAGCATTAATAATTGTGCATAGTGATGCACCGAATATTCAGCAAATGAAAATATACCGTAATATTTCGAAAAATGTTTTGTCTGAATTAGTTTCTTTCGTGGACGCTAATATAGTTATTGTTATAGATATCATTATAGATACCTTTATAGATATCGTTATAGACATAGTTGTAGTTATCGTAATAGGTATCGTTATAGTTATCATTATAGACATCGCTATAGTTATTGTTATAGATATCATTATAGTTATTGTTATAGTCACAAAGCAACAATAATTTTCCATAGTGATGCACCGAATGTTCGTCAACTGAAAATATTTTGGAAAAAAGTTTATTAGTTTCTTAGGTTGAAAAAATAACTGCGATTCTAATAAACATACACTAAATTTCATTACATTTTTACTTAATTTTTACTGTCTTCATTATTTACAAAAAATTGGTGTAGAAACAATTTTCACTCAGAAATTGCTAGTAAATTTCACAAACAATTACGGCAAGTAACACTTTGGATTAAATGTGAAATTTTGAAGTGGAAAAAAACTGCCTTATGTGCATGTTCATTTTGAATTTGAAGAATTGATTGATAATTAAATAAACATTATTTTCGGTTTCAGTTTTTGAAACGTAATTATATCATTAAAAAGTATAAAAACTTCCTAATGTGCAGTTTTGTTTAAATAAGTCTCAACTTATTTTCGGCTAAATGAAAACTTTAATTTTTGCGTTTCATTCGCTGATTTGGGTGCATTATTAATTGTGCATAATGTAGAAGCATATGAGCGGAGTATCTCGCCTCATATAGGTTTAAAATGCTCCGCTCTCTACGGCTCTTTGTTACCCAGAAGCCATCGCTCCATCTGATGCCCCTGGAAATATGTTACACATGGCAGCAGAAAGCAAAGCCTTCTGCATTCTGTAGTACTGGAGGAAATCTGCACGCCTGGCGTCCGGCCACCGATTCAGACACGCTCACAATAGCTGCAGTCTTTGCCTTTCATACAGCATGAATACCAGCACAAAGCCAAAGTCACATTTTATGGGACATCTCAATATCTAGTTTATCCACAAACACATCATCAGTATGCAAGTCATACATGGCCTCTTAACCAGACAGTCCGGCTCCCATTTCCACACTCGGCTCATGAGCGGGATCTCGAAACGGGATTTTGTGGGTGTCCGACCCACGATTCCCCATCAGAGCGCAGACGAGGAAACCCAAAGCGAGAGGCGTTAAATGTAGCATGACACGCTAAAGTCAACATGAAACGCTGAAATAGTGAGATAAAATATTTGAAAGGGGATTGATGATGTCAGCGGAGAAGGATGAAGGAGTCGTTACATTCTTTGACCAGAAAGTGTTTTAAGAAAGTAAAGCCCATTATAATGTTTTCAGAACCCCAAATCTGAGCAAAATCAGTATGGTTGGAATCACTTTCAGAGCGACTAAAAACATTGACAGCCAATCAGAATCCATCCTGCTTTAAAGAGCTCGAGCATTTAAAGCGACAGGCGATAAAACTGCAGCGCTTATAATGAACAGAACGATATCATCCGCTGGTGTGGATGCTAATGTAGTTAACGTTATAGTATCATTATAGATATCGTTATAGTTATCGTTATAATTACCGTTATAGTTATCATAATATATATCATTATAGACATCATTATAGTTATCGTTATAGATATTGTTATAGATGTAATGATAATTATCTTTATAGATATTGCTATAGATATTGTTATAGTTATCTTTATAGTTAACATTATAGATATATAGTATAATTACCGTTATAGTTATTGATATATATTATATACATTTATAGTATTGTTATATATATCATTACAGACATCGTTATAGTTATTGTTGTAGATATCGTTATAGTATCGTTATAATTACCGTTATAGTTCATTAGATATATCATTATAGACATTTATTATATAGGATATTGCTATAGATATAATTATAGTTATCGTATAGATATCGTTATAGTTATCGTTATAGTTAACATTATAGATATTGTTATAGTTACAATTACCGTTATAGTTATCGTTATAGATATTGTTATAGTTATCGTTATAGTTATCGTTTTGGTGTAAACGAGCCTTAACTCTATGAGAAGAGCGAAGTCCACACCACAACTATAACGATAACGACACAGAAGAACAATTCATTTGTAATCACTTTCAGAGCGATTTTTTTTTCCAGCTGATGAACGATAAAAACACCAGCCAATCAGAATCCATCCTGCTTTAAAGAGCTCGAGCATTTAAAGAGAAGACAGACAAAACTGCAGTTATAAAACAGAACGATATCATCCGCTGGTGTGGATGCTAATATAGTTAACATTATTAGTTATAGATATCTTATAGTTAGATATCGTTACAGTTTATGTTATATTTCGTATTATAGTTATCGTTTTAGAGATATAGATAAGATATCGTCATAGTTATCTCTAATGTTATAGTTACCGAGCTTTAACTCTATGAGAAGAGTGAAGTCCACACCACAACTATAACGATAACGACACAGAAGAACAATATCATTGTAATCACTTTCAGAGCGATTTTTTTTCTGATGAAGATAAAAACACTGACAGCCAATCAGAATCCATCCTGCTTTAAAGAGCTCGCGCATTTAGACACAAAACTGCTGCGTTTAGAATAAAAAGAACGATATTGCATTGGTGCAGATGTGAATATAGTTATCATTATAGTTATCGCTATAGTTTCTGTTCTTGGTGTGAACTGATTTCAATTCTTTTATTAATTAAAGTCTTTTAAAATCAGCGAATGGACTGACAGACGCGGTTTGAGGAGCTCTGAGCTCAGCTTGATGGTTTCTGCTGGATTCTATCATTTTCCAGAGCAGATGTGCTGCAGTGATTCAGATGTATGACTGCGCTGGTCCTGAACTCTTCTTCTCCATCATCTTCATTTAACCCTTCTGAAAGACGAGGAGTGAAACCCTTCAAGACCATTAAAACATCCCAGATATTCTGAAATTCAGAAACACTTGAGATGGACCGATGCAGTGATGTAAGAAGACCAAACTCAGTATATGATGCAGAACATGAACTCAACAAACAAAGTTTCACGTTTCCTCCCACAGAAAATCATTGTAAAGACTGGAATGCAGTGCTGCAGCTGCTGCCTGTTGATACTGAGTTTGGTCTTTAACATCACTGCTTTAGAAAACCCCAAACATGCTCATAACTCTATATTTTAGGAATCACTGTCCTGCTGAAGCATCTGCGTTCATTTATCAAATATGAGGAAAAGTGTGGAAAAAACAACATCTCCGTCCAGCGTTCTCGCGCTGGCAGGCGTTTGTTGCCATGGATACCGCGAAAACTTTACGCTTGTCGTGTTTGCGCTTAAACGCGCAATGACGCACTTGAGCTTTAACGATATCGTTTCTATGTGATAACGCGCCGCTATAACGCAACGCTATCAAATGCTTTAGGAAAACAGACGCGCTCGGGTGAAGAACATCTGCGCGCGCTGATGTGGAGTAAATATGGTCTGTTACATAATATGCATAGTGTACTGTATTATGAATAACTCGCTCTGCTCTCGTACTTTAACCCCCACACACACACACACACACACACTCATGGTTTCTTACCGATGTCGGAGTTGCAGTACGCGTCCTGTGGATGAGACATCACGCATGAACACGCGTCCGACGCCTGGTACATCAGACAGAGCAGAGAGAGCAGCAGGAACACGAGCACCAAACAAGGCTTCATTCTGAAGTGTAATGCGGCTGTTAAAGCTCCTGTGCTGTTAGACTAGAACGCGCCTCGCGTGCACACTGCTGTCAGCGCTCTTCAGGCTCGAAGTACATATAGTGCGCCAGCGGGGACGTCACGCGCGAGCGCTGCAGCCCTCGACCAATCACAGCGCGCGCCGTTTAACATAACAGGCGCATGACGTAATGGAAGTGACTTCATAAAGATTTTTTTTTTTTTGCCTCTGTTTTGAGACACTTATTTCCACTATGAGGCTGCAGATTGAGGCGGAAAATCGAGTCTTTGTGGAAAGGAACAGACATGTTGTGATACTGTGGCTTTAGGGTGAAACCCTCCCAAAAAAACCTCAGTGACTCACAATACATCTTTATTATTCTAAAGTATGGAAAATATGAATAATAAAGCCAAATGGAAGTATCTGTAGTAACCAAACATCAATTAATTGTATTGGAAACACTTTTCCATTTGTTTACGTTAGTCAACAGTACAACAGTGCTAAAGACACACCTTAAGAAAAACTGTGCTTTTCTCTATTCTCAAAGTGTATGATTGCAGGAAAAATATATATGTATTGAACATTGATGGAGCAACATATTTTGTGTTAAAAAAATCATAATTTTGTTTAAAAATCTTATAAATGTATGAGGTGGTGATGGGGTAAAAGGCACACAAATACTTTAGCTAAAATAATATGTTTTTAATAATGACTAGGTTAATACTTGTTCAAAAGAATCACTTTAGCAAAGTTTGTACTATTTCTGTTTATTTTGATAAATAAAAAATTCATTTTTGTTCAGTAAATATACTGTCATTAAAATAGGCCTATGTGATATATATTTTATATATAAAATATAAAAATAGATTTTAAAAATACAGATTTTAAAAAGTATAGATTCTGAAAGCATTGAAGGAGATCCCATAATAGCCTATTTAATATAGATTTACAGTAGTAACAATAAATGATATTTTATTATGATATGATTAATATATTTTAAAATATGAATGTTTCATTATAAATATGGGTATTATCTCTAAGATGGATACCCAGTTGATATATGATATTTGCTATGTGAATCTAACCATGTCAACAGATGGATCATCAGCTGTTCATTATCATTTTGTGCCTTTTTGCCCCAACAGCAGGGGCGCTTTTTACCCCAAATACCATACTTTTACATATTCACCTGTTATTGAAAAACTGTTGCTTGAATTACCTTGAACGAAACTGAAAATCATTAAGAAGACCTTTATCTGAAAATACAAACATTAATTTAATGGATTCTCATTTGCTACTTAAATCAACAACATTTTAAAAAACATCAAATATTAGATCAAACTACCTCAGAATCAACTTTGCGTTTCTGCCCGCGATCGCGTCAAGGATCAGACAAATTTGCACGTGCATTTTGAAAAGCGGATATTTAGGAAAGTGCTGCGGCAAGTTTTTGTGCCATCTAGTGGTTTAGAGGAAAATAAAATCAAAGGCGCCTTTAGCCCCGTTGTACCCTGTACGTTAACACTAACAATGAAAAATGCTTTATTAATCTTAGTTATTGTTCTATTGTAACATGAACTATAACAATGCAAGTGTTTTTTATTAACTAACATTAACAAACATGAATTAATACTGCTTGTTGTTTAGAGATGCACCGATACTGAATTTCTCCACCGATACGATAGCCGATTATTCAGAGCGATAACTGCCGATACCGATAACTTTAAAAATGGATATCAGCCGATACCGATATGGTGGCCAATATATTGTGCATCCCTAATATATATTAACTATTAATATGTATTTTTTAGAGATGCACCGATACTGAATTTCTCCACCGATACGATAGCCGATACCGATAGTTTGGGGGTTCTGCCTTTTATACCTTCTTTTAAATGAATATAGTTTCATTATAATTAATAATTAATCAGTATATTTTTAATTATTATATTTTGAAAGAAATGAAAAACTTTATTCTCCAATATTAACATGCATTAACTAAATTCTGAAAATGAAATGAATATTTCTCAACTTTCTGAATGTTATTAATTCATATAATTACTGTTAATATTGAACATCAAACTGGTTTCTTTACATAAAGCCCAGCTGCAGTGCATTTTCCTGCCTTCTTTTGATTGACAGGATATACCGGCCCTGACTATCAGCTGTTTTTAAACTATCAGCCAATAGTGTGAAAAATTTGCTTTATCGGCTGATACCGATTATTGGCCGATATATCGGTGCATCTGATTTGTTGTTATTAGCCAACCTTATTGTAAAGTGTTACCGTTTTATTTTAATTCATTCTGTTTCCAGTTTTTGTGTTCGTGATGTGATCATAGAGAGCGGTGATGCACATTCTCCTTCACTTCGCTCATGTTTTCCTTGTGGTTTATATTAAATATGTACTGCATGATGACTTCTTTAAGAGTAGACACTCAGTGCATTTCATCATTTTGCAAATATTTAAATGCGATTATGCCAGATTCGCTCTGGTTTCTGAACATTCTTCATGTGTTGATTCAGTCACTCAGAGTTTCTGTGATGGAAAACTACAGATCTGCTCGTACCGCTGCTGTGTTTTACACTAATGCAGCCGGTAAACACAATCCCATAATCCTCTGAACTCATGAATTAGCCGTAATGGTGTTGATCTCGGTGTGTTTGGGCGCGGGTGGAGATATCGCAGGCCGATCTCACTGTTGCGTAAGTACATTGTACGGACGAGATGGTCTGAATATAGAAGTCTCTGTGAGTGACGTGAACTGACCAGGGAATAAACCGGAAGAGGCTCCGGTCAGTGACTCCGTGGCTCTTTATATTGAGAAATGTGCCGCAACATGAATAAATGTGAACTTTACGTCTTCGGTTCAGAACATGCATGTGAATGTTGAGTTTTAGATGACGGGTGTACATGTTTCTATATTTGTTCTCCTAAATGGAGGCCGTGAGTCAGAGGAAATGCCTCTGCTGTTATAGAGTCTGGCGGGTCTCAAACCAAACCCTTCAGCAAACTCAGCTGCTCTCGCTGGTTTATCCGACACATCAGACGCTTGTGGAGGAACATTTATATCAGATGGGCTCCGGGGACCGCAGGGGAGCGATAGAGGGTCTGTGGAAAAGTTTAGAGAAAAGCAGTGTAAAAAATGAAAAAATAAATAAATAAAAATAAGATTAAACTAACTAAATAAATAAATACATTTGATTAACATAAAAGATTAATTAAAATAAATATTTTTAAAAATAAATAAGAAATTAA
>JAOTNS010000547.1:35000-205000 GCA_028476615.1 Culter alburnus
TGATGACGTCATCCCGTACTGCCCTCTGATTGGTCCATCTGTGAAGCTCTGTTTTGATTGGCCAGATCTCAGACGAGGGCCATTGATTAATCACACTGAAGGCCTGTTCACACCAAGAGCGATAACTATACAGTGTTAAAGGGTTAGTTCACCCAAAAATATACATTCTGTCATTAATTACTCACTCTCATGTCGTTCCACACCCGTAAGACCTTCAGAACACAAATTAAGATATTTTTGATGAAATCCGATGAGGCCTGCATAGCCAGCAATGACATTTCCTCTCTCAAGATCCATTAATGTACTAAAAACATATTTAAATCAGTTCATGTGAGTACAGTGGTTCAATATTAATATTATAAAGCCACGAGAATATTTTTGGAGCGCCAAAAAAACAAAATAACGACTTATATAGTGATGGCCGATTTCAAAACACTGCTTCAGGAAGCCTTACGAATCTTTTGACTGCAGTCACATGAACTGTTTTAAATATGTCTTTAGTAGTTTTCTGGACATTGAAAGTGTTAATTATCTTGCTGGTGATGCAGGCCTCACTGAGCCATCGGATTTTATCAAAAATATCTTAATTTGTGTTCTGAAGATGAACGAAGGTCTTACGGGTGTGAAACGACATGAGGGAGAGTAATTAATGACAGAATGTATATTTTTGGGTGAACTAACCCTTTAAACATGTTAACATATATTCAGTTAAAAATGTACGAGATTCCAAGTCTTTCTGTTTATGTACAGTGTGTGTGTGTGTGTGTGTGTGTTTATGCACTGTGTGTTTGTACAGTGTGTGCGAGTATGTGTGAGTGTGTGTGTGTGTGTGTGTGTGTGTGGGTGTGTGTGCTTTTGTTTGTGGGTGTGTGTAATATAAACCTGAGTTCACCTACATCGTTCCCCACAATGTAAATGGTGATGAGTTTTGTGAAAAGTAAAGTTTGCACAGTTTCCTGTGAGGGTTAGTTAGGGGTAGGGCAGGGTAGGGGACAGTTTGTTCAGTGTAAAATGCATTGAAGTCTATGGAAAGTCCCCACAATTCATGTGTGTGTGTGTGTGTGTGTTTATGTAACCTTTTGGCTATACTTGCGAGGACCGAATGTCCTCACTTATATTGTGAAATACTTTCACAACCCACCAGTGAGACATTGACTGCTCCTCACTAGTTTTAAATCAGCCTAAAGATGTTTTTATAGTGTTTTTCACATGTTTCTGTTCAGGAGTCGGGGTTGAATCAGGTGATAGAAAATATCACTGACCTGATATAAAATAAATGGAAGTCTATGCAATGTCCTCACTAAGATAGCAAAACAAACCAGTGTGTGTGTGTGTGTGTGTGTGTGCTTGTTTTCATGATTTATGAGGACACAATGTGTATAATGACGGGTATTAGACTGGTATTACAACGTAAACATATAATGACATTTCATGAGTCCTCATATTTAAAATAGCTTTAAAAACACACTAAACAATTAGTTTTATTAAAAATGTAAAAATGCAGACAGTGTTCTGTGATGGGCAGGGTTAGTGTAGGGGGAGAAAATGAATGTACAGTTTGTACAGTATAAAAACCATTACGCCTATGGAGAGTCCTCACTGAGATAGCAAAACAAACCTGTGTGTGTGTGTGTGTCCGTGTGTGAGTGTGTGTGTGTGTGTGTGTGTGTGTGTGTGTGTGTGGGTGGGGGTCAGTCGCTCTCATGATCTCAGATCAGTGTCTCAGAGGTCTGGGTGGAGGGCATGATGGGGTTTTCCACATCACAATGTTCTAGAAGAGTGAAATGACGTTTCACAACCACCGTCTCATCTCATCACTCCCCCTTGATGAAAGAAAGTTCAAAAGAACAGCATTTATTTGAAATAGAAATCTTTTGTAACATGATAAATGTCTTTACTGTCACTTTTAAATTACAAATTTTGAATGGTAGTGTAGAATGATTTCTGAAAGATCATTAAAAGCACTAATAAATATTCATAAGAAAAAACAAACTAATTATTCAACCTCACTAATGAACTATTTGCTGACAGTCATTGTGACTCATTGCTAGCACAGTCACAGGGTCACAGGGTCATGTTCATGTCTTGTCATTGTTAGTGATTTCCTGAAGCACAGGAAGTGCTTTTCAGTGAGCTGTGGGCCTCGGGTCAGTTTAAAGTTAACCAGTGGTTTTCTAAGAAAACAATAGTAGAATACATTTGTACTCTATTGTCATGTGAGGCTGAAGTAAAAAGAAGTGTATCGTTTTAAAACACTGTACTTGCAGGAAATATAGTACGAATGAAATGAAAGATGCTTATATTTTGTGTTTCGGCAGATAAAGGTGGAGACGGCGAATGACTTCCAGGACATCACTAGTGTGGTGGCGATCGCTAAAACTTACGCCACGGCCGAACCCTTCGTGGACTCCAAGTACGACATCCGCATCCAGAAGATCGGCAGCAACTACAAAGC
Source organism: Culter alburnus (assembly GCA_028476615.1). Classification (NCBI taxonomy): domain Eukaryota; kingdom Metazoa; phylum Chordata; class Actinopteri; order Cypriniformes; family Xenocyprididae; genus Culter; species Culter alburnus. The sequence continues at coordinate 37,456 of JAOTNS010000547.1, forward strand.
GTACATGTGAGAACCTGCTGCTGCGCTGGGGTTTGTGGGTAAAAGCGGAGCCGCCGGTGGTGTGGCACTGCACAGATGTGATGTCATGTGACCGGAGAGCTTCACACACTTCGAGACACTTGACTTTTTTTTTTTTAATGCCTTTTTACCCATCACATATTTTAGTAATGTGTTTTCCAGCACAAATATATAAACATTCTGAAATCAAGAATGTTTGAAGCATGAAGTGTGTGTGTTTCAGGAGGACGTCCATCTCTGGAAACTGGAAGGCCAACACGGGTTCAGCCATGCTGGAGCAGATCGCCATGACGGACAGGTGCCACTCAAACACGTCACACTGATCCCAGCAGGTGTTTGTCGCTCAGATCATCATGTTCTGTGTCTGTAGGTATCGTGTGTGGGTGGACTCGTGTGCGGAGATGTTCGGGGGTTTGGACATCTGCGCTGTCAAAGCCGTCCATGGCAAAGACGGCAAGGACTATATCATAGAGGTTTGCTCTTTCCCATGATTCTCATTACATCCTTGTGGAGATCTGTTGCTGTTCAGGCCTCGAGATGACTGAAAATGACTTAAAATAAGACAAAACAAGCTAAATATTGTTAAAAAACAAGTTGGAGGCTGAGATCAAATGCTCTTACTCCAAACCAGCAGTTCCGCTTAAACTAAACTAGTGTTCATTAACTAGCTTAAACCTGCAGTTAACTAGTGTTCTTAAAAGTTAACTAGTGTTCAGGCTTTGCCGGTTCAAATAGTGTTTCAGGCTTAACTAGTGTTCATTTAAACCTGCAGTTAAGTGTTCAGGTGCAGTTAACTAACGCTTAAACCTGCAGTTAACTACCTCAGGTTCAGATGCTTAAACCTGCAGTTAACTAGTGTTCAGGCGCTTAAACCTGCAGTTACTAGTGTTCAGGCGCTTAAACCTGCAGTTAACTAGTGTTCAGGCGCTTAAACCTGCAGTTAACTAGTGTTCAGACGCTTAAACCTGCAGTTAACTAGGTGTTCATTTAAACCAGTTAACTAGTGTTCAGCAGTTAACTAGTGTTCAGACACAAACTAGTTAAACAACTAGTGTTCAGACTGTTAACTAGTGTTCAACTTAAACCGCAGTTAACTAGTTTCAGTTAAACCTGCAGTAGTGTTCAATAGTGTGTTCAGACGCTTAAACCTGCAGTTAACTAGTGTTCAGACACTTAAAGTTAAAGTTAAAAGTGTTCAGACACTTAAACCTGCAGTTAACTAGTGTTCAGATGCTTAAACTAGTGTTCAGAAAATTTAATTATTCGAATGATAAAAGTAATATATATAATTTTAAAACAATTATTATAAAAAAATGTTGTTTTATTATTTAGACACTTCTAGTTTCTGTAAATTAAAAAGTTGTCGTTACAGCTGTTGTGTTGTATAATAAGAGTCTCCTTATCGTGTTTCATTAACAGCAGCATGACATCATCATCACTCGATTAGATACGCTTCACTGATGATGTCATGAGCTTCACCCGCATTCCTCTGAGTAAATGATTCATTTGAACACTTGAAGTTCCAGAAATCTCAAACCGGATTATACTTTAAATGATTTTAAATGAGAATCAAACTTTGAACTGTACTAGAGTTCATCCTGGACACACATTCTGTCAGTCACATGAGGATGTTTTACATTTCACATAGTTTTGAATCATTCCTCTCAAAACAGTAGCAGAAGCAACAGGCCATTCAGCGTGACACTAGCGCCTCCCGGTGGACACAGATCAGCACTGCAGCCTTTATTATAGCTGTGAAAAATAATATTTACTTAAAAGCATATTTTATCTCAGCTACTTGCCAAGGCAACATTTCTCATTTTTGTTTAGTTGAACTTGAAGTGTGTGTGTGTGTGTGATGGTCAGGTGATGGACAGCTCGATGCCTCTGATTGGTGAGCACGTGGAGGAGGACCGTCAGCTGATCTGTGATCTGGTCATGAGTAAGATGGCGTTGGCTCTGCTGGGCGTCACCACACCGCAGACGTGCACTAAGGTACCGCACCGCTTTAACCTGACCTGAGGATGAATCTGTGGAGTTGAACTCATCTGTGTGTGTTTGTGTAGACTCAACCCGGACCGCAGACGACTCAACCGAGACGAGCTCCAGGTGCAGCACACATTCGTACAGGAAATAAGACATTATTCCACACAGTAGTGTATAAAGCGCTGATTTGATGTAGCTGATCATCAGGTGTGTGTGTAGGTGGTCCTCGCTCGTCTGAGTCGGGTCAAGCGTCGCCCCAGCGCGCCCGATCTGCCACTACCTCGCCCAGTCAGGCCTTCCAGCCCGGTCCGATTCCCTCCAGCGGCGCCGGCTCACAGAAACAACCTGCGCAGCTCAAGTAAGACCCTCATCGTGTGTGTTTGTGTGCGCTCATTAACATCTCTCCATGTTTAGTTGAAAAAATTCACCTAAAATCAAAAAAAGAGGCGCATGAGCTCAGATCAGTGAGAGCTACAGTCAGTCAGCTCCAGAAAGAAACACAACCCTGTGCTGACTGACGGAAAACCAGCTGATGAAAAGATCAAACCCAGTATTTGGAAATAATCAGTTAAAAGTTAAACTGATCATTTCACACATTATAAATCAGTTCACTCGTAAACATCACGTGATTGACAGCGCTCGCATCATCTGCTCTGGTCATCTCAGATCTGTGTTGATGAATGATCCAGAGTCTCCATCCGTTTCCCATCCCAGCATCCCTTATTTCCCCCTCCTGTCTTCAGTGATTCTGAACTGGTGTGTGTCGCTGTTTCTTCCAGTAAATCCCAGTCGCTCACCAACACCTTCAGCGAGACGCTGCGTGGAAACGTCACGGACGACGAGGCCAAAGCAGAAACCATCCGCAGCCTCCGCCAGTCCTTCGCCAGCCTGTTCTCCGACTAACACACACACACACACACACACACACACACTCGTGTTGGTCTGACGTCTGTGTGTGTTTGAGAAGTCAAAGTTCATTCGGTTGTGTCGCATCTTTGTTAATCTGTCGTCAGACAAACGTGTGTGTGTGTGAACGAAAGCCTTTGATGTTTTGTTTTTAAGACCTGATGAACCGGCGGCTCTCCAGCAGGGGGCGGGGCCACGAGAGCGCCTCCACATGACCTAAAATAACACCACATGACTTAAAAAAGATGAAAATCAAGATGAAAACTGACATTGTGTTTCACATTTTTATCCTTTAACAACAATCATATTTATTGAAGAACCAGGGTGCATCTGATGCTCTTGGAAATTAATTGAAATCATTGGAAATTTCTATATATTTCCATTTCTATGTCAAGCTCTAAAATATTTATTATAGTTGCTGAAAATGGACATTTAACAATTTTAGAAACAAACAGGAGAGTCGTATAAATTCATTACTGAATCCTGAAGAACATTCAGCTTCTTATGAATCTTATGAAATCATTTATTTGTTTTAATTTTAAAAAATTATTTATTTTTATAATTTATTTATTTTTAGTTATGTTGAACACAAGGAGCAAATCTTGTATAAAGAGGAGTCAGAAGAGTCGAGAGCCGCTGTGATGGTTTGATTTGTGTTCAGTGATTCGCTGTGAATCAAATCGGAGTGAATCGTTCCTGCAGATTCACTCTCTCTTCCAGTCCGAGCGTGTCTAAAGCCATCATCAGATCTGATGCAAACGTGTATCGAGCAGCAATATTCCCGTGTAGGAATAGAGCTCCGTCTTCCACCTCCGATCAATCTTCCCTTTATGAACTTGAGTTTCTGCCTGTTCTTCTACTCTATTCTCTGGACGTCACGTCTCTGCATGAAAAATGTGCATTTCATTTCATATAAAGCAATGAAGGAGAAGAAAATCCTGGAATTCTTGATTCACTGAAATGAAAAAACACACTGTTGTTTAAATCAGTTCGACGAGCCGAACACGTCAAATTCTGATGTTTATGGAAGCCCAAAAAAAATCATGCTTTCGTTAACCATAACGTAAATTATGACATAAAAAGTCGAAATTATGAATACTAAGTCATATTTATGAGATGAAAAGTCGCAATTATGAATACTAAGTTATAATGGTGATATTAAAAATAAAAATGGTGACTTAAAATGTCAAATATGACATGACTGAAAGTCATAATTTTGACCTTTTATCTCATAATTATGATGTAGTATGCCATCATTTGATTTTATCTCATAATTTAACATTTTGATTTGGTATGTCATAATTGCGACTTTTTATGTTTTCAACTTTTTAACTCATAATTATGACTTTGTCATTTTTTAATTTTTATCTCATAATTTTGACCTTTTATCTCATATGTATGCCATAATTTGATTTTATATAATTTAAATTTATGATTTAGTATGTCATATTGTGACGTTTTATCTCATGGTTTCAACTTTTTAACTCATAATTATGACTCACAAGTATGTCATTTTTTAATTTTTATCTCAATTTTGACTTTTTATCTCATAATTTTGACTTTTTATCTCATTTTCAACTTTTTAACTCATAATATGACTCACAAGTGTCATTTTTATTTTTATCTCAATTTTGACTTTTTATCTCATAATTTTGACTTTTTCTCATTTTCAACTTTTAACTCACAATTGACTCACATTCATTTTTATTTTTATCTCAATTTTGACTTTTTATCTCATATCATCTTTATCTCAATTTTGATGTAGTATGCCATCATTTGATTTTATCTCATAATTTAACATTTTGATTTGGTATGTCATAATTGCAATTTTTATGTTTTCAACTTTTTAACTCATAATTATGACTTAGTATGTCATTTTTAATTTTTATCTCATAATTTTGACTTTTTATCTCATATGTATGCCATAATTTGATTTATGTAATTTAAATTATGATTTAGTATGTCATAATTGTGTGACATTTTATCTCATGGTTTCAACTTTTTAACTCATAATTATGACTTAGTATGTCCTAATTTTGACTTTTATCTCATTTTCAACTTTTATCACAATTATGACTCACAAGTATGTCATTTTTTATTTTTTATCTCAATTTTGACTTTTTATTCATAATTTGACTTTTATCTCATTTTCAACTTTTTAATCATAATTATGACTTGGTATGTCATCTTTTTATCTCATAATTATGATGTAGTATGCCATCATTTGATTTTATTCATAATTTAACATTTGATTTAGTATGTCATAATTGCGACTTTTATGTTTTCAACTTTTTAACTCATAATTATGACTTAGTATGTCATTTTTTTATTTTTATCTCATAATTTTGACCTTTTATCTCATATGTATGCCATAATTTGATTTTATATCATTTAAAATTATGATTTAGTATGTCATAATTGTGACGTTTTATGTCATGGTTTCAACTTTTTATCTCATTTTCAACTTTTTAACTCACAATTATGACTCACAAGTATGTCATTTTTTATTTTTTTTTTCATTTTAGACTTTTTATCTCATAATTTCGACTGTCTTAATTAAGATTTATCAAAGCATGATTTTTTTTAATATTATATGGTGGTAAAGGGCTTCCATAGATTTAGGTTCAGTTTTCAGTTGATTAATGAATCAGTGAGATTATGTCCATAATTAATATTCAGATTAGTACTGTGCAGTATTGTGTTCAAGCTTATGTTTCTGTTGGGTTTGTTGAAAAGGACCAAACTCTTTCTGTGAAAACTGATTTGCTGTTTTTCTGATGTGCCGTTGGCTTTGTTTTCTCTCAGAATGAAGTGCAGCGAAGCCATAAACTCTCCTGTACAGATTCCTGTGCGATTCCTTCCGCTCGTGTCCATCATGTTGAGTTCTGTGGACTGACGTGCCTCCGACAAAATATTAATCAAACGTATTTGAGACTTTGTGATGCTGAAACTTTTTTATGATTCTTTTGATTCATTTCAAACCTCCCTGTAGATCTTTGGCTCAGTGTTGTCGTTGTTGTCAGGAACATTTGCATGAATTGTGAAAGATGTTACGTCTGAGGAACTGAAATCAATAATCAGAGCTTACTGTATGAATGAGAGCAGATGAAACTATGAAATCATCATAAGAAACAAAGAGGACGTGACTCCAGTTCATTTACATTTCACTCAGTGAATCAACATCTATGGAAGCCCATTTATGACACATAAGAAAAATCATGCTTTGGTAAATATTAATTATGACATAAAAAGGGACAAAGTCATAATTACAAGGAAAAAAAACGTTGAAATGCAATGAAAAAGTCAAAATTATGACAGTCATAATTATCACATACAAAGTCATGATTATGAGATAAAGTTGAAATTCTGAGATACAGTCATAATTATGAGAAAAAAGTTGAGATTATGACTGTGAATTCTGACTTAGTATGTCATAATTATTAGTATGTCATAATTTCAACATTTTATGTCATAATTATGATTTTACACATCATGTTTCTTTTCTTATGTGGCAGAACTTGACTTCCATAAAAAACAATAAAAATCATCTAATACTGATGATGAATCTGTCACATTCTGATGATGTCATGGATCTGAATGAACACACCCTCTCTGATTTACCGCGGTAAATGTGGCATGATCGCCTGTAGTGTTTGTGTTTCTCTCTGTGTGTCTCGATGTGTTACAAACTCTTTTAATTCTGTTTTGATTTGATATTTTATAATCTGTCTCTGATGAACGGAAATGCCATTAAAACAATCGTGTTTAATATGAACTGCTGTAATTGTGCATTAATTGCTCTCTGGGAAATGTGGATGTTTCTTAAAATATCATTTTTATTCATTCAACATTGTGGTTTCAGTTCACAAACAGCTCATGACAGATTGATTTTATTTTCATCATAACATTTATTATATTTCATTTTTTATCATCCTCCACCTCAGTCTCAGAGTGAGATGATGATGAAGATGATGATGAAGATGATGATGTGAAGCAGCTCGTGATTCATCTGTGATTATTATTCAGATGATCACAATAATGAAGCACATAATGAGCAAACATGAGTTGATGTTGTTCTCCTCTGAGCCACTAGATGGCAGCAGCGCACAGATGAAGAATAACACGTGACTGACGTCATACAGCGTCACGCTGAAGAAAACATGAAGCTTAGAGTTATTACAAACAACAGATGTTAAACTGTGCTTCTATTTAATACATTTTTGTGAATTATCAAGATCTTTCATGAGTGTAGTTTTTCATCTCAAAGGTCAAAGGTCATGTTCATCTGAAGCTTCAGGATTTGAGTTTCAGCGTTCAGACTTACTGCAGCTCCTGATTCAGATTCTTCTCGATCATTCACAGAAACCTTGCGTCTGATAAGAGCCCGTGTGTGTGTGGTGTGTGTGTGTGTGTGTGTGTGTGTGTGTGTGTGTGTGTGTGTGTGTTTTTCTCAGTCACCATAGAGAAATGCAAAGTTGAAGTTGAAAACAAGGAAAGGCCTTGGTCACCATGGCAACTGCAATGCCTTAGTAAACACAAAGAGAAAGATGAGACGGACGAGTGTGTGTGTGTGTGTGTGTGTGTGTGTGTGTGTGTGATGGATTCTTGCCACATTTCTTCTCATATATTTTTATTATGTTTGTCAATCATTGCATCAGGTCAGATTTTACCCCAACATCAAAAGAAAACAAGAAATTATATAGAAAAAAAAAATATATATATATATTCTAAGAATGTTTTGCTAAACGTTATTTCTGAATGTTCAAAACGCTGTTTTTTTTTTTTTTTACATTTTAAAACGTTGTTTCTTGGTTATATGAACGTTAAGGGAACATTCCATTCCATCATTCTTCAAACATTATATAAATGTTACATTTGAATGTTCTCTGAACGTTCTGAAACATTTAAAAACGTCCAACTGAAACATTCTCGGTATAAATAATGTTTTTGTGTTCGTGTTTTGAGAACATTAGACCAGATAACATTGAATGTTCTGTTAACGTTACTTGAACGTTTGTTCAGAACGTTGCGAGACCTTTGCCAGTCTGATCAGTCCCATCATCAGCCAAGTACATACTTTAAAGGTGCAATATGTAATATTTCTGTCCGCTAGAGGTCGCTAGAGGCCTGTTCAAAACAAAGACGTAGCTTTATGACGCGTTTTGAGCGTGGAGTCTTGGGACATGTGATCTTCACCTCACAGCCGGTGGAAACAATAGGGATAGGAGTCGGGAAGAACTCATGTTCATGGATGCGATTATTAACGTTAGTAGTGTGAAGCAGAGCAGGAGCGAGTGTTGTGGAGCTGAACGAGGAGCTGGAGCGATTGATCACGAGCAGCGGGACTTTTATTATGACACAGTCGCCGGCGCCGCTTCGCTTTTCCGGTCATGAGTATGAGGAAACGCAGCTCTGTTTATCATATTAGATACATTTGAGAGTGTTGAAAATGATGTTATAACGTTACTCTGTGCGTTCGCTCGGCGGCTGCTGTGAGACACTGTTACACACTGCAGTAAGATAGATCGATTTTACAATATCATATTAAATGCTGGATGATTGTGTTGATAAATGACATGCAATTAATTTTAAAACGTATTGTATGATGGAGAAAATTCTGTATTACTGTTACTAAAAATAAAGCTGCATCTGATTATGCTATGTTAGCTACTTCACAAAATAGTGTTTTTCTCTGAGGCATGGTAAAGCATCGCAAAACATCAAGAAAATTAGATTTAAATAATAAGACTAAACGTGTTGAGCTATATAACAACAATCAGTTTATAAATATATCAAAACAGTTGTTCCCTTGCCTATTAAAACATGTAATATATTAAAGCGTCTTTGGTGTTTCCATGGTTTCTACAAAATAAAACGGGAAACCGAGGGTAACGCGGGTATGACGCCATTGACAGGCGACTCCTCACACGTTAAAATTGCAATTTTCTCACGATTTACAAATAGTTGCAAACATTTGGGATATTGTAAGTACTCAAGTGAACAAAATATATAACACTGGCCTAGTGCTTTTTGGATATTTTACTGCAAAATTCTTACATATTGCACCTTTAAGTATTTATGATTAGAATCAAAATGACTCAGTGAATCTTTAACTCATATTCCAGCGTCTTCCTGTTCGCTGATCCTCCATTTCCTGTCCGAGAGCTTCATTTCTACTGGATTTGTGCCGCTCGAGTCTCTTGTAATGGAGACTTATAATGTCATCGACTGAAGAATGTTTTTCTCCTTCAGGACATCTCCTCCTCAGTGTTCCAGCACAAACATCTAAACGTTCTTCAAACACTGAGGAAGAACATCATTTTCTGAAAGCGTCTCACGGCGCAGGAAACGCACTTTATTTCATGCAGACAGAATTAAAGCTGGTTTCCTGCTGACTGTGTGTGTGTTAATGAAACCGCCGTCGTCTGAGGAAAGGTCAGTGTGTGTGTGTGTGTGTGTGTGTGAATCCTTCAGGAGGATTTCGCTCGGGGCTCTGAGACGAAACACACGCTGAGACACTGATCATCCTGATCGTTCTCCAGCACAAACATCTAAACATCCTTAAATCAGTCATTTACTGGAGAAGAGAAATGAAGAGTGAGTTTGTGCTGAAAACAACAACAAATATCTGCCAATCATCTCAGTTCAGGGCTGATCTTCTGTGTTCTCCAGGTGAAAGCGTCTCTGATCTTCTGCTGATGTGGTTCGGGTTTGAGTTTTCCAGATGTTTTCTGCTCCAGTTTCTCTCTCTCCTCAACACACACACACACACACCATCTGCTGCTCTTCTGTAAGTCTCTTTGGATTGAAGCGTCTGCTAAATGAATGAATGAGTGTGAATGTGTGCAGATGTCCGTGTGGTCAGTGCCGGTCAGTGTGACGCTCGTGAGATCTGAAGTGTTTGGGGCGTCAGCTGAGAGCTGCTGGATTCAGACGACGAGTTTGTGGTGTTTCTATTCTCAGACAGACCGTTGTGTAATTATCCTCTATATGAACACGACACACCCGACAACACACACACACACACAACACATGTGTGTGTGTGTGTGTGTGTGTGGTGTGTTCTGATCTCATCAACACAGTCATTAAGGCAGAAATCCACAGTCAGCAGCAGAAGAAGAAAAACATGTGGACATAATCTATCCTAGAACCGGAGAAATGTGTCTGTTCAGGCCGTTGATCTGATACCATCACACACACACACACACACACACACACACACATTCCATGATCGTTTGATGATCCTGACGGTACAGTCAACACGATCTGAGGCGCTGATATCAGTGTTGGCGTTTCACAGAATCCTTCAGTTCAGCCGTAAGAGCAAATAAACAGCTGGAGGCTCGTGGAAAACATCCAGAGAAAACACACGGAGAGCTGGGAAACACTGACGCGTCCCGTCACATCCCAGAGTCTCTGCTCCGCAAAACACCGGCTTCCTCCTCAGCGACAAACATCAAAACACTCAGAAATCAAGATGCATTTCCCTGATCAAAATCAAGTGAGTTTGTGCTGAAAACAAGATCCTGCCAGTGGAGTCAAAACAGGTTTAATTTAAAGGGAAAAGCGGATCATTTGGGAACACGTTACATTAATTAATGCATTAACTAACAGCAAAACTTCTGTATCAGCATTTATTCATCTGTGTTCATGTTAGTTAACTTAGTTCACGTCAGCTATTAAATAATATTAATAGATATCAGACAACTTTTGATTTTAATAATTATCAGAAAATGTTAAAATTATTTTAACTAGGATTATATAGAAGAAATCATATTTTGACTTTTTGATCTCATACTTAAGATTTACTTTTATAATTTAGATTTTTTTTTGACAATTTCAAGTTTTTCATCTCATAATTATAACTTTTTAGATGAAAAATTGAAATTATGACTTAAAAATTCTAAATTATGACAACTTAAATTTGACATTGTCGTAATTTTAGCTTAAAAAGTCATGCTTATGCCATTAAAAAGTTGAAATTTTGACAATTTGATACTAAGTCAAACTTTTGGCTTAAAAAGTTGAAATTATGCCGTTAAAAAGCAGAGATGATGACATTCAAAGTCATAATTATGAGAGGAAAAGTGAAAATTATGACTAAACAAAATAATTATGACATAAATTGAAATGATGACACTGATACTAAGTTGAAATTTTGGCTCAAAAAGTGTCAGCTATTAAATAATATTAATATGTATCAGACAACTTTTGATTTTAATAATGTATTAGTAAATGTTGAAATAAACATTAACTAAGATTATATAGAAGCTCATTTTCTCCATATAAGGAAAAAAATCATATTTTGACTTTTTGATCTCATATTTAAGATTTATTTTGTTATAATTTTGAATTTTTATGACAATTTCAAGTTTTTCATCTCATATGACTTTTTAGATTCAATTATTAGATGAAAAATTGAAATAAAAAATTCTAAATTATGACAAAAACTTAAATTTGACATTGTCATAATTTTAGCTTAAAAAGTCATGCTTATGCCATTGAAAATTCAAAATTATGACAATTTGATACTAAGTCAAAATTTTGGCCATTAAAAAGCAGAGATGATGACATTCAAAGTCATAATTATGAGAGGAAAAGTGAAAATTATGACTAAAAAAGAAATAATTATGACACTGATACTAAGTTGAAATTTTGGCTCAAAAAGTGTAAGCTATTAAACAATATTAATATGTATCAGACAACTTTTGTTTTTAATATTAGTAAATGTTGAAATAAACATTAACTAAGATTATATAGAAGCCCGAAAAAAAATCACACTTTTGTAAATCATAATTGTCATATTTTGAATTTTTGATCTCATACTTAAGATTTATTTTGTTATAATTTTGACTTTTTATGACAATTCCAGGTTTTCATCTCATAATTATGAGTATGTCATAATTTTATTTTAGCTCAGGTCCATTTAATAATATTAACATTTACAACTTAAAATTAACATTAACTAGTATTAATAAATGCTGTTGTTTGTTAAAGATTCAAGATTCATGTTCACTAATGCACCTCACTGGAGTGTTTTTCTCGGACTCTTTTGTCAGTTTTCAGCACAAACTCACTTGATTTTGCTGCAGTTTTCAGGGAAACTCATTTCTCCAGTAAATGTCTCTTGATTTAAGAGTGTTTAGACGTCGAGGACGAAGCCGATGTTTTGCAGCTGGTGTTTTAGCTGCTGATCTTGGTCAGCATCTTGTTGATGGCCTGTTTGACGTGTGTGGTGGAGCTGCGGCGGCGGGTCTTGCCCTGGACGGCGCGTCTGCGGCGGATCTCCCTGCACAGCTCGTGAAACGCCTCGGCCACGCCTCCGCCCGTGCCCACCTGATCCGTGCACGCCGAGCACTCGTAGAAGGCGCAGGCCATGTCGGCTGCCAGACGCTCGCCCTCCTCCGTGGCCACCTGCCGGCCGTGCTCCAGATCCGCCTTGTTTCCCAGCAGCACCAGCGGCACGTGTTTGGGCCGCTTGACCTCGTCCAGGAGGCCCTTCAGGGGAGCCACGTCCTCGAAGCTCCCGCGGTCCGTGATGTCATAGACCAGGATGAAGCCGTCGCCCCAGCGCATGTGACCCTCCTTCTGCAGGACGTCCTCCTGAGGAGCACAAGCATGGTCATGTGACCGGCGGGTGTGGCCGACAACTATAGCGCCGACCATGAAGATATCGTTTCAAAAATCCCTCGTGATGTGATAAATCATAATTACAACATTCTAGTTCATAATTATGAGATAAGTCAAAATTATGAAACGAAAAGTCTAAATTATGACTTAAAAAGGTGAATATATGACATATAAGTCATAATTATAAAATAAAAAGTGAAAATCATGACTAAAAAGTAATGATTATAACATAAAAAGTTGAAATTATGATGATACCAAGTCAACATTTTGTCTTTAAATTATGCCACAAAAATTCGAAATTATGCCATAAAAATGTTGAAATTATGACATTCTAATTCATAATTGACATGAAAAGTGAAAATTCTGACAAAAAATGTAATAATTATAACAAAAAGTTTAAATTATGTTACTAAATCGAAATTTTGGCTTAAAAGTCTAAATTATGCCACAAAATTTCAAAATTATGCCATAAAAATGTTGAAATTATAACATCCCAGGTCATAATCATGAATCAAAAGTTGTAATTATGACTTTAAAAAATGTGAAATTTTGACTTAGAAGGTCATAACTATGACATGAAAAGTGAAAATTATGACTAAAAAAGTAATAATTATGACGAAAAGTTTAAATTATGATACTAAGTAGAAATTTTGGCTTAAAAGTCGAAATTATAACATCCTAAATCAAAATTATGAGATGAAAAGTCAAAATAATTACTTAAAAATTCAAAATCATGACAATTATACTATGCAAGTCATAAATTTGGCTTAACAAGTCACAATGCCATAAAAAGTTGAAATTATGAAACTATAATTATAACATACTAAGTAATTATTAGATACAAATTTGAAATTATGAGAAAATTTGGAATAATTATATTAAATATTACATAAAATTTGACATTAAAAATTATGACAGTCAAAATTGACTTAAAAAATGGCATAATTATGACAAAAATTTTAAATTATGACATGACACTAAGTTGAAATTTTGGCTTAAAAAAGCTGAAATTATGACTTAAAAGTCACGATTATAACATTAAAAGCTGAAATTATGACATCATAAATGATAAATTATAATTATGAAGACTATCTCATAATTTCAACTTCTGATCTCATTATGATTTTCTCTTATGTGGCAGAAACAGGCTGATGTAGATGAAATATTGCTCTCCAATAATCTATAAATGTTTTATTGATCAAATTTGACCCTGAGTAGATTTACTATATCAATAAATGTGTTGATCAGTATCCACCGCTGATGATGTGTGTGTGTGTGTGTGTGAGACGGCACCTGTCCGGCTGTGTCCAGAATCTCCATGCTGACCGTCTCGTCGTCAATAACGGCCTGATGGCGGTAGGTGGACTCTGAGAGAGACGCAGGTGTGTTAGAACATGATCTGTGCTGATGGAGATCAGACTCCTGCAGATCTACAGGCAGAGTCTCTGTTTATTACAAATGATCATCATTACTGTGTTAAACTCATGTTCTGCTAATCTTGAATCAGAATATCTTCCTCTCTCAGCATCTCTGTCACTCACATGAGATCCACCAATACCAAACCACAACCGTCCAATCAATTCCCCACAGACAAAATCAAGCCCCGCCCTACATTTGTTCTTGTTTGCGAAGCGTTTCACTCGTATAAACGGACACAATAGAGAAGAAAAGACTGTTACATGTTTAGTTAGAATCTATCGGGATGAACTCGATTCCAAACGTTCAGAATCACTCGATTCCTCTGAAGATTCAAATGCGGAGTCAATTCCAACATTTCTGGAATTTCTGGAACTGGAGCATGTTGTGCTTTGACCCAGGTGCACTGTGGGACATAAACTGGCTCCGTATTAGACTATACATCACCACTTCCATTTCTGGCTGCTGCTAAAGTTGCCAGGACACGATCACATGCTAAACCCGTCACACACACACACTCGCTGTGACTGCACGCCATCTGTGTGTGTGTGTGTGTGTGTGTGTGTGTGGATTGACGTCCTGGACAGAGACTCAGCAGTGAATGAAAGTGTTTATGAATGTTTCTCCAGCACGTCGAGTCCAAATGTCTGCTGACTCTCAGCCAGAGTTTAATTCACTCACGAATGCTTGAATGTCATTTGACCCTCCTGATGTGAACACAAACAACTCAAACCCTCAATGCTTTAATGCGCCCCTTTATGCTATTTTAAAGTCTCCTAATGTTGTTTAGTCTCCTGCAACAGGTTTACATTCATCCAAGATCGAAAAACACTGTAATTTCCTCATAATATCCACTGCAGCATCACTTCATTCGAAGATTCTGTCTCTCTAAACCCCGCCTCTCTGAGAGCTGCTCTGCTGTGATTGGTCAGAATCCAAACGCTCTGAATCTCAGCTCTTGATTCACAGTGAATCAGTTTTACCGTATCAATCTCATCACAGTGGATTTGCTTTGGTCTTCTCGACACGAACAACACGAACCAAACTCTTTCCGGTCTCAGAGACGACTACAGCGATTGAGGGCGGGGCAAAGAGACGCTGTTCAGCCAATGAGGGTCGTACATTAATCCTTTATACCTGAAAACTGCTTGATTTCTATTCAACTCCAGTAAACTCTGGTTTTATCCGAGGACTCGACTGAATCTGTTCTTTATTTAGACGTCTCTGGCGGTGAATTCAATTAGGTTTGATGGGTAAGAATGTGCAGATGAATGGAGAGTGTGTTTATAAAACAGACCTTTTCATCCATTTCTATTCTGTATTCACTCACATGACCTTCTGCGCCTCATTATTTCACTCACTTCAAAGACGCTTATTGTGACTCCTAAAGTCTGTCCTGAGTTTGCAGAGGTCAGAGGTCAACGGTGATGAGGTCACGAACATGAACGTCAAAGAGCGGAGCAACACGCTGAAAAACATCATGTTCTTCCTCAGAGTTTCTGTCTCGTTTTCCTTTACAAATATTTAAACATTCTTAAATCAAGATTAATTTACTGGAGAAGAAAAATGACTGAAGATATTCAGAAAAATTCATCAAAATGAAGTTTGTGCTTGAAACAAGAACAAATATCTGCCAGTGAAGTCAGAGAAATAATCTTTTTTTCCCTTTGAATTAAGATTATTTTTCTGACCCCATTTCTTCTTATTTTAAGCACAAATTTGCTTAATACTAATTCATATTTATTAAATGTAATTTCATTGATTTAAGAATGTTTAGATATTTGTACAGCAACCAATCACAGTTTGCTTCATCATGTGACACGACAGAATATCTTCTCTGATGATGAGGGCGGGGCAACCTGTCACTCACATGAGATCCACCAATAGCAAGCCACAACCATCCAATCAAGCCCCGCCCTACATTTGTTCTTGTTTGCGAGGCCGTTTCACTCAGATATACGGCACAATAGAGAAGAAAAGACTGTACTGGTGTGTGTTTCTCACCGAGCGTAGGGTCGTACTCCCAGATGAAACGCTTCGTCAGGAACCGAACCACCAGAGCTGCAGAGAGAGAGAGAAACCATGAATGTGAAACACAAAACACATCACAAGTATTTAAAGGGTTAGTTCACCCAAAGATTAAAATAATGTCATTTATTACTCACCCTCATGTCGTTCCACACCCCTAAGACCTTCGTTCATCTTCAGAACACAAATTAAGATATTTTTGATGAAATCCGATGAGGCCTGCATAGCCAGCAATGACATTTCCTCTCTCAAGATCCATTAATGTACTAAAAACATATTTAAATCAGTTCATGTGAGTACAGTGGTTCAATATTAATATTATAAAGTGACGAGAATATTTTTGGTGCGCCAAAAAAACAAAATAACGACTTATATAGTGATGGCTGATTTCAAAACACTGCTTCAGGAAGCTTCGGAGCGTTACGAATCTTTTGTGTCGAATCAGCGGTTCGGAGCGCCAAAGTCACGTGATTTCAGCAGTTTGACACGCGATCCAAATCATGATTCGACACAAAAGATTCGTAACGCTCCGAAGCTTCCTGAAGCAGTGTTTTGAAATCGGCAATAAGTCGTTATTTTGTTTTTTTGGCACACCAAAAATGTGGCTTTATAATATTAATATTGAACCACTGTACTCACATGAACTGATTTAAATATGTTTTTAGTACATTAATGGATCTTGAGAGAGGAAATGTCATTGCTGGCTCATCAGGCCATCGGATTTCATCAAAAATATCTTAATTTGTGTTCTAAAGATGAACGAAGGTCTTATGGGTGTGGAACGACATGAGGGTGAGTAATTAATGACAGAATTTTCATTTTTGAGTGAACTAACCCTTTAATAATTAAAGATCAAATAACTTTGAACGAACGTTCTATTTACGTTTGTTCATAACATTGAGAGAACCTTGCCAGAACGTTCCCTGTTAGCTGGGCGATCTGCTTGAATCACTTCTGTAAAGAAGCAACTACATATTTTCCGTTTTACCTCAGAAAGGTGAATTACGTGAATAAAAACAAATCTTAATATCTTCAGTAAAAATCTTGATTCAAGAATGTTTAGATATTTGTGCTGGGAAACGACAAACACACTCATGACGCAGATGTGTGGAGTGAATCCGGCTCCTGGAGGAGAGGATCACGCGTGTCTGATATAATGAGTGTGTGTGGGAGCGGGTGCCCTCCTTCAGGTCCTCTCGTCTCGCAGAACAGAAATAGCGGCGGCGGTGAATTCTCTCTGCGGTGTTTTCAAAATGGAAATAAAGGCGTGAGCGTGAATCCACTTCCTCTGGAGTCTTACGTAAAGCTTCTCAGATTTCATCTGGTTCCACTTAAAGCGCCTGTTGTTCAGAAACACCTTCCACTGCTTCATATGACTCCTGATGAAACATCTGCTGACAGCTGGAGCGCTGCGATGATTGATGACTGCAGGAGACCCACACAGTGTGTGTGTGTGTGTGTGTGTGTGTTCTTCCTCAGTATTTTTGTCTTGTTTTTCAGTAGGTTCTATATTGTAAATCATGATATATGAAAAACGCTTCAGAATATAGATATGAATAAAACAGTGTTTTGCCTGTAGTGAATGCATTAAATGTGTCGTTTTACAGCATCTCCAGTGTTCGTCTCTGAGTCGACGCACCGCACCGACTGAGCCGTTTATCATCCCACTCTATTAACTTCCTGTCCAGCACAATGAGCAACGACACACGGTATCTGAGCCAGCCTGTGTGTGTGTGTGTTTCAGGTCTGATCCCGAGGGTCGTAACAGGAAGAGAGTAACGCAGCTGTGCTGTTTGTCTTGTGTTCAGTGAGATTGACTGTGTGTGAATCAGATTCCAGTGTTTCTGTCTCAAATATCTAAACATTCTTCAATCAAGATACATTTACTGGAGAAGAGAAATGGCTTCAGCACATATTCTGGGGTGCGTTTCCCAAAAGCATCGTTAGCCAACTAACATCGCAAGTTCCGTCGTTACTTACAGTTCAACGATTCGGTGTTTCCCGAAACCATCGTTCAAACGAACATTCGCAAACTGCATCGCAAACTTGTGTGTTTGGAGCGACAGCTCTCGAGCTGTGGTTAGAAGAAGAGTTTCCTGTTTTTGTGACATGTGGACTTAATAAATCGTAATCGCAAAATGTATATATTTTATTTCTTATAAATACAAAAGTCATTTATAGATTTTAGTTTGTCAAGAGATTTAAAGCACCGTTTTTGAAGAGTGCGCATGTGCGTACGTGCTCTAGTACGTCAGAACAAGCATTTGATTTAATCTGGGAATAAAGCAAAATAACTGAGGAAAATGAGAATTAGTCCTCAAATGCCATGTCTGTAATTTATAGCAAAAAAATCTAGCATTAATTCGATCTCAAACGCATTCATTTAAAGAAGTTATTGCTCACCACCTGCATGACTAACGTGGTTGAATGACCGGTTTGAGACAATACGGTTTCGGGAAACAGTCGTGACTAGCTAGTTGATTTGTTCAACGATGCATCGTACTATAGTAGTTCAGCAGCGAGTTACATCGTTGTTCGGGAAACACTCCTGTTTAGTTCCTGTATCTGTGAAGCCCCTCCTTCTGAAAAGCACAATGTGCTCTGATTGGTCGGCTGGAGCAGTGTGTTGTGATTGGTGTTTGGGAAATGTCCCGCCCCTTACCATAACTGCCAGTTTCAACACACAACTAACTAACTCAACCAGGCCCCGCCCCTTTATTCTGCGTTATTTAAATGAGGAATATTGTGAAGAAAACTCAAGATGAAGGCGTTTTTCACTTGCACTTTGCGTGCTTTGGAACTTTGGAATTAACTTTTAGCAGATGTTCCGAATTTTTCGGTCCAGTGATGTTGATGACATCATCTCACCCTCAGGGGCGTGGCTTTAGAACAAGAACGCCCCTCATCTTAAAAACAGCTACAAGTATCAGGTTAGTCATATTTCTGGACTCTTTCAGCGTGTGTCTTTGAGTCATACAGATTCTCCTGTACAATGTGGTTTTGTTTATCATCCTAAAATATTCATACTTTCTTTGTAGGACACAGAAGAAAGAAAACTGATGGTTCTGAACGCGTGTTAACCTTCAGTAAAGCAGTCACAGTTATGAATCATCTTCTCAAATCCCATTCAGAGCATTTTTGCATCAGGTGTGCAGGAATAGAGCAGATATTCTGACTCATGAAGATCATTGGCAGATATTTTCTTGTTTTAAGCACAAACTCACTGAATTTTTCCATAAACAAGTCTTAATGTCTTCAGTCATTTCTCTTCTCCAGCAAATGTCGCTTGATTTAAGAACGTTTAGATATATTTGTGCAGAAACACTTTCTTGAAAATATTGTCACTGATAAATAATTCATAATAAGAGCAGGAACGTGAATCAAGAGATGCCAGTCATCATGTTCTCATGTCTGTCAGTCAAACACATCATCATCATCATCAGTGGAGATGGAGATGATCTGGATGATCGTTTATACACTTTCCACTGAATGCAGCTGGACAGAATCAGTTATTCTCTCAGTTTCACACGAAACACAGAACGGAAGGACTGCATCAATCCCAGCATGCCCGATAAAGAGATCAATTCGAGCCGGGGGTCTGAACACAGACGGATGTGTCTCTGTGATCGATCAGTGCTGTTAACCGTCAATGAAAGCCACAAATCACAGAAACGTCTTTCCTCCGGTGCGGACGGCAGATACGGAGGATGACTGATTCAAAGTCAGCGAGTCTGAATCATAATATTTACGGCGACATCTGTGTTCCTAATGCTCTGTTTGTCCGAGCGTCTGTTCGGAGCGTAAACAGTTTTCCCCAGTCACTTCCTCTCGCTGAAGGTCACCAGCCTCTGTGTCCCGCAGAAGCCCTCTCACTGGCGGACGCTCTCCCGCGCACGTTCTTGCTCCGCTTTAAACACGCGCCGTCATATCTGCCTGTATTTGATATGTTTAATTAGCAGCTGCTGTTTCATAATCTACATCATTCAGCCAGAGCAAAATTGCCTCCGTTTGCCCTCGACTCTCATTCACGAAATAATTATACACCAACAACACCATCATGGTCCATTTTAGCTGTCCACATACAGCTCATCTGGACATTAATTTCAACTGTTTCTGCCATTCAAAACCTTCAATATTGACTAAAGCACTGAAATATAATCATGCAACAGTTCCACAAAAAAGAATTGAGAAGTAGTTTCTATTTTCTTTTTGTCTTAATTTTCAGTAAACAAGAAGTCATTTTGCTTCTCCAGTAAATATATCTTGATTTAAGAATGTTTTGTGCTGGAAAACAAGACTGAAACACTGAGGAAGAACATCGTTTTTTTGCAGTGAAACGCGTCTACTAATTACGACTTTGACGGCATGTGAAGGCACTACAGTCTGCATTGCTTCAGTATAGATTCATTTGATCTCGCCGAGTCTCATTATGCAGATATCAGAGCCTCATCGAATTAATTAGTGTCATTAAGGCAACGAGCTGCTGAATGAAGCACACGTGTGACGGTCGTGTTTATATGAAACTAAACTGGCCGTGATTCTGTTAAATCACTGTCAATCTGATCTCAACCTGAAGAAAGCACAGATGCACAAACGCTCTCTCAGATGATCTGATTAAACACTCGTTTACGCAGCAGCAGCTCGTCCGTCTCTCAGCGCTTTACAAACACCAGCACAATAGCAGAAGAATGGAGCACATTCACATGAAGAACCCTAAGTAGGGCGCTTCAGCAGCTCCAGTTTCACACGCTATAGTGTAAAAGACACGGCTCGCAGACGTCAGAGCGCTCGCAGCGGTCCTGCTTTCCCACACACACCTCGAGATCATGATCTTCAGCGAACCGCACGATAAAGTCGCCGTCACATGTGTGTTTGATCAGCTCAGACCTAACTAACTTCTGTCTGTCAGAGGTTTTATCAGGGAATCTTCTCAGAACGTTCTGCCAAAGTTATGAACAATAATTCTCATATTTCTAGGGGATAGAATATACAGTTTGTACAGTAAAATAATCATTACGTCTATGGAAAGTATGAAAATCCCAATATGTGTGTGTGAGAGAGAGAGAGAGTGTGTGTAGCTCATTGAATCACATATTCAACACATGTAACAGGCACATCTACGGTTCATTTACAGGACTTATTTTTTATTTAAGGATAAAGCATAAGTAAGTGTTCTCAACAGACGTCTTATTAGTGTTGTGAGCGCACTAATGGATGTGTGGGTGTGGATGACTCACATCACCTGAGCATGACAGAAAACACTCGTAAACAAACACTCGGTGTGCGTGGGCTGCATGTATTTATTGTATTTCTATTTCCTTTCAGAGGTGAGCGGCGCTGACGTCCTGTTCCATTAGAGACAAACGCTGAGGATAATACGCACTTTATAAATCTGTAAAGCGAGCATCGGACACACGCAATGCTCTATAAATACCCAGTGTAACACAGTTCGTATATACGGGAAGAAGGAGGCGGGAACCGGCGAACGTTCAACAAAACTTTAATTCAAAATAATCAAAGAACAAAACGAAAGCAATGCCGGCAGACCCTCGCGGACGTCTGCCGGCCACACAAACATAATAAAACATAAAATAATATCCAGGCCTGGTCCTCTGTCGTCCTTCACTGTCGTCGCTCCTCCTTTTATGCTCCCGGACTCCTCCGTGAGAGACTCAAGCCGGCCTCCCAGGTCATGCTCATCGTTCCCTCACGGCTCTCGCCCGCCCTGCTCGCCACACCCAGCATCCTCTCACTCTGGACACAACACAGCTCAAGCTGACTGAGAATCGCCCACTCAGACAGGAAGAGTTTGACTGACGCGTGAAGCGATCAATAAGAGTTTGTTTGGTTTTCATGCAGCATTCAGACTGCAAAACATGAGGATCCTTTTTGAGGGAACTCGCACCGCGTCAATGATGGTGCTTTGGGGAATGGTCGTTAGTCATTATTATTCATTGATTGTGGGACTTGCTGCTATGGGATGATGTCCTGGGTTGAAGGGACGCCTGCTGCCTATATCTCCCCTGACCCTGCAGCATCCCTAAAAACCCTTATGTTACCCACCAAGCCAGTTCGTACTACATCTTCGCTGGAGGGTAAGGTGTATATGGCAGCAGGTCATATATTGCCTACATACCATGGCAGTACTTCAAGCATACCAGGCCAACCTTGACGAGGGCCAAGGTGTGGGACCTGACGCTATTAAACAGCTGCGTCGGGCTACTGATCTTTCTGTGCCACCAAAGAGACGGTGCTATCGGCTGCTCAATGGCAGCCATGGTGGCAACGGAGAGGCACTTTTGGTTCATCTCAGGCATCAAGGAGAGGGATAAATCTTTCCTTCTTGATTCCCCGCTCTCTGGTCTTTTCTGCGACACTGTCAGCTCGGTCGTCGAGAGATTTCAGGAGGCGAAGAAACAGCTGTGTTTCAGAGGTTCATCCGTCGTCATCAAAGAGCCCAGTTCCTCATACAGACAACAACAAAAGAGAGCATTGCACCTCGAGCCCCTCCTCAGAGAGCCTGGGAGTCGAGACAATGGTCTTGCCCGAAGCCAACGCAAGAGAAGACAGATCTGAGGAACATTGTTCTCTAGAAGAAGGCTTCGGGAAAGCCCTGACAACCAGCTTGGGCCTCTGAGGGTTTCCCCTCCCGAGAAAGCGCAGTACACCTGCTCCTTTGCGGAGCCCTCAGGAAATTGATTTGTTAACCCCGCTGGCATCGGCACTTTGGGGCAGTTTCCATCAGTTTCCATCGAACCTCAACCGCATTGTCCGCCCGAATACGTTGCGGTCATGGGGGTTCGCCTTCCTTAAGGAGGCCAGTAGAAATATCTTGCTGCAAATTCCCTTCAGGATACCGATATCACACCAAGTCCTGAGGAATAGATTTCCTCGAAGCCTGGCAATATCTACCCAATGTATCTCAATGGATTATCGACACAGTTCAAAAAGGGTACAGACTTCAGTTCGGGTCCCACCCACCGAAGTTCAATGGGGTTTTACCCACTGTTGTGGGCCTCAAGCAGGCTCAGGTTATGGAACAAGAGGGTCGAGGTCTTCTGGTGAAGGAGGCCATAGAAAGAATTCCTCCCCCAGAGAGAAACACCGGGTTCTACAGCCGGTATTTTAAAGTGCTGTAGAAGGATGGTGGCCTGCGTCCTATTATAGATCTTCCACAATTTAACCGTTCTCTGAGGAGATTCAGGTTCAAAATGTTTACCCGTTCCTCTCATCATGAGCCAAATCAAGTCCCGAGGACTGGTTTGTCATGATAGATCTGAAGGATGCATATTTCCACGTATCCATCCTTCCACAACACAGGAAGTTCCTGAGGTTCGTTTTCATGTAATGCATGAATGCAGCTCTGACCCCTCTAAGACTTCAGGGCATCAAGATTTCTCAATTATATAGATGACTGGTTGATACTAGCTCAGTCTCAGGACTTGGCGACGTGGCATCGAGATGTCATGCTTGACCACATTAGGTGCTTGGGGTTGAGACTCACTCTGGTCCAAAAAACAACCTTTTTGGGAGTAGTATGGGATTCACTTACGATGCTGGCACAACTGTCTCCTGCACGTATAGAATCGATTCTGGCAACAGTGACCAGAATCAAGCTAGGCCAGTACATCACTGTCAAACAGTATCAGAGACTGTTAGGGCTCATAGCAGCAACGTCCAACGTGATACCTTTTGGCCTACTGTACATGAGAACCCTGCAGTGGTGGGTTGCCCTAGAGGCAACCCATATCGCATGATCAAGGTTACTCACAGATGCCTTCGTTCCTTGATCATGTGGAAGAAGCCTTGGTTCCTGTCCCAAGGCCCGTGTTCGGAGCGTCCTGTCATCGCAAGATCGTGTCAACAGATGCGTCCAATGTTGGGTGAGGCGCGGTCATGGAAGGCCGCTCAGTTCAAGGTCTTTGGAGGGAGCATCATCTCCTTTGGCACATAAATTGCCTAGAGATGTTGGCAGTTTTGCTAGCTCTGAAGCATTTCCTTTCAGACCTCAGAGTCCATCATTCTAATTCAAACAGACAATATGTCGGTGGTCTCTTACATCAACCACCAAGGAGGTCTTGAGGTCGTGTCCTTTGTACAGACTGGTGCATCAGATCCTCCTATGGTCCCTAGGAAAATTGCTCTCGCTGAGAGCAATGTACATCCTGGTATCTGAATGGAGGAGCAGACATCCTGTCGAGGCAGGGACTGAGGCCCAGGGAATGGAGACTACATCCAGAACTGGTGGAGCTCGTTTAGAGAAAGTTTGGTCGAACAGAGGTTGACCTGTTTGCGGCTCAGGAGAAAACACATTGCCCATTGTGGTTCTCCCTCTCACACCCAGCTCCACTAGGATTAGGTGTCATGGTACAGATGTGGCCAAGGCTTCTTCTGTATGCATTTCCCCCGATCGCTCTTTCCTGGGAGTTCTACAGAGAGTCCGGGGTGCGTTTGCTCCTGGTAGCCCCGTTCTGGCCGGCCCGAGTCTGGTTCCTGGATCTCATAGCCCTTTTAGATGGTCTCCAGTGGGAGATTCTGATCAGGAGGGACCTTCTAACACAGACCGGGGGCATGATATATCACCCTTGGCCAGAGGGATGGAAACTTTGGGTCTGGTCTCTGAGGGGGATCAGTTCATGAATGAAGGTCTTTCGGCTCAGGTCATGGAGACCATTCTCAATTCTAGAGCTCTTATAGAATTCTAGAGAGTTTTCACTCGAAGACTGATGCCTACAGCTCAAGCCAGGGTTCCAGCCTGGGACCAGGCAGAGGTATTGGAAGGGTTGTCCCTGGCACCCTTTGGACCTTTGGATGCTGCCCCCATCAGGTTAATCACCCTTAAACGGTTAGTTCACCCAAAAATGAAAATCGAAGCATAATGAATCAGCGTATCGAATCATGATTCGGATCGTGTGTCAAACCGCCAAACTGCTGAAATCACGTGACTTTGGCGCTCCGAACCGCTGATTCGACACAAAAGATTCATAACGTTCCGAAGCTTCCTGAAGCAGTTTTTGAAATCGGCCATCACTATATAAGTCATTATTTTGTTTTTTTGGCGTATCAAAAATATTCTCGTGGCTTTATAATATTAATATTGAACCACTGTACTCACATGAACTGATTTAAATATGTTTTTAGTACATTAATGGATCTTGAGAGAGGAAATGTCATTGCTGGCTATGCAGGCCTCACTGAGCCATCGGATTTCATCAAAAATATCTTAATAAATAACCCTTTAAGATGGCATTTCTGCTCACTATAACCTCTCTCAAAAGAATCAGAGATCTGCAGGCCCTTTCGGTCACCTCCAGGCAGAGTTAAAGCTATTTTGAAGGCGTTCCCTAAAGCATCATCATTGACGCAGTGTCTCGTTCCCTTCTCAGGGAACAGGGGTTACAGTCGTAACCCAAGACGTTCTTCCTCAGTGTTTTAGTCTCATTTTCCATCACAAATATCTAAACATTCTTAAATCAAGATACATTTACTGGAGAAGAATTACACACACACACACTCTCTCTCCTCTCTCTCTCTCACACACACACACACACACACACACTCAGTAGGTTAGGGTTCAGTCTGTGACTCATGAGTGTCATTATTCTGGTCATTATCTGAACAGCAGCTCTTCAGTATGTAGATTCACCTACTCACACATCACACACTTGGCAAAAACAAAAAAAGACATAAAATCATGCATCCTTTTGCTTCTTAAATATATCTTGTTTTAAGGATGTTTAAATAATTGCATTGGAAAACAAGACAAATAATAGAGTAAGAACGTCATATTCAGTGTAGGTCACATTTATTAAATCAGACCTGAAGCTCCGCGGGTTCATCACGCGTTATCTTTAGCGTGTCCTCACGTCAAAGAACACTGCTGAAAATCACGTCTAATTTCACTGCCGCTCAGACGTTCAATTTCCTGAGCGAGATGTCAGCCGCTGCCGTGAATAACAGCATAATGGATTCGTTTTGAAATGCTTCGCTCTGCTTTTGTCTCTGTGTGACGTTCATGAACAGAGTATGTGAGTGTTTGTTGGTGTGTGTGTGTGTGTGTGTGTGTGTCAGTCTCCTGATATGTATGAAGTCTCTTCTGGTGGTCTGCTGGTTCAGTGTGAATCGCTCCTCAGCAGCTTCTTCATCACGTCTTCAGGACAGATTAACCAGCGTAACACAAACAATCACATTTTTTCCGAGCTCTTCAGCCCATAAAGACTCAGACTGACCTGAACTGCACTCGCAGTTAATGCAAAAATGTGAATGACGCTCGCGGTAATTCATTTCAGATAAAACCGCCCCAAAATGGTGCTTAAAATAACACAGTCGGACCCAAAAAAGCTAATAATAATGCAGACTCTCATTCCAACACAGTCCAACACTGCAAAAAATGTTCTTCCTCAGTGTTTCTGTCTTGTTTTCCAGCACAAATATCTCAATGTTACTGGAGAGGCAAAATGACTGAAGATATTTGAAGCTCACTGATTGGCTAACGAACTGGATACGGTTGCCATGGCACCTGCCAAACCATTCATACTGTACAGGTATGAGTGTGACACAAACACACACTTCTGTTCCTCTGTTTCTGATGTGTTTCAGCACACAGTCTTCTGACTCTCATCAGTCTCATTTATGACCCTCGATTTGTGTTTCAGCCGAACGTCTTCAGATGAGTCAGCAGTTCTCATCCAGTACGAACACACAGATCACATCATGTGATGAGAGCAGGAGATATCTTCAGGTTGTGCAGATCACAGCATATTCGTTCATTCATCAGCGAATTGTTTCTGACTCTCACCTGACTTCCCCACTCCTGCTCTGCCGAACACGGCCAGCTTCACCTCTGGACTCTTCGCCATGACAACACAAGCAGAACGAGCCAATCACAGAGCTGATAGAGTCACCGTGGCGACGTCGTCATCTCCACCTGAAAGAGATGTAAAACGGCAGATCTTCAGTATAAACGATCCGTTTAATTCACCAGAACTAAACATTCAGAAATATGTGATCTGTTATGAAATATTTCATCTCTGTGTGGCTGTTTATGAGCGTTTGACACGTGATGAAGACATTCATACAACAACACTGATAAAATGATGTTCCTCCTCAGTGTTTCTGTCTCGTTTTCCAGCACAAACATCTAAACATTCTTAAATCAAGATACATTTACTGGAGAAGAAAAATGACTGAAGATATCAACAAAAATTCATCAAAATGAAGTGAATTAAAACAAGAACAAATATCTGCCAAATACACTTTTTTCCTTTTGAATTAATATGATTTTCTGACTCCACTGCCAGATATTTGTTCTTGTTTTAAGCACAAACTCACTTTTCATTTTGATAATTTTTTCAGTCTTAATATCTTCAAGATACATTTACTGGAGAAGCAAAATCACTGATTTAAGAATGCTTAGATATATTTGTGCTGGAAAACAAGACAGAAAGACTGAGGAAGAACGTGACACGAACAATGTTGAAGATCACGGGTTTGATTCCCAGACGATATCAAGATCACATGACTGAAGAACGTTTGTCAAACTTCTCTGAATCAGCGAGTGTCCGTCAGTCTTTCTGTGGTTGATGTCAAACGTCCTGCTGCTTAAAATTCATAAACTAAATGCTTCAAACATCAGTCTGTGCATCTCAAATTATATTAACAACCCAGATAACAGAGATGAACTAACATTCTTCCAGTAACGTTCAATCAAAGTTATTTGGTGTTTAATAATGTTCTCAAAACGTTAGCACAAAAACATCATTCATGGAACGTTTTTTCTGAAACATTTTAGTTGGACGTTCGTCTAACATTTTTTAAACGTTTCTACTTGTTTCAGAACGTTCAGAGAACTTTCAAAAGTATCGTTCCCATAATGTTTGAAGAATGATACAATGGAATGTTCCCTCAACGTTCACCAAACCAAGAAACAACGTTTTTGAAACATTCAAACATTAGAAGATATTTTCCTTCGCTGAAGTTGTGCACAGGGTGATTATCATTAATGAAAACTATTAAAACATTTTTAGTTAATTTAAAGGTGCAATATGTAAGATTTTCTGTCCGCTAGAGGCCTATTCAAAACAAAGGCGAAACAAATGACGCCAAGTTTGAGCGCAGAATCTTGGGACATGTGATCTTCACCTCACAGCCGGTGGAAAAGAATCGGGATTGGACTCGGGAAGAAATCATGTTCATGGATGCGATTATTAACGTTAGTAGTGTGAAGCAGAGCAGGAGCGAGTGTTGTGGAGCTGAACGAGGAGCTGGAGCGATTGATCAACACACGCCTCACGAGCAGCGGGACTTTTATTATGACACAGTCGCCGGCGCCGCTTCCGCTTTCCAGTCATGAGTATGAGGTAACGCAGCTCTGTTTATCATATTAGATACATTTGAGAGTGTTGAAAATGATGTTATAACGTTACTCTGTGCGTTCGCTCGGCGGCTGCTGTGAGACACTGTTACACACTGCAGTAAGATAGATCGATTTTACAATATCATATTAAATGCTGGATGATTGTGTTGATAAATGACATGCAATTAATTTTAAAACGTATTGTTTGATGGAGAAAATGCTGTATTACTGTTACTAAAAATAAAGCTGCATCTGATTATGCTATGTTAGCTACTTCACAAAATAGTGTTTTTCTCTGAGGCATGGTAAAGCATCGCAAAAAATCAAGAAAATTAGATTTAAACAATAAGACTAAACATGTTGAGCTATATAACAATAATTTTCTGTCTATAAATATATCAAAACAGTTGTTCCCTTGTCTATTAAAACATGTAAATATTAAAGCGTCTTTGGTGTTTCCATGGTTTCTACAAAATAAAACTGGAAACCGAGGGTAACGCGGGTATGACGCCATTGACAGGCGACTCCTCACACGTTAAAATTGCAATTTTCTCACGATTTACAAATAGTTGCAAACATTTGGGATATTGTAAGTACTCAAGTGAACAAAATATATAACACTGGCCTAGTGCTTTTTGGATATTTTACTGCAAAATTCTTACATATTGCACCTTTAAATAAAGCTGAAATAAAATTAAAATTAAACTTATTTTATTTCAGCTTCCAAGGAAACATTTCTCATTTTCATTTAGTTTAACTAAACTGAAATAAAAATGAATTAAAACTATATAGACATATATTTTCACTGCAAAAAAAAATGCTTTTCTTATTCAGTATTTTTGTCTTGTTTCCAGTCCATCTAAAAGTTCTTAAATCCAGAGGCTTTTACTAGATAAGTAAAATTACATAAGACATTTTTTCTTGTTTTCTGAGGGGAAAAAAATTAAAATGAAGTGAGTTTTTGCTTAAAACAAGCTAAATTATCTGCCAATGGGGTGAGAAATAGTTTTTAATCTAAAAAAAATATTAGATATTTGGACTGGAAACAAGAAAAAAACTAAATAAGAAAAGCATTTTTTGCAGTGTTTAAATAATACACACACACACACACACACACATCTTGAAGTACTAAAATAACTAAAACTTAAATAAAAATGAAATAATTACATGAAATAAATAAATAATAAACAACAACACATAAACATAATGAAAACTGTAAGTATAAAAATCAAAGAAAATTTAAAATATTAATAAAAGCTCCAATAACACTGGTTGAGCATCAGAATCACGGGTTGGTCAGAACTCAGAGACTCTCCTGACAGATTCATCAGATTCACTGTTCAAAAGCTTTTAATGTGATAAAGATTCATGGACAAATGCAGAATCGGGTCAGAACTGACCTTTACCAATGACACACTCAAACTTCAGCTCTTTCTCCATCACACACACACACACACACACACACAATCATCAACGCACCTCATAAAGCTCAGATCATCAGATATAATTATAATGCTGCTCATTATGATGACATGACGTGAATGTTTTATTAATGATATCTGGTGATGCTGTCTTCAGGCTGCTGTTGTTCTGCACTGTTTTTAAACTTGCTGTAATGTGAGAAGAGAAAGTGTGTGTACTCACCGTGAGAAACACTCGAGTCCGGTCCGATCAGATGATGTGGATGTGTGTGAGAGCTCAGACATTCACTGACAGACAGAGAGTGTGTGTGTGTGTGTGTGTGTGTGTGTGTGTGTGTTTTAAAGACTGATGGATCCGCCTACAGACCCGCATCACACACCAGCGCAGATCAACAGCGACACCTGCTGGACGACACTCACACACACACCCATTTATACAGCACACAAATTGTTACACGTGTTATATACCGTTTTACCTGTAATAAAAATGTACATATCTATATTTACATATCGTGGATCTCCGAACCCCAGTTTGAACCCCCTGCAAACTGATCCTGTAAAGGTGATTCTTTCATTACACCACTAGAGGGCGACACGCGCCTGTGAGACAGACAGCCATCATCAGATTTGCTGCAGCTGAGGCTACAAACACACACGATCAGCATTAAATATTAATATCACATTTCACAATAGTGCATCTAGTTTCCAGCGGTTTATTCCAACATTTTGATTGGCAGTTCCTGATTTCAGAGGCGTAAATCGATCCTGAGATCACGTGGTCGCTGCTGTAGCTCATCAGGGAAACCCTTTGTCCACATTCCATCACCGTGGTGAAGCTCATCAGCCAATCACAGAGCAGCTCTCATCTGAGGAAAAAAGAACAGAGGAAGCTCGATGCTGATTGGCCAGCGGCTGTGTCGCTGTTAAGAGGCAGCATTCTCTCATCTGACTATGAATCACAATCAAAACTCTTCATTATGAGTGTAAAACAAACACAACTGCTGCTTGTGAAGGCTAATCAGAGATGGATGGAGTCTCTAATGACTCAGTGATTGTTTAAAACTGATTGTACTAATTCTTTGTTGTTCATACGACTTCTTTTATAAGGTTTAATTAGTGGCCGAGGACCGACGGTGCGCATGCGCGTTTTGTGTCCGCTAGTGTTGTTGTTGTTCTATGGTCGCCCATAGAACCGCTTGAGGGAAAGTTTTGAAATTTGGCACACAGATAGATGACAGTCTGAACATTAACCAAAGCCAATTTTAAGTCTCTAACTCAAACTCTCTAGCGCCACCAACTCCAAATTTGCACAAATGTTTATGCTAATAACTTTTGAACCGTAAGGGATAGAAACAAAAGTATTTTTCCTCTGATTCCTTGAATCAAGAATTCACCATATAATGTCATTCCTATGCTTTTCAACATATCTTCTAGCCCAGCAAACATTGGTCCAACGGCAACGTCGTGTCCCTGGCCAAAAATAGTCGCGGTAGGACGGCATAAATCGGTAAAAATACGTAACAGAACATTTCCGAAAAAAGATTTCAGATACGTTCAGGGTTGCATGACTAATTGTAACTTTGACTTTTAGCTACGTGTGGTTCAATATATAATTATTAATGAATTAATAAGATAACGTAAAGACATCCGTTCGAATTTCATATTGGAACTATTTTTCAACCTTGACGGGACGTGTCGGAGGGACGTCTTTTCAGCGGCCAATAAACGTTCAAATGTTTGCTAGGAGATCATTGATGTGATTTTCATGAAAATTGAATCAGATCATCTTCAGTCAATGACGACAAAAAGTTACGGAATTCAAGCTGATTAGTTTCAAATAACGTGCAAACGAATCCGAAGCGCGCATCAAAGTGGACGTGAGGCTATAACTCCGCAATTCTCTTGTGTATTCTGACCAAATTTGGTGTGTGTTATGACAAGCATGACCTGAGGGTACCTGCACAGTTTCGGCGCAGTGCCACCTAGTGGTCAGGAGATATGGGAAAAAATGGCAATTTTTGCTTATAACTTCTGAACAGTTTGACCAAAAATCACAAATCTTTAGATTAACAATATCTAATTTTCCCATGTCGGCCATTTTAGGTGTTAACCATTTTTAATTTTTTTTGTAAAATGCTGTATTTTAATCTGTTCATGTCATAAAATCGGTAAAAATACGTAATACAGCACATTTTCAGATACGTTTGAACATATCTACAATTCTCTGGGGTTGCATGTATAATTGTTACTTTGACTTTTAGCTATGTGTAGTTCAATATATAATAATTAATTAATTTATAAGATAACGTAAAGACATCCGTTCGAATTTCATATTGGAACTATTTTTCAACCATGACGGGACGTGTCGGAGGGACGTCTTTTCAGTGGCCAATAAACGTTCAAATGTTTGCTAGGAGATCATTGCTGTGATTTTCATGAAAATCGAATCAGATCATCTTCAGTCAATGTCGACAAAAAGTTACGAAATTCAACTTGATTAGTTTCAAATAACAACTCTCTAGTGTATTCCGACCAAATTTGGTGTGTGTTATGACAAGCATGACCTGAGGGTACCTGCACAGTTTCGGCGCAGTGCCACCTAGTGGTCAGGAGATATGGGAAAAAATGGCAATTTTTGCTTATAACTTCTGAACAGTTTGACCAAAAATCACAAATCTTTAGATTAACAATATCTAATTTTCCCATGTCGGCCATTTTAGGTGTTGACCATTTTTAATTTTTTTTGTAAAATGCTATATTTTATGAATGCATTGGTGTATCATTACGAAACTTATAGATAGATAGATTGATAGATTGATAGATTGATTGATTAAATCTGCAGACAAAATGTACTATTAAAAATGATTTGGTATAGCCTAATTGTCATTATATGTTATATGTATAAATACTGCAATATTTCATGCGCAACACACAAACAGTCTATGATATTGAACATGATCATTCAGTAACTGTTATTAGTGTATAATAAACATGAGGTAGCATGAGGATGATGTAAAGCAGGTCTGTTCATGTGATGAGATTCAGTCTTCTTGTGTTCAGAGATTCAGGGCGGGGCGACAGATGGCCGTGTCTCAAATCCTGCTCATCTGCCTAGATAGAAGTCAGCGTGTGAGCGTCACAGGCGCGCGACGCACGGTCAGAATCAGGGCGCGCCGGAGGATTTGAGACGCGCCCCGAGAGACAGAAACCCGCTGCTGCGCTTCATTAGAGCCTCCGCGCGTCTCCATCATTCATCCGTCCCGCAGAGCCGAACCACACACCCGATACCGAGCACACAGGACCGAGGCCGGCGGCAGATGGACGGAACACACGCGCTCTGACGGCAGAAGCTTCACTCGTTCATGTTCGGCTCGGTTCGGGGCCAGGTCCGATCGCAGTTCGACCACTCGCTATTGTTCGGATGTGCTACACTGAGAATCAAAGAGTCCGATTGATTCCCGACCGAACATGAGTTCTGCTCTCCGCTGGGTTTTATCGCTGTGCTTCTTCATCATCATCATCTTCATCATTCAGGTGCGTGTATTCTTTAAATCTAGATCAATAATGTGAAGCGTTAATTACACACGCGCGTCATTAAATCAGCTTGTGTTCGTGTGTGTGTGTGTGTGTGTGTGTGTGTGTGTGTCGGATATCAGCAGGAACTGATGCGAGTTACACGATCAGAATCTGCTACAATATTCCTGCAGGCGAAACTGGGTCACACAGTGTGTGTGTGTGTGTGTGTGTGTGTGAAGCATCAGTCGGCTTTCACTCACTGTTACTGCTGCACAGGAAATTAAACATGTATTCTATAATAATAATGATATTAATAATAGCAGTATAGTATATATTATTATTATTAGTCGTTTATTGGATGTTATTATTATTATTATGCTATTTTTATTGGGATATTATTATTATTAGTATTATTAAACATGTTATATATTGCTTAAAGCTTATTTAGAGTAATGTTTCAGTCTGCAGGAATGTGTGTGTGTGTGTGTGTGTGTGTGTTAGTCAGCCATCAATAATCACAGACTGTCAGACGGATGATCTTCAGTGATGCTCCTCAGCAGGTGATGGAGACGCTGTTGTGATTCAGGTTCGTCTCCAGTGATTTCTGCTCGTGTGTGTTTGACTCTAGAGTAACACACATCTGATCATCCTACAGTAATGTTTTAGAAAACATCTGGTTTTTAACAGCATGGGTAGGACGGTTCGATTCGAACATTCTCCTGATTCTGATTCCTGGAATCGACTCGAGTTGAACTGAGTGTCAGTGCATGAACAACTCTTCATTAAGCTCCGCCTTAAAACATCACTGGCCAGTCCCTAGCAATGGTTGCCATGCTATCAGACAAGCTTTTGCTCTGTTCTAAGTCTGTGGCGAATCTGTGTGGTTCCATAGAGATTTAATTGGATTTTATCCCTGCTCCAGTTATGAACTTCATATGAATAGTTGTAATTCTAGTTGTCGAGATAAATCGCTCTTAAACCTCAGTGGAAATGTCTTGTATTAGTTTAAGACGACAGCGCGTTCACACACTTTACATTTCACTGAAGTTTCAGCACATGAAAAGTTAATGCTGCTCTGAAGCTTTGAGCTACTAGTTATTTTATCCAGGCACTGGATTATGAGACTCGAGGTGCTGTAAAAGTGCTCGTGTTCATCAGACGGATGCAGATGAAGACCGTGGCTTTAGTTGTCCGCTTTAAACGGAGCACGTGCGTGTCTGGATCTGAAACGCTCCTCTTTCATCCATCAATCCATAATACATGAACCATCAGAGATTTGCTGCTCATCACATAAACGCTCCATCAGCAGCAGTCAGAGAGTCTTTACTGTCAGAGCGGAAAACACCAGTGAGATCATGAGTTTAGCTGGAAATCTTTATTAAACAGACCTTACATCATCACTGTTTACCGTGTAAATGTGTTATAAGTCTGATATTCTAAAGCAGTGAAACACGGACGAGCTTGAAAAGCCCCTTCAGCCGGTGAATGTGGGTCTGGCCTCATTGACGCTCTTTGTCATCATTCATGAAGACACAGGACGGCCATTGAGCGCGTCTGGGCCGTGGCGTACATGACCCTCAGTGTGTGCAGATGAAGGCTGGCACAGACTCCGGCTTTCACTGGAGAATCCCATCGCATTCGAACGCCTCATTTACTGCCACTGATGCTGCAAAACCACTGCAACTCAATGAACAAACGCGCTCAGCTGCGGCGTACTTCACTCATTTAGTACATGGCATCTCCATGCAGCTCTCATGACTTTTTATCTTGCAATTCAGACTTTATAACTGCAAATGCAATTTATATCTCACAATCTTGTAATCACGAGTTTATATACTCTATAACTCATAATTGCGAGTTTATATACTCTATAACTCATAATTGCGTTTATATTGCGAGTGATGCGAGTGCGAGTTTATATTGCGACTGCGAGTTTATATCTCGAGTTATATACTCTATAACTCATAATTGCGAGTTTATACACTCTATAACTCATAATTGCGAGTTTATATCTTATAAGTGCGAGTTTATATACTCTATAACTCATAATTGCGAGTTTATATACTCTATAATAATGCGAGTTTATATACGCGAGTTTTATATACTATAACTCATAATTGCGTTGGGCGAGTTTATTTCTCATAATATATAGCGAGTGCGAGTTTATATACTCTATAACTCATAATTGCGAGTTTATATACTCTATAACTCATAATTGCGAGTTTATATACTCTATAACTCATAATTGCGAGTTTATATACTCTATAACTCATAATTGCGAGTTTATATCTTATAAGTGCGAGTTTATATACTCTATAACTCATAATTGCGAGTTTATATACTCTATAACTTGTAATTGCGAATTTATATCTTATAAGTTTTTATACGAGTTTATATACTCTATAACTCATAATTGCGAGTTTATATAACTCTTTATATCCTCTATAATCTATTGAGTTTAATACTCTATAAATTGCGAATTTATATCTTATAATTTTTATACTCTATAACTGTAATTGCGAATGTAATTGTGAGTTTATATCTCTCTATAATAATTGCGAGTTTATATACTCTATAATTGTAATTGCGAGTTTTATACTCTATAACTCATATTGCGAGTTTATATACTCTATAACTTGTAAGTTGCTTGTAATTGCACTTATAATTGCGAGTTTATATACTCTATAACTCATAATTGCGAGTTTATATACTCTATAATTCATAATTGCGAGTTTATATCTTATAATTGTGAGTTTATATACTCTATAACTCATAATTGCGAGTTTATATACTCTATAATTGTATTGCGAGTTTATATACTCTATTTGTAATTGCGAATTTATATAAGTTTTTATACTCTAGCGAGTTTTTATACTCTATAACTCTCTCTATAACTCATAATTGCGAGTTTTATATCTATAGCGAGTTTATATACTCTATAACTTGTAATTGCGAGTTTATATCTTATAACTTTTTATACTCTATAACGAGTTTATATATAACTTGTAATTGCGAGTTTATATACTCGTAATTGCGAGTTTATATACTCTATCGAGTTTATATCTTATAATTGCGAGATTATATACTCTAAATTGCCTGTCTGAATTGTGAGATATAAACTCAATTCTTAGAAAAAAGTCACAATTATGACTTTGAAACAAGCTACCATAGTATTGTGAAGTTTCTTTCCACCGTTAGTAAATTAAACAACACTGTATGTATTAGATGACAGTACATGATGAAATGATATCGATTGGTTTGTGATGTGTCGTGTCTACAGTGCTGGTCACATGACATTTCTGACGGCACAGACGTCTCTCTCCTCCAACACAAAGACTCTTGTATCTCGACGGGACGCTTAAAATCGATTCCTCGGAGCTGATACTCGGCCCGCTGTACATGCGGCATGTTTTTATAGTTTCCCATGAGTCTCAGCGCTCACGTGTTTCTCACAGACACACATCTAATGTTCCTGAACAGACCCTTCATAGAAGAACTTGTGAAACCTGAAAACTCAAATCGAAACAAATAAGAAATCACATTTGGCCTATTTTTAGGATCATTATGCTTTTTTTATGTGTTTACATTATTTTCTTGACAAAATCATCATGTGACACTGAAGACTGGAGTAATGATGCTGAAAATTCAGCTTTGGAATAAATTACACTTTACTATATATTCACATAGAAAACAGCTGTGTTAAATGTAATTTTTTTTATATCACAGTAATGAGATTTTAGGGCAAAATGTGTTTTATTGTCATTAAAAGTTGTCATCTTAAAGGCCATAAAATGTTATATTTTATATAATATATTTGATAATACATTATATTCTAATTTTATTATTCTCTTTAGACAGATTTTGCTGTGTTTTTGGGTTTATGTTTTTCTGTTCAGAGAATCTCAAAAGAGCCCAAAATCCCTGCTGAGTCAGAGCTGCCAATCACACGCTCCTCTGGAGTGGGCGGAGCACTCGATTGGCCGAGTCAGCGCTCTGTGGGCGGGTCTGGGCCTCCTGTGGTTGCAGTGGGAGGGGTTTATGAGTGTTTGGAATCGGCCTTCCATTGAGCGTGACGGTGGGCGTCCGAGCTGCCAGCGTGGGCTCTTTGTTGTGTTTCCTGGGCGAGCGGCGGGGCGGCTGCGGTCTGACCGTCCTCACGCTGCACTGAACATGCCAGTGTGTTTACTTTTAATTAAATGCCAGAGGAACATCCCTCTGAAGGGGCTGGTCAGCAGAATGAGCTTGTGCTCCTCCATCAGGAGCTGTGTCCGTCTGTCACGTTCCTCTAAAACCTTCTAAAGCACTGATGGTTCCATGAAGAAACTTTAACATTTCCACTGTTCAAAAGGCTCTAAAATAACTATTATTTTCTTAGTATGAAGAACATTTTAAAATCTTTTTCTGCTATAAAGAACCTTTTGTGCAGTGGAAAGATGTTAAGGGTTTTTCACAGAACCACTGACGCCAATAACAAACCTTTATATTGAAGAGCGCAGAAGCACAAATGGGTTTATATGGGCTGTTAATCTTGAGAGCTTCGTCTCTCCGGAACACAAAAGCACACCGGGTTCAGTCATTAAAAGCAAGATTATCAGTGTCTTTGACTTTCTGAAGGATTAAAGGCACAGATAATCCAGAGCTTTAGCTTCATCTTCACCGTTACAGCCTCTTCATCCTCATCCTCCTGCTGCTCTTCCTCTCGTTACTGACAGAAGCGAGATGTTGTGATGTTCGGCTCAGATCCGCCCGTTTACATGATAATGTGAGTTCAGTGTGAGACCTTCATTCATCTGTGTGTGTGTGTGTGTGTGTGTGTGTCTGAGAGAGCAATGGTGTTAAAGTCATGAAAGGGAAGTTGTGCTGGTCTTTTCTTCTCTATTGTGACGTATATCTGAGTGAAACGGCTTTGCAAACAAGAACAAATGTAGGGCGGGGCTTGATTTTGTCTGTGGGGAACTGATTGGATGGTTGTGGTTTGCTATTGGTGGATCTCATGTGAGTGATAGGTTGCCCCGCCCTCGTGATTCAAGATTACCAGGAACATGAATTTACCACAGTAATGATGTGCACTGATAAATCATTTATAATAAACTGCAATATTCCATAAAAACAGGAATTGGTGACTAGTTTGACTGAGATGTTTCTGCTGATGCTGCTGATGCTCGGTGAGTTTCCAGACGGTCAGATTTACAGTCCAAAAGAACAGCGAATATTAATGTCAGCATCCCAAGAGCTTTTGAATATTCATGAGTTCATCATGGCTCTGCGCTTGTCATCTTGTTTTTGAATATGCAGATTTTATGTGCATTTCATTAGATCTAACAAATGAATTTTAACATCCTGCAAAGTCAACAACCAGAATGTGTGGTGAAGAAAACGAGTCTCAGATTCAATCTGTGTCGATGAGATTTGATTCAGATTATTTAATATATAATATAATTTCTAGAGCGCTTCATAAAGTACAGATCATTTCAAAAGAGCTTCACAGTAATCAGCGTTGCAGACTTCATCAAATATAGGACAAATTCAGCTGTAAAGAGAGTCAATCTTCAGTTGAAGAAGATCTCTGGTTTCAGTGTGAACTGAGATCAGTCTCTCCATCAGAGCTTCTTTCATTAGGAGCCTGAAGCTCATCGACAGATTTATCGTCCATCAGCGGTGAGACAGAGAGAGAGAGAGAGAGACAGATGTCTGATAACCTTCAGCAGGAGGAAATGCTCTTGCACATCACAGGGTTTCCATCTTTAATCTCACATTCATTCGTGGAGATCCTTCACCTTCTTCTGATTGCTGTTTTGCAGACATTAAATGCCACAGATATGGTCAGTCAGGCTCATCCCTCGACTGCACTTTAATATCCTGACAGAGAGTTGATAGTCGTGTGTTTCTGATGCCGGGTTTTGAGTAAAATTGAGTAAAGCGTTCGTTACTGATATTCTAGTTTGGATTTTTGTATTCTAAACCCCTAATTAACCCTCACCAGAAACATAACGATGTGAGATGTGTTTAGGGTTTAGTCTGGGAAGAAGGACCAATCACAGTTCAGTATGCAAATATGAGCATCGCTGTCTGTTACAGACAATTTATTAGCACATTGTTAACATGTTTCTAGCATGATTTAACACATTGCTAGCATGTATTTCCAATGTGTTTTAGCACATTGCTAGCATGATCTTACCATGTTTTAACATGTTGCTAGCATGTATTAGCACATTGTTAACATGAATTAGCATGTTGCTAGCATGACATAGCACATTCTTTGCATGTTTCTAGCATGAATTTGCACATTGTTAACACGAATTAACATGTTGTTAACATGTATTAGCACATTGCTTACATGTTTTAGCACACTGCTTGCGTATTTCCAATGTGTTTTAACACATTGCTAGCATGATCTTAGCATTTTTAACACATTGCTAACATGATCCAAGCATGTTTAAACATGTTGCAAGCATGAATTAACATGTTGCTAGCATGTATTAACACATTCTTAGCATGTGTCTAGCATCTTTTAGCGTATTGTTAACATATGTGTGCGGTACAGACTTTAGTTTTAAATGTTTAAATCGATTTTTAAATTGTCCTTTGACTTCCACTGACGGAGTGTTCAGCATTCAAATGTAACAGACAGTCAACAATCAGCATAAATTAGCACATTGCTAGCATATTTTAGCAAAATGCTTGTGTATTTCCAATGTGTTTTAGCACATTGCTAACATGATCTTAGTATGTTTCAACATGTTGCTAGCATGAATTAGCATGTTGCTAGCATGTATTAGCACATTGCTAACATGAATTAACATGTTTTAGCATATTGATAGCATGATTTAACATTTTCTTAGCATATTTTTTAGCATGAATTAGCACATTGCTAGCATATTTTAGCACAATGCTTGTTTATTTCCAATGTTTTAGCACATTGCTAGCATGATCTTAACATGTTTCAACATGTTGCTAGCATGAATTAGCATGTTACTAGCATGTATTAGCACATTGCTAACATGAATTAACATGTTTTAGCATTTGCTAACATGATTTAACATAATCTTAGCATGTTTTACATGAATTGGCACATTGTTAGCATATTTTAGCACAATGCTTAATGCTTGTTTATTTCAATGTGTTTTATTGCTAGCATGATCCTAGCATGTTTTAACATGTTGCTAGCATGTATTAGCACATTGCTAACATGAATTAGCGTGTTTAACATGTTAAATGTTGTTACATGCATTATTTAGCATTTTCTTAGCATGTGTCTAGCATCTTCTAGCGTATCGCTCACATATATGTGCGGTACAGACTTTAGTTTTATAGTTTTTGTTTTAAATGTTTAAATCATTTTTAAAATTATCCTTTCCACTGATGGAATGTTCAGCATTTCAAATGTAACAGACAGTGATGCTCATATTTGCATACTGAACTGTGATTGGTCTGTTTCCCTCAGGGAAGTGTGTGTGTGTGTGTGTGTGTGTGCGCCAGGTAAT
Organism: Culter alburnus; assembly: GCA_028476615.1. NCBI lineage: Eukaryota > Metazoa > Chordata > Actinopteri > Cypriniformes > Xenocyprididae > Culter > Culter alburnus. The sequence continues at coordinate 78,216 of JAOTNS010000547.1, forward strand.
AATCTTCTCATATGTCTTCAGACTCTCTTCATCTCATATTGAATCTTGATGAAGGGAATATTGGTCATTTCTGCAGGAGGATCTTCATCTGATTTTGGTAGAAAATCTCTATAAAAGGATCTGGTCAGTTCTGCTCTTGAAATGTCATTTGTGATTATTAGTGTTTAAGTGTTCTCTTCCCATTATCCGTCCTTCAGTCGTTATTAATGACGTGATCACGCTGATCTGGTTTGTATTGATTGTTTACAGCAGAATGAAGCAGGTCGATGCGCGTGACTCATGCGGTTGTTCTTCCTCTTCCTCTCAGAGCGCGGCTCCGTTCCAGGTAACGTTACTGGATGACGAGCGGATGCTGATGTCGCTGGACGCTGATGACGTGAGGCCGGACGTGTCCGTGTACGCGGTGCGGGTGTCCGGAGAGCCGCGCACGCACACGCTGTTATTCCCCAGACCCGCCGACGGTCAGACGCTTCCGCGGCCGCTCCAGTTCAACGCCTCGTACCACGGCCTGTGTTACTCCGTCAGTCTGATGCTCGGGAACGACAGCAGCGGGTCCAGAGCGGTCAGAACCGTCCCTGTGCTGACCAGTAAGACAGCAGTCAGTGTAATCAATCAGAATAAAACATACAGGAATTAATTAATATATGAAAATAATAAATGAGAAACTAATTAATTAAAATAGGCAATAATAATTAATAAATAAAAATAAAAACATTAAAAATAAATTAGTTATTAAATAATAATAATTAAATAGACAAACAAAAACATTATCAATAAATTGAGTAATAATAATAATAACAATAATAATACATTAATTAAAATAGGCAAATTAATTAAAAAGGCAGTAATATTTAATAAATAAAATGAAAACATGAATTAATTAATATCTAAATTAATAAAACAAATTGTTAAAATATGCAATATCGATTAATAGTCATAAAACATTTGTAAATAAATAACCATAATAATAATAATAAATTGATTCATTTATTCATTAAAATAGGCATTAATAATTAATAAAAAACATTTATAAATAAATTAGTAAAAATAATATAATAATAATAGGCAAAAATAAAATTAGTTATAATAAATAAAGTTATAATAAATAACCATAATAATAAAAGTAATAATAAATAAGAAATTAATTAAAATAGGCATTAACAAAAAATAAAGCATTTGTAAATAAATTAGTAAATAAATAACCATAATTAATTAATTACAATAGGTATTAATAATTAATATGTTATTTATAAAATGTATAAATAAATTAGTAAATTTATAATCAAAATAATAATAAATGTAATTAATTCAAATAGACATTAATAATTAACAAAAATAAATAAATAAATAATAATTATAATAGGCAATAATGATAATTAATAACAATAATAATTAATAAATAATAAACATTTATAAATAATTGAGTAATAATAATAATAATAATAATAAATTAATTAATTAAAACAGGCAAGAAAAATAAAATTTGGATTGAATTCCAAGCTAAAAATAATTATACTGTAATTCTGCTACCACGGTATAACCCGACTTACACCATGATTTAAGATGTTGGTCATACTGTCCTCAAATTTTAAACAATTATGAGAGTTTTAGCAAGAGCAAAGTGGCTTCAGTCTTAAAACAAAGAGATGCCATTGATTCTCCAGTCTCAGTGTGTGTGTGTGTGTGTGTGTGTGTGTGTTCAGAGCCTCTTCCTCTAGACAGCGTTGAGATGTCTGATTACGGTCCGTCTCCAGAGACCGGCGTGGTGTTTCAGATCCGTTCTCCGGACAGGAACATCTACACCAGAGTGAATATCAGCTTCACGGAGGGCCGTCAGCAGCGCTACATGCTGTACAAAGGTGCGGCTCTGTGTGTCCTCACACTGACACATCTTCATCATCATCATCATCATCCTCATCACGCTCTCTGTCGCTGCAGATTTCCACAAAGGGAAAACGGTCTTCAAGCACTGGCTGTCGGGCACGTGTTACACCAACATCACCTTCCAGCTGATCTCAGAGGCCACGGTCAACAGGAGCTCGCTGGTCAGCCGCAGCCAGATCCTCCACGAGCCCCGTCAGCACCGCACCGGTACGACCCGCGTCACATGACCTTTAATTAGCACTGGAACGACTGGATGAGGTCATGAGCTGTGGTGAACCTCGTCTGTGCCGTTACATTACTGGAATGTGAAAGAAAAATCTAGTCTCAGTACTGTCATGATTTTATTTAGGATAATATTTTATGTCATGGGAACATTTCTTGTACCTTTGATGTCAATAATTAAATAAAAATAAATAATTTAGATAAATGACTGTATTACAATCACTTTTGAAAATTATAGCAATTACAAAAAACTCAATTGTCATGCAGAATAATATAATGAAAGAAATAATAATATGAAATAAAGTTTCTTCTCAAATTGTTTTATTAAAAATAATTTAATTATTTATTTATTAATTTTTAATTTTATTTAATTTGCGTATTTAATTTTAATTAATTTTTTTAAAACTTTTTTTTTCATTTTTATTTTTCTCCAATTTATTTTTAATTTTAATTTTTACTTTATTTTTTAGATTTTATGTACTACATTTGGTTTAATCTAACTAAAATTATTTAATCAAATAAATAACTGTTGAAATCACTTTGAAAATAATGGCAATCACAAAAAAATAAAAATATAATAATATGTGCTTTAAAATAATGTCATATTCAAAATATGTATCTGAAATATAATTTAATAGTTTTGTGGACTGGATTTAATCGTTTGTGATGTTTCACGTCTAACGTTATGTTCCGTCTGCAGTCCCAAACCCTCCTCTCAACGTGTCGCTCAAAATCATCCCCCTCAGCGGCCGAGGAACGCCTGGAACTGACCTGCACGGGGCCGTTCTGAAGGCATCCCAGAATGCATCATTCCTCCGCAGGGCACGTGACGTCCCTTCAACTGAAGAGCAGGAAGAGGCGGATCCTGAGGAGATCGACGTTACCCAAACGCCTCTGAACGCGTCCGTCACCGCCGCCGACAGCAGCACAGCTGAACCCGCGCGTGAGAACAGCACTGAGCCGCTGTGGGCGGAGCCAACGGGGAGCCCCGCCCCCACTGCAGAGGGGGAGGAGGAGTTTGTCAACGCAGTGGTTCCAGAATACGAGGACTCTAATGAACCGGGTTCAGCCATGGATCTGAACTTTGAACCCAGGGTGACGCCCACGCCGCTGTCGCCCATCCTGCTGGAGCTGCGCTGGTCTCCGCCGCGGCCGCCCACCTCGTTCGACGGGTTCAACATCTACATCTACCGCGACGGTGCGAATAATCTTGTGCTTTTGTGAATTAACTATTAAATAGCTTCACTTTTACATTTGTTATCTTAAAGTTTGGAAGGTTTTTGAAAGAAGTCAACATTGATAACGACCATAAATGTTTCCTGAACAGCAAATCAGCATATTAGAATGATTTCTGACGGATAATTTCTAGCATGTTTTACTACATTATTAACATTTTTTTGCAACAAATTGCTAGCATGATCCTAACATGTTATAACATATTGCTAACATGATTTAGCACATTGTTAGCATGTTTCTATCATGAATTAACACATTGTTAACATGAATTAACATGTTGTTAGCATGTATTAGCACATTGTAAACATGAATTAGCATGTTTTAGCATGTTTCTAGCATGAAGTATCACATTACTAGCATGTTGTAGCACGCTACTTGCATATTTCCAATGTGTTTTAGCATTTTGCTAGCATGATCCTAGCACATTTTATCATGTTGCTAGTATGAATTAGCATGTTTTAACATGTTGCTAGCATGAATTAGTTAATGTTTTAGCATGTATTAGCACATTACTAATATGGATTAGCACATTGTTAGCATGTTTCTAGCATGATTTAGCATGTTTCTAGCACGAATTAGCACATTCCCTGCATGTTTTATCACACTGCTTGCATATTTCCAATGTGTTTTAGGACATTGTTAGCATGATCTTACCATGTTTTAACATGTTGCTAACATGATTTAGCACATTGTTAGTATGTTTCTAGCATTAACTGGCACATTGCTAGCATGTTGTAGCACACTACTTGCATATTTCCAATGTGTTTTAGCATTTTGTTAGCATGAACTTAGCATGTTTTAACACATTGTTAGCATGTTGCTAGCATGTATTAGCACATTGCTTTCAACACATTGCTAGCATGATCCTAGCCCATTTTAACATGTTGCTAGCATGTATTAGCATATTTGCTAACATGGATTAGCACATTGTTAGCATGTTTCTAGCATGAATTAACACATTGCTAGCTTGTTTTAGCACACTACTTGCATATTTCCAATGTGTTTTAGCACATTGTCAGCATGATCTTAGCATGTTTTAACATGTTGCTAACATGATTTAACACATTGTTAGCATGTTTATAACATGAACTAGCACACTGCTAGCATGTTGTAGCATGATACTTGCATATTTCCATATTTTAGCATTTTGCTAGCATAAACGTAACATGTTTTACCACATTGTTAACATGTTGCTAGCATGAATTAGAATTTTTTTTAGCATTTATTAACACATTTGCTAACACGGTTTAGCACATTGTTAGCATATTTACAATGTGTTTAGCACATTGTTAGCATGATCTTAACATGTTTTAACACATTGTTAGCATTTTGCTAGCATGTATTTGCACATTGCTTGCAACACATTGCTAGCATGATTCTAGCACGTTTTAACATGTTGCTAGCATGTATTAGCACATTGCTAGCATGTATTAGCATGTTTTAGCATGTTGCTAGCATAATTTAGCACAGTCTTAGCATGTTGTTAGCATCTTCTAGCATATTGCTAACATGTCCTTGGCTAGTTTTTAGGCTTTGCTAGTGATTAGATAGATAGATGTTTATGCAGATTTTTTTATTTTTCCCTCCAACATCAATAGAAACTAATCTCTGTTCTTCTCCTGATGGTTTGAGCAGGAAACTCCACGGAAACGGCCACGGTTGATGAAAACACTCATGAGTTCTTCACCGAACTGTCGGAAGCAGGAACGTATCGGGTTCACGTCACAACGCTCAGCTCGTCTGGAGACTGCGAGGCCAGAGAGAGTTCGGCCGCCACCGGATTCACCTTCTACCTCAGTATGACCCTTACTGACCTCACATATATGTTGTGTATCCTACAGAGGCCAGAGGTCACGCGTGTGTGTGTTGCAGGTCCGTCGGGCGAGTGGATGGAGCAGCCGCAGGAGCGTCCGCAGGCGGTCAGTGTGAAGATGCTGGACTCCAGCACGGCCGCCGTGTCCTGGGCTCCGTCGGCTCACAGATATAACGGCAGTCTGATCTCGGTGCTGTCGCTCACCTGCCTGCGGCCCAGCATCAGCCAGCGCATGGAGAACACCTACTGCTCCGAGGTGCCCAACTGTCATTCACCCCGATTTTTACGTCAAATGCTTAATGTTGATTTACTCAGACTGTTTAATGCTGCTCAGACGGCTATTTACACGACACGTGTAATGCTACATCATGTCAGTTAGGACTGCGTGATTTGAGAGAAGAAATCTAATTGCCAGAACAGCAGCAAACATGTGACCTGCTCTCCTCTCTCTCATAGGAGAATATCACCAGTGACATCATCACCAGCCTGACTCCAGGCGCTCAGTACAGAGTGGTGGTTTATCACACTAACGGGCCGCTCGTTAGTCCCGCCTCTGAACCCGTCATCATTGATATAGGTTAGCAACTGTTCTGCTCAGTTGGTAGAACAATACTACTAATGTTTCTGCAGTATATAGTGTGCATGCTGTACATAGTGTGCTCATTTTTCACAGTATATAGTGTACATGCTTTACATAGTATGCTCATTTTTGCAGTATATAGTGTGCATGCTGCACATAGTGTGCTCATTTTTTCATAGTATGCTCATTTTTGCAGTATATAGTATGCATGCTGTACATAGTGTGCTCATTTTTCACAGTATATAGTGTACATGCTTTACATAGTATGCATTTTTTTGGCATATATAGTGCATGCTGCACATAGTGTGCTCATTTTTTCATAGTATGCTCATTTTTGCAGTATATAAATATGCTTACATAGTGTGCTCTTTTTCACGTAGTTGTACTGCTTTACATAGTGTGCTCATTTTTTGCAGTATATGGTGTGCATTACATAGTGTGCTCATTTTTACATAGTGTGCTCATTTTTCATAGTTTGCTCATTTTTCCCAGTATATAGTGTGCATGCTTTACATAGTGTGCTCATTTTTTGCAGTATATAGTGTGCATACTTTACATAGTGTGCTCATTTTTACATAGTGTGCTCATTTTTCATAGTTTGCGGTAATATAGTGTGCATACTTTACACAGTGTGCTCATTTTTCATAGTGTGCTCATTTTTGCAGTATATAGTGTGCATGCTTTACATAGTGTGCTCATTTTTTGCAGTATATAGTGTGCATACTTTACATAGTGTGCTCATTTTTACATAGTGTGCTCATTTTTGCAGCATTAGTGTGCATGCTTACATAGTGTGCTCATTTTTTTGCAGTATAGTGTGCATACTTTACATAGTGTGCTCATTTTTCAGTGTGCTAATTTTTCATAGTTTGCTCATTTTTCAGTTTATAGTGTGCATACTGTGCATAGTGTGTTAATTTTTGCAGTATATAGTGTACATGCTTTACATAGTGTGCTCATTTTTCAGTGTGCTATTTTCTTTGCAGTATATAGTGTACATGCTTTAAATAGTGTGCTCATTTTTGTAGTATGTTGTGTACATGTCATACATTGTGTGCTAATTTTTTGCAGTATATGGTATGCATGCTTTACATAGTGTGCTCATTTTTCAGTGTGCTCATTTTTTGCAGTATAGAGTGTGTTCACGCAGTGCTCAATTTTCACAGTATATAGTGTACATGCTTTACATAGTTTGCTCATTTTTATAGTATATATTGTACATGTACATAGCGTGCTAATTTTTTGCAGTATATGATATGCATGCTTTACATAGTGTGCTCATTTTTGTAGTATATAGTGTACATGTCGTACATAGTGTGCTCATTTTTTGCAGTATATATAGCGTGCTCACGCTGTGCTCATTTTTCAGAAGAATAATCGTTTAACATACAGACTCGCCCATCAGGTTCAGTTTCACACTCATGTAAGATAAGGAAGCTCCGCCTCCTGTGACTCATTTGTGCTCTGTGATTGGTTGATCCTCTCTCAGAGCCGACGGGGGTTCGTGATCTGGTGGTGTATCCTCTCAGTCCCACCGCCGTCATCCTCAGCTGGCAGCGGCCGTATAACGTGGCCTTCCGGAAGTACGTCCTGCAGACCTTCTTCTTCAACTCGGCCACTCAGACGTCTCAGTGGACGACCTACTACGAGATCGCCGCCACCGCGTCCGTCATCGCCTCTGTGGTAAAGAGCAAAACCCTGACAGTGTCTGAGCTCAACACCTGCTGATTAAAGAGACGACTCTCATATATACACTTAATGAAACAGGCTGTTTTGCAGCTGATCGTGTGCCACAGTTTTTAAGTAAAATAGTCTGAGATACATGATTTATTTTGAGTTTGTTCTGCATGTACGTGTGCAGTTTTAGTTTTATTTGTGCAGGTCTTAAAAAAGGTCTTTAATTTAATTTGAAAAACCCTGCAGACATGATCATTCTGCCTTTTCTTTAGGCTTTGAGTCAATAATGACAGAAGTCTCGTTCCCGTAATCAGTCAATTAACCAGTAGAGATGGGTAATTATGATGCACAGTGAGTCCCGGCTGAGATATGAGAAACAGAGATGCAATGCTCTGCGTAATTATTATAATCATATTTAATGATACGCCACAGAGTCTCGCGTTCATGGCGAGACTGAGGATGAAAACACGCTTCCAACGAGGTCAGAGTCTCTAATTAAATCAGCGTGAGATCCTGCAAAGGTCAGACGCAGGGAGATGGGTCGCTGATGAGAGGGAGGCTGGACATCAAGCTCCACAGAAATCACAGCCAATCAGAACAGTGTGTGGGCGGAGTCTCTCTGCAAGCACACTCCACTCGCAACCAAATCAATCAAAAATCACAGCCAATCCAGAGAGGGAGGCTGGACATCAAGCTCCACCCACTTCATTCAGAGAGGGAGGCTGGACATCAAGCTCCACAGAAAATCACAGCCAATCAGAACAGTGTGTGGGCGGAGTCTCTCTGCAAGCACACTGCACTCGCAACCAAATAATTCAAATGCATAAATATTACAAAATTTTAACATTATTAAAAATACATAGTAAGCATCTGAAACTGCTATTTTAGTATAATTGATATACTATTTTTTGTTATTTTACTTAATTAGTTTTTATATTTATATCTTTTGTTTTTAATTTAAGTTAAATTTTTAGTCATTGTTTCAGTGTTTTTATCAGTTTTTAGTGAATGGTGGGTGGAGCTTGATGCCCAGCCCCCGTCTCTCGATGTAGTGGGTGGAGCCTGATGCCCAGCCCCTACTCTGGATGTAGTGGGTGGAGCTTAATCCCAACCTCTCTCTCTGGACATAGTGGGTGGAGCTTGACATCCAGCCCCCCCCCCCCCCCCCCCCCCCCCCCCCCGGACGTACTGGGTGGAGCTTAATGCCCAACCCCCACCCCACCCCTCTCTGGACGTAGTGGGTGGAGCTTGATGCCCAACCCCTCCTCTCTGGACATAGTGGGTGGAGCTTGACATCCAGCCCCCCTCTCTGGACGTAGTGGGTGGAGCTTGACGTCCCCACCCACTACATCCATTAGGAGGAGCTGGACATCATCTGGCCCTGCTTCATCACGTGTGGAGGCATGATTGTGTCATCATTTCATGAATCGATTCTCTCGTATCCCACAGAGAGTGACGGATCTGCTGCCGGCCTGGTACTACAACTTCCGTGTTACGATGGTGACGTGGGGCGATCCGCCTCTGAGCTGCTGCGACGGCTCCACCGTGAGCTTCGTCACAGGTGTGCTGCATCAGATCACAGACAGATCCTCTTCAAGAGCTGTTCACTGGAAGGTTCTTTTGGGAAGCATGCGTCGATATGAACTAACCTCCATGTCTGTCCGTCAGCTCCTGAAGCTCCTCATATCTCCTCGGTGGATTATTCTCACGGGACGCTGTACGTGCGCTGGAACTACGGCGATCTGTTCACCGACCTGTCGCACTCTCGCATGCTGCACTGGCAGGTGACGGCGGAGGGCAAGAAGGGCTCCAGGAGACGCTACTCCATCGACGTGAGTCCAGCTTCTGATTTACTGACAAAAAATCTATTGAATTAAATATTAAGTTTTTCTTTTAGTTTTGGGCTTAAATGAGCCCCTAAAGTCATGTCTTCCAGAAGAAAACTACAAACTGACTACAATAAACAGGAAACAGGAAACTAGCACTACAACATAAAAGTCCAAATAAAAGCAGAATAATCATAATCAGATGTTTTTATCTCATTGATATTATATAAAATAATGCCCATATTATTTATTATTAATATTATTTTATCCTCTTCAACTCCACCAACACGTACAAGGGTTTGAAAACCACATTATAATGTTTACACATAAATTTTAAAGGCTTCCTTATATGGTATCACCCCATATTTGGTATCATTTGAAAGCTTAGAATTTACACTTTACATAGAATAACTTTTGTTCTTATGATACATAAAGCAGTAAAATTAAGCTTACAAATGCATTAGTCCCATTTACGAATTTTCGCAAAACGATTGCGAAGAAAATTTTCTACGCAAAATGTATTTTTTATATTTTTTCACAAAACAGTCAAGTCATATATCACAAGAAAGCTCTCATTCTAAGGAATTTGCCCATGTAGTTTATTTCATTGTGTGACAATCATAGTTCAAAGAATCGCGCAGTGAAATATGATCACTCTGAGAAAAAAGACAAGCGTCACATTCAAACTCCGATTTCAATCAACTTTCAAATAAGAATTTATAACAATAAAAATCAAAAAGCGCCTCTTTTTTAGGGGCTTTATTACAGCACAGATAACAAATACTACCATTTTATCACTTTCAGCAGTGTTTTATGTAACTTCAAAGGGTTTCCTGTAAAATTACACCAAAATTATGAATTTAGATCACTATATGTGGGTATGGGAAGCTTTTCAATTTGGGTAGGCCAAATCCAGGCGAAAAATCCCTAAAATATTCCCGAAGTTTAAGGAGTTAATACTAATAATATTATAGTTCTCTGCAGAATAACTCATTTAAAGTACCTGTTCTCTGCTGTTTTCTATGCAGATTTGAGTGTAGGACACTGTCTCTGCTAATTAAACGCTGCACGACGCTCATGATGATGTACTGTAGTCGTTTACCGCAGTCACATGAGGGTAAAACACTTCTGGGTGTTTTATCTGCTCTGGCTCATGAGATTCGCCCTCGAGCGTCGTCACTGTGCCATTAGCCTGCAATGAATCCAATTACCCGGCGCACGTATTTATCTAACGCACAGCCAACGTTTAATTAGCGACGGTTAAATGTTTCCACACTGAGATCTTCAGACGCCCACCGGCGGCACTAAACACAGAGAGAGAGAAGATTCATTTGTTTCATTTACACAAGCCTTTCTATTGAATTCTGTTTTATGTTTTCATTCGGGGTTTTCTTCCTCATCTTCTTAAAGTTTAAAGAGATTGAATCAGTCAGATGAACTAATGAACTAATGAATCGCTCCTTTGACTGACTCTTCATTCAGTGAATCATCAATGTTTCAGGTGACTCGCAGCATGATGAAGGCGTCTCTGGCTCTTCCTCCCGGCGACATCTATAATCTGACGGTCACCGCCTGTACGGAGAGAAGCCGCAACACGTCTGCGCCGCACATCATGAAGCTCGGTCAGTGTCATTCACATCAGGACCGCGAACAAATGATGCTCTGTCTCGTTTTCCAGCACAAATATATAAACATTTACTGGAGAAGCAAATCATCTAATTTCTCTCAGTGTCTGAAACGCTTCATTCGAAGATTCGGTCTCTCTAAACCCCGCCTCTCTGAGAGCTGCTCTGCTCTGATTGGTCAGAATCCAAACGCTCTGAATCTCAGCTCTTGATTCACAGTGAATCAGTTTTACCGTATCAATCTCATCACAGTGGATTTGCTTTGGTCTTCTCGACACGAACAACACAAACCAAACTCTTGAGGGCGGGGCAAAGAGACGCTGTTCAGCCAATGAAGGCTGGCATTATGCAAATGAGTTAGAAACCAATATAGTTTCAGCAGGAAGTGAGACTGAATTACTGACAAAAGCTTAAACTGCACTTTGATCTTTAAAACTTTGCATGAAGGGAATATGTTTAAGACCTCATTGGCAGATATTTGTTCTTGATTTAAGCACAAACTTCAATGCATTTTTCTTGATATCTTCAGTCGGTTTGGTTTAAACATTCAGAGTTAAATCATCATTGGTTTGCAGTGCTGAGAGCGTGTTTTCTGATTCTAATAATAGCTCGACTTCTGACTGTGACTTCCTGTGCAAACAGGCCAGAATTGATGTGGCTGTTTGTTTCATCTTCCTTTTTTACTCATTTTAAACAGTTTTTTTTAGAGGAACTTGTAAGTTAGACATTAGGCTCTTTTACGAACAGATCCGGCTGCTCCGAAGTCTCTGTACGCGGTCAACGCCAGCGACACGGCCGTCACGCTGCTCTGGACGGAGGAGGGCGTCGTGGACTTCTACCAGATCGCCTGCAGACCGCTGGGAACCGGCAGAGATCGCACGGTAAGAAGGATCACCTGACCTGACCACAGCAGTGAAGGTCTGCGAATGCGCAGATTGCAGCAGATCTCGTCCACACATCGACACTTTATTTATTCAGGAACACTTTAGCATTAGTTTGAGTTGTTAAATTCTTCTGCAGCATTTATTAATCTTAGTTTAATGTTAATCTAAGCATTTTTTATAGATCTGTTAATGTGCAATTTTTATCAGAGATTAATAAATGTATTGCTCATGTTCACAATTGAGACCTCATTGTAAATTCATGTATTCTGTAAAACTTAACATTAGTTAATGCATTACAGTATTTATTAATCTTTGTTAGTGTTATTTAATATAAACACAACTGTGTTAGTTCAGCTCAGGTACAACAAATAATATTAATTGATTTAAGCCTTGTGTGGCACACTCAGAGACTCCAGACAACAAAATGTAATTTTGTAACAAAAGAATTGTTTTTTTAAAACAAATGTAATTTTACTCTGTTTATTAATGTTTTTACTCCACATTTGTGCAGTTTTTGGAGGATTTATCATATTTTTTAAATTTATATATATATATATATAATATAGGTTTTTATACAAAAACAGCTTTTTATGTAAAATTCACTTTATAAAGACCCACATTTCTAACTTTCATTCATGGGGATCACATGGATAATTTGACATGGTTTAGTGTGAGATTTTTGCCCATCTTTTGGAAAATGCAGTTTTAAAAGTAAAAAATGATCACTTTATCCAGCAGATGCTGCAGAGCTCCACTATTTGCTGTTTGACTGACTGAAAGACATCTTTTCACAAGTATTTTCAGCTGGATTCATGTCTAAATATTATCAAATCACAATTATGACAATAAAAGCTACTTTTTGTCAAAGTTTAGCATTTTTGTAATAAAAAATCATTTTTTCAATATTGTTACATTATGATGAGACCCGCTTAGAAAATGGACAAAATTCATCTTCAAAATCAACATTTTTGAAAAACTTTTTTTTTTTTTTTTAGTACAAACAATGCTAAACTTTGACAAAAAGTAGCTTTTATTGTCATAATTGTGATTTGATAATATTTAGATATGAAAATACTTGTGTAAAGATGTCTTTCAGTCAGTCAAACAGCAAATAGTGGAGCTCTGCAGCATCTACTGGATAAAGTGATCATTTTTTACTTTTAAAACTGCATTTTCCAAAAGATGGGCAAAAATCTCAAACTAAACCATGTCAAATTATCCATGTTCCCCAGAAGGAAAGTTAGAAATGTGGGTCTTTATAAAGTGAATTTTACATAAAAAGCTGTTTTTGTATAAAAACCTATTTTTAAAAATATTTATTTATTTATTTATAAAATTTAAAAGATATGATAAATCCTCCAAAAACTGCACAAATGTGGAGTGAAAACATTAATAAACAGAGTAAAATTACATAAAAAAAAAAAAAAAACAATTATTTTGTTACAAAAGTACATGTTGTTGCCTGGAGACCCCAAAGACCCTGAGAGTGACTTTTTTTCCTACACTAACATAAAAACAAGATATCACTCCAATTTTTTTATTTGTAGATCTAGAAAGTGTTAAAAACTGTAGTTTCATGTCATTTGGACAAAGAGAACATTATTTAATTTTATCAAACGTCGTTTGGTGTCTAAAAAGATCCTATAAGGGTTAATAATGTATTAGTAAATGTTGAAATGAACATTAACAAAGATTAATAAATGCTATAGAGTTATTTTTCATCGTTAACTACTAGAAGCTCAGTCTTCTTGGGATTATTCGTGAATATAAACAGCAGATTTTAATGCTGGCAGTCGTTTGATTTCCATGAATGTGTGTTTGTGTGTGATCCAGAAGGTCCGCGAGCCGCTGGTGACCGCCGCTCATGTTGTGACCGTCTCGGGTCTGCAGCCGTCCACCTCGTACAACTGCACCGTGACCAGCAGCAGCTACAGCAGCGCCAGCGACCCCGCCTTCATCACCGTCAGCACCGCAGGTGAGCGCCGTTATAATCGCGTTTAATAACCTCACCGGAGGCACAGGTCAGTTTGAGCATGTGTGTGTGTGTGTGTGTGTTTGCAGTCCGCGAGATGAACCCGAGTGTGGCGGCCATCTCTGCGCTGGCGGTTCTCAGCGTTCTTCTCATCAGTCTGCTGGTGCTTTTCCTGCTGGTGTTACGCAAGAAACACATGGAGCTGAGCCGGTGAGAAACCGAAAGAGCTAACCCCGACGGACTCGCGTCAGCATGTTCGCTTCTTCATAATTTATATCTGTCGTCTGTGGTTAAACAGATGGAAAAATAGGAAGAAATGAAGCATGTAAAATCTTCTCAATCAGCAGGAGAATATTCACTAAACATATTTGAATTTGCAGAGAAGAGTGCATGTGAGCGTATCTCGACTGAAGATCATGTCCTCATGTTTGATTTCAGGGAGTGCGGCGCCGAAACCTTCGTCAACTTCGCCTCGTTCGAGCGGGACGGGAAGCTGCCGTATAACTGGTAGGATCTCCTGCGTTTCTTGCTGTCAATCACACAATGTCACACAGTCGAGCACAAGCAGGTTATCAGTGGCACTCGCACACAGACAGACAGGAAGTGACCTCTGCCGTCCGGCGCGTGTAATTGAGCGTTTGCTCCAGAAGCATCATCTGACGGTGAAACTCACACACATGATTAATATAAGAGCTTAAAGAGGGTCAGTAAAGGCAGATTTTGGGCTGTTAATAAAGTTTTTTTTCTGTCAACACTTTCTAACGGCATCACGACTTTGTTTCTGGTTTTAATTTCAAGTTCAGTTCAGTAGAATAAAAACTGACCTTGCATGAGCTGCACAATGATTTTACACAAAACTGCATTTAGGCCAAGATAATATTAAGTCTTAGTTTATCGAGTTTTTGTTTATAACACAAACAAATATCTGCCAGTGGAGTCTGAAAAGATGATTTTTCTGACCTCATTGGCATAAACTCTGATATATTGTTCACAATCAAGACTTAAATTAATTTTTAAAACTATTTTCATTTTTTTGCACTATTATTTTCAACCCTCATTCTCAAATGATCCGTTTTTAAGGCGTGTCAGTAAACGCCCACTGTTACGATTGGCTAACGTCATACAGTGGGCGGGGCTTATAGTGTGATGATGTAAAACTATTCGCCGTTGCTCTGGAGGCAGGAATATGCAAATGTATGATGTCACAGAAAATCAAAACGAGCCGTTTTTGGAGCTTGATTTAATAAATGCTTTATTTATAATGAGGATATTTTGAGCTCTGAAACTTGCAGGATGTTTTAAGGTACAATATCTGCTTTATTTAAGAATGCAGTGTTTAAAACTGTGGGATAAACATGAGCGTCTGTGTGCCGTGGGTCAAACGCCAGTGACACTGACTGCATGAAGCGTCATTAACCTGTCAAACACTAATGAAATATGCTCAATCATCTGTGTGTGTCACTATTACTAATGGAGCACCATGTTTTGTCCCAACTTTTTGCCCTTGGTCTTTTTTTATGTCTTTTGCTTTTCTGTTTTTGTTCAAACGGCTTCAGGCGCAGGAGTCTCTTTGCGTTCCTCACGCTTCTGCCATCCTGCCTTTGGACTGACTATCTTTTGGCCTTTTATATTAATCCGTGGTAAGTAGCGGCGACGGCCGGCGCCGAGCTCCGGAGACCCAAACACACACACGGCACCTTTAGAATGACTGTAGATGTAGACGCTCACGTGCATTCTGGGTAGCCGATCAGAAGTGCTCCATCTATATGTCAGACTGCAGCATGACACTAACGCTCGCAGCATGACGGCGCTCGCTCAGTCCGTCAGTTTCACCTCCTGCATGTTCTACTTCCTCTGTTCTGTGTTGGACTGAATGCAGATTTTCCAACGAGAAACTCGTTTTCTCCTTTTTCTGTTTCCTAGAGGAATGTTCCAGGTTTAATACGAGCTGAGCTCTGGTGACGGGCTGTCAATCACATACTGAAATATCTTCTGTACAGTAATGGAAGTCTATGGAGAAAGATTTAAAGATACAGTGGAGAAATACTATTATTTATAAAATTATATAAATCTAAAAAAAATGTTTTAATATAATTAAATGTATATAAATTGTTCAAAACACTTTATAACCAAAATAATTAAACATTATAACATGAGATTAATGTGATAAAATCGTGATATGGAAAAACACATCCTAAATATAATTATGATATATTTGATCAAATAAATATTTACATAAACCTGATAACTTTCACATGACAGGATACTTGTGTGATGTAAATATCTGTGAGAAAATAAATAAATATAAGTTATAAAATTATAAAAAATACACTGTTTTGAAACAATACATATAAATAATTTTGTAATATTAGAAAAAGCATTTATATAGATTCTAAAACAATGCAGTTTTGAAAAAGATATATAAATAATATATAATTTAATAATATAATTACATTTAATTATATATATATATAATATAAAAATATTTATATATATTTTAAAACAAATGCAGTTTTGAAAAGTATTATATATATATATATATAATATAAAAATATAATATATATAAATTATAATATTCTAAAACAATACACATAAACAAATTAATTATATAAAATATAATTTAATAATATAATTAAATTTAATTATATATATTTTTATATATTTATAATTAAAATATTTATATAATTTTAAAACAGTTTTAAAAATATATATTTTATTTATATTATATATAAGTAATTATATATAAATAATTAAAACAAATACACTAAACAAATTAAATAATATATAAATATGTAATTTAATAATATAATTAAATTGTAATTTTATTTATATAATAACATTTTTATTACATTTAAAAAAATACACACGTTTTGGGGAAAATAAATAAATATAAATATATAATATAAAAATATGTTTTAAAAAATATTTAAGTTATAACTTTGGTGCGATAAATTACTCACTAGCCGTGTCTATTTAAAGTTATATCAGAATTATCAAGTCCTGTCTGGATGGTAAACTCTTTCACATGAAGGACACTTGTGTGATGTTAATATCTGAGAAACGCTGTCATAAAATCCACTCACAATTGTGTTGCATAAACGCAAAGAATCCTCACTGCTAAAACATTTTGCTTCAACAAAAATATGAGCTGCACATGTGCTTCAAACCCTCCAGAATGACTGAATCTGATTTATTGTCTGTGGTTCAGGACGACACGCCAGCGCTGAAGCTCTGTGAACCTGGAAATGCATGTTTAGTTTGTAGGATTTCTCCAGAATGAGAGTTTGATCTGTGTTGTGTTGATCTCAGTTCACTGACGCCTGTGTTTCACCCGCAGGAGCAAAACTGCACTGAAGAAGAGAAAACTGACCAGGTAAAAACATCCTGTTAGTGTGAAACACATAACTCTGAACGTACGTTCTATTAACGTTACGTTTGTTCATAACTTTCAACAAACTAACCTGATTTAACCTCTAGAGCCTGATTCTGACTGAAGTGTATGATGATGTTTGTGTCTTCAGTCCAGTTCAGCTCAGTGATTTTGACGCCTACATCAAAGACATGAGCAAAGATTCAGCGTACAAGTTCTCGCTGCAGTTTGAGGTAACGTGACCGCAGAACACATGAGCGACACGCGTGTTTCTGTGTCAGGAC
Source organism: Culter alburnus (assembly GCA_028476615.1). Classification (NCBI taxonomy): domain Eukaryota; kingdom Metazoa; phylum Chordata; class Actinopteri; order Cypriniformes; family Xenocyprididae; genus Culter; species Culter alburnus. Next base: position 95,589 of record JAOTNS010000547.1, read on the forward strand.
TGTGTGTGTGTGTGACTGCCGTGTGTTATTTGTCGATCTGTCAGGAGCTGAAGAGCGTCGGTCTCGATCTGTCTCATGAAGCCGCTGATCTGCCCGTCAACAGACCCAAGAACCGCTACACCAACATACTGCCCTGTGAGTGGCCAGCCTGAAAGCCCCGCCCAACTCTGCTCTCATTGGCTACAGCCTCTGTGACCTCACACTTTTGAGTTGAATAATAATCAAACCAACCAGACGAAAAACATTAGAAACTTTGATTTGTAAAAAGAATAACTTTTGGGGGAATAATCTAATCATCCTATAAATCACTTTTAATGATATTGTTGAGCCGAAATCAATGTTGCAATTTTAAAATATTTACTATAATCTTTAATCATTATATCTTTATTATAAGTACAAAATATCATATTTACTAGTGCTGTCAAATCGATTAATCACGATTAATCGCATCTAACATAAGTTTGTAAATGTCTGTGTTTGTGTGTGTGTGTATATATATATATATATATATATATATATGTACATACATATATACACACAAACCACACACATATACAACTTTTATATTAGATGCGATTAATCGAATCGATTATTCACGATTAATTGCATTAACATAAGTTTGTAAATATGTTTGTGTGTGTGTGTGTATATATATATATATATATATATATACATATACACACAAACACACACACATACAAACTTTTATATTAGATGCGATTAATCAAATCGATTATTCGCGATTAATCGCATCTAACATAAAAGTTTGTAAATGAGTGTATATATATATGTATATATATATATATATATACAATCTTTTATGTTAGATGCGATTAATTGCAATTAATCGATTTGACAGCACTAATATTTGCATATATTTATTACAAAATATATGAAAATATATGAAAACATTTTTTGAGCGTGTAAGAAATCTGTGTCATTTAGCACTGAGCTCTTTTTAATGGTTTCAGTATTTTGAGTAGTTTCGTTCTTCAGTGTAAATTTGGCAATTAAAATAAGATTTTAAAACATGTATGAAGTTGAAATCACTTGTTGTGTCTTTTACCGCAGATGTCATCACTGAACAACCTCAGATCTGTCTAAAAGGTTTATGTACGTTATTGCTAAAGATCAAATCGTCTATGGAGATTGAGTGTATTATTATATATGAAAGCATGAACTGTTGCTCTGAATGTTTGTCTGGTCGCAGATGATTTCAGTCGAGTGAAGCTGATCTCTCTGCACAACGACGAAGGCTCCGATTACATCAATGCAAACTATATTCCTGTAAGTATATCATCAGTTCACTCATCTATATCAGCTGTTAAAGAAACAGGTTTTCAGGTGTGTGATTCGCGTCATGTTTTCAGGGTTATAACTCTCCGCACGAGTTCATCGCCACACAGGGGCCGCTCCCCGAGACCAGGAACGATTTCTGGAAGATGGTTCTGCAGCAGAAGTCTCACATCATCGTCATGCTGACCCAGTGTAACGAGCGCAGGAGGGTCAGTTTCCATGGCAACCGCCTCCGGCTGCCTGTTATGGTTACCAAAGCGCTGTGATGAATGACATCACTAACGGATGTTAACGGGTAAATATGCTTCCTGTCCAGGTGAAGTGTGACCACTACTGGCCATTCACTGAGGAGCCCGTGGCGTACGGCGAGATCACGGTCGAGATGCTGTCAGAGACGGACTCGCCGGAGTGGACCATCAGAAACTTCAGACTGGGATATGTGAGAATACACAACACATCAGATAAACTAAAGAATAGAGATGCATGAACAAGCTTCTCATTGTCAGAAGGGGAGAGAATATCATGTACTTTAGAGATGTTTCCGAGGTGATAATTCCAGAAATGTTGGGACATTTGAATAAAATGAAAACTAAAAGACTTTCAAATCACATGAGCCAATATTTTATTCACAATAAAACATAGATAACATAACAAATGCAATACAATTTTATCCACTAAATGAACTCATTTCAAATTTGATGCTTGCTACAGGTCTCAAAAAAGTTGTCACGGGGGCAACAAATGGCTGAAAAAGCAAGAAATTTTGAAAAGATTCAGCTGGGAGCAACTAATTAAGTTAATTGATATCAGGACTGTAACATGATTAGCGATAAAAGGGATGTCTTAGAGAGGCAGAGTCTCTCAGAAGTAAAGATGGGCAGAGCTGTGAAAGATTGTGTAAAAATTGCAAATTATATATATATATATTATATATATATTTATAATTTATAATTATAAAAGGCTTAGCGAATCTCATCATCTACAGTGCATAACATCATCAAAAAATTCAAAGAAACTGGAGAAATCTCTGTGCGTAAGGGACAAGACAGAAGACCTTTATTGGATGCCCGTGGTCTTCAGGCCCTCAGACGACACTGCATCACTCATTGGCATGATTGTGTCAATGACATTACTAAAAGGGCCCAGGAATACTTCCAGAAACCACTGTCGGTAAACACAATCCGTCGTGCCATCTGCAGATGCCAACTAAACCACTGTCGGTAAACACAATCCACCGCGCCATCTGCAGATGCCAACTAAACCACTGTCGGAAACACAATCCGCCGCGCCATCTGCAGATGCCAACTAAACCACTGTCGTAAACACAATCCGTCCCAGCCAGTCATATCCGTCACTCTGCAGAACTAAACCACTGTCGGTAAACACAATCCGTCGTGCCATCTGCAGATGCCAACTAAACCACTGTCAGTAAACACAATCCGTCACGCCATCTGCAGATGCCAACTAAACCACTGTCGGTAAACACAATCCGTCGTGCCATCTGCAGATGCCAACTAAACCACTGTCGGTAAACACAATCCACCGCGCCATCTGCAGATGCCAACTAAACCCTGTCGTAAACACAATCCGTCATCTGCAGATAACTAAACCACTGTCGTAATTCTGCAGATGCCAACTAAACCACTGTCGGTAAACACAATCCGTCGTGCCATCTGCAGATGCCAACTAAACCACTGTCGGTAAACACAATCCGTCATGCCATCTGCAGATGCCAACTAAACCACTGTCGGTAAACACAATCCGTCGTGCCATCTGCAGATGCCAACTAAACCACTGTCGGTAAACACAATCCACTGCGCCATCTGCAGATGCCAACTAAAGCTCTATCATGCAAAAAGGAAGCCATATGTGAACATGGTCCAGAAGCGCTGTCGGGTCCTGTGGGCCAAGGCTCATTTAAAATGGACTGTTTCAAAGTGGAAAAGTGTTTTATGGTCAGACGAATCCAAATTTGACATTCTTGTTGGAAATAAAACCACATAATGCAGCTATTACAACAGCATGGCTTCATCGTAGAAGAATCCAGGTGCTGAATTGGCCTATCTGCAGTCCAGATCTTTCACCTGTAGAGAAAAATACATCAAAGACAACCACAACTCTTCAGCAGCTGGAAACCAGGCCAGAATGGGACCAAATGCCAACACTAAAACTCCAGAAACTCATAACCTCGATGCCCAGACGTCTTCAAACTGTTCTGAAAAGAAGAGGAGATGCTCCACCATGGTAAACATGCCCCCGTCCCAACTATTCTGAGACCTGTAGCAGGCATCGAATTTGAAATGAGCTCATTTTGTGCATAAAATTGTCAAATTTCTCCGTTTGAACATTTATGTCATAATAAAATATTGGCTTATGTGATTTAAAAAAGTCTTTTAGTTTTCATTTTATTCAAATTTCAAAATCGTCCCAACATTTCTGGAATTCAGGTTGTAGATAGATAGATAGAGTATTATGTGACGCATCTCATGGTTGTGTGTGTCTCTGGCTCCTCCTGCAGGCTGACGAAACTCAAGACGTTTTGCACTTTAACTACACGTCGTGGCCTGATCACGGTGTTCCCACGGTCAACGCCATCGAGAGCATCTTACAGTTCGTACAGATCGTACGGCAGCAGGTCAACAGGACCAAAGGACCGATCGTCGTCCACTGCAGGTGAGACCGCTGCTGTCGTGTCACGTTTACTCCTCATGATTCAGAGCTGGAAACATTAATGCAAGAGTTTGAAGCGGATGGATCAGAAGCACGTTCACTGTGACCGGAATCACCGCGGCTCACTGCCAGCTATTGATTTCCTGTTTGTGGCTTTGCTGAGATACAACAGTATGTAACAGACACTGATGCTCGTGTGTGTGGCTTCTCTCAGTGCTGGAGTGGGTCGGACCGGCACGTTCATCGCTCTGGACCGTCTGATGCAGCACATTCAGGAACACGAGTACGTGGACATCCTGGGCATGGTGTCGGACATGCGCTCGCACCGGCTGTCCATGGTCCAAACGGAGGTACAGAACCTGTACACCAGAAATGTTTGTGAATCCGGTGTGGTGAGAAATCGAGTCCCCTCAGGAATCAGGTCTCCTGTTGTTTGTGCACATCATACCATAGTAAAATAGGTTATAATTACTTAACAACAACTTTTGATCAGGCATTACCTCCTGGGTCCTAAAGAAAACCCAATTCCTGGGTGGGGACTCGATTTCTCATGACACCAGCCTCAGATCTGTAAAATGACATGTGTGTGTGTGTGTGTGTGTGTGTGTGTGTGTGCAGGAGCAGTACGTGTTCATCCATCAGTGTGTCATGCTCATGTGGAAGAAGAAGAAGCAGCAGTCGCACACGAGCGACGTCATCTACGAGAACGTCAGCAAGTCCTAATGAAGTGAGAGCTCAGGTTCAGTTTCTCGCGGAAAGAAAATCCGGTTCCGTGCGATGCTGACGCGTCTCTCTCTGCTCTCCTCCAGGTCTGATTCTCTTCACATCAGTGTTGACAGACGTGCGACATCGACACCAGAAACCAACCAACCGGCGGCCTGCAGAGGAGAATCCTTCACTCATTTACTCCCATACAAGCTCTTATTTAACGACGGAACAAATCAAATGCCTTAAACAAGCTGCCTCGTTCTCCCGGACCGACGGAGAGCGCGGCAGCAGGACTGACGCTGAAGCTCCGGCGCTCGCGGTTCCATCAGCATCTAGTCTTTAGTTTGTGTGTGAATCTCAGGATCATCTGCTGGACGCGTCTGCGCTTGTTTTAGGCCGGTGTAAAGTGTGTTTTGTGAGTTTATATCGCACTCTGTCTGTAATAGAGTTAGTTTTCACGTCTTCAGAGGACGCCAAGCGGTCCAAATACATCATTTTCGGAAGCAAAATCCACCTGTCGGCATGCTAATGGACCTTTAATCTCTTATCACTGCCACACACAGACGCCGCCACGCTCGATCCGCTTCCGTCATAAAGGAACGAAAGAGGGATTTTCCGAACAGACCTCAGCTGTACGGACACACGCGTCCGTGGGTTTTGCACTGATCATATCTGTTACTGTACCGCTGTAGAGAGGCCGACGGTAGCTGCGCTTCTGTGACTGTGGATTGTGTGTTTTAGCCTGTGATTTCTGCAAAAGTTTCATCAGCTGGAACCGCTGAGCTCCGGCAACTTTACCTGCAAACACTGGATTGTCACTGGCGTTGGGCTGTCGACTCATTCCAGTGGCATTTGCACAAAACCGGTGAGGCCGCTGCGGTCGGTCGGACTGAATGTGAGCGTCCAGCAGCTTGTATATCATCACTGCTGAATCTGACACTGATTCCACATGTCGTGTTCTGTGAACGTTGCATGCTGCAAAATGAAAGACGTGAGATTAGTGTCATCTTTAGGTTTAGACTCAAGCTCAGAGCTTCAATCTGGAGTCCCAGCTAACAGGGAACGTTCTCTCAACGTTATGAACAAACGTTCTTCCAGTAACATTAATAGAACGTTCGTTCAAAGTTATCTGGTCTTTGATAATGTTCTCAGAACGTTCTGGCAAGGTTCTCTCAACGTTATGAAGAACGTTCTTCCAGTAACTTTATTAGAACGTTCGTTCAAAGTTATCTGATCTTTAATAATGTTCTCAGAACGTTCTGGCAAGGTTCTCTCAACGTTAAGAACAAACGTTCTTCCAGTAACGTTAATATAATGTTCGTTCAATGTTATCTGGTCTTTAATAATGTTCTCAGAACGTTCTGGCAAGGTTCTCTCAATGTTATGAACGAACGTTCTTCCAGTAACGTTAATAGAACGTTTGTTCCAAGTTATCTGATCTTTAATAACGTTCTGGCAAGGTTCTCTCAACTTATTAACGACGTTCTTCCAGTAACGTTAATAGAACGTTCGTTCAAAGTTATCTGATCTTTAATAACGTTCTGGCAAGGTTCTCTCAACGTTATTAACGAACGTTCTTCCAGTAACGTTAATAGAACGTTCGTTCAAAGTTATCTGATCTTTAAAATGTTCTCAGAACGTTCTGGCAAGGTTCTCTCAACGTTATGAACAAACGTTCTTCCAGTAACGTTATTAGAACGTTCGTTCAAAGTTATGATCTTTAATAATGTTCTCAGAACGTTCTGTTAAGGTTCTCTCAACGTTATGAACAAACGTTCTTCCAGTAACTTTAATAGAACGTTTGTTCAAAGTTATCTGACCTTTAATAATGTTCTCAGAACGTTCTGGCAAGGTTCTCTCAATGTTATGACCGAACGTTCTTCCAGTAACGTTAATAGAACGTTCGTTCAATGTTATCTGGTCTTTGATAATGTTCTCAGAACGTTCTGGCAAGGTTCTCTCAACGTTATGAACAAACATTCTTCCAGTAATGTTAATAGAACGTTCGTTCAATGTTATCTGATCTTTAATAACGTTCTCAGAACGTTCTGGCAAGGTTATCTCAACGTTATGAACGAACGTTCTTAACATTAATAGTTCAAAGTTATCTGTTCTTTAATAAAGTTCTCAGAACATTAACATCTGTTAAGAAGCGTTTAATTCTAAAACGTTTTTAAAATGTTACTTCTTTTTTTTTCAGAAAGTTCAGAGAACGTTCAAAAGTAACATTCCGGAAGAATGGTAAAATTGAATGTTTCCTCAACGTTCGAACATTTTTAAATATTTAAAATATTTTAGGGGAACATTAGCAAAACGTTCTTGTTAGCTGGGCGTTATTTTCACATTTGCCTGTTCTGTCAAACACACGAGTGAGTTTACAAATGTCTCGAGTTTACAGGCAAACAGACGCCTTTCCCTCATCTGAGATATGAGTTTTATAATATCAACTAGGCACTGAGCTGTAAATACTGTTAATTTCGAGAAGAAAGGACAAAAGAAATGCTGTACTGTGTCAAATGAACTGGTTTATTATGATCAGAACGAAACTCGGGATTCGGAGCGGACGAGCCTCTTCACTTGGTCAGTTTTGTTTAGTTTGTGTCCAGGTCAAACTCGTTTGTCTTTTGGTGCCATTCTGTGTATTGTGTGACTTCAAGTAGCCGAGCAATCCACAATCGCCATCACGAGTTTAATGTGTTTGTGTTGAAATAATAAACGTTTGAATACATATTCCTATGAGCTGGAGATTGAGTCGTTTTGTGTGAAGAATAAAAGGAAGAACATGCCATAATATCACAATTAAAATGTTTTTTTGTTTTTTTTTAACTATATTTACGCACCATGTGATTCGCTCAAATAGTGTTCGACATCGGCTGCCATAGACATATAAAATACATTAGAGCACTACTATTGGCCGCTGGATCACACGTCAACGGCGCCGCCATATTGGTCCGGGCAACTTGTAACTCTCATAAATTGACTGAAGAAAAGATGCCTGACTATTTTGAGGTTTTACTAATCGTCGCACAATCCAAACCACATATCGGGGAATTATTTTTCACATGCAAGTCTGAACAGTTTTTTCTGGTTGTGTTTGGTCATTATAACATTATTTTGACAGCTAGTTGGCCACCAAAGTCAGACTATTAAAAGCTAGCGACAACGCTAGTTAGCTATGGAAACTGAGACTTTATAAGAAATAATATAAAGTTTACATGATTCTCATGAAGTCTGAGATTATAGTTTATATTCTAAATCATAAGTGAGTCTTCCGTGCAATGAAGCCCAGAGATTTGATTGGCTGTCATCTACTCGTGGCTCATTTATATTTTTAATCCCAGTTCAGCCAGTGGCACCAGGACAACACACCTCAAGGAAGGCTGGAAAAAGCCTGTCTGCATTTCCAAGAGACCTCGTCTTGCCTGTTAATATATATAATATTATTTTACAACTTATATTTTATGATTGATTTTATTTTCTATTTAATTGTATTCACTATATTATTTTACAATGTATGATATACTATTTGCTATTCATAGTTACTATATTATACTCATACTCAATTGTATTTTTAGCTATTAATAATAATATGCCATAGAATAAACTGCCACATACTGTATTGACTATTCCATCTGACCTATATTACACTTATATTTCATATATTTATATTGTACTGTAATTGTACTTAAAAAATGTTTACTGCTGTAACTTATATTTATATAATATTATAATATTTTAATATATTTATATATTTTACTGTATCTATTAAGAATTGTCTTATAATTAGTTCAAGCTGTGCTGTTATGTTGTCCGCCCAGAGGGAGCCACAGGATAAAGAATATCTTTTAAGCTCATGATATATTGACAGTAAATCTGTGAAATGCTCCAAGAACTCTTTTTTTAGACCTCAATAAAATACATTTTTTCAAGTTGCCGGACACAGTTAAATAATGCTGTCCGTTTAAAATAAAGAGACAATTTTGTCTTTTTACTATAGTATAAATTTCTATAAAGACATTTATTGTTGTGTTATGAATAATAAAACAAACATTTGTGTGTTAAACTGCAAGCATAAGGTTAGGAGACAACACGTATAGAAATAAATTCTAAAAATTAAAAGGGCCTTAAAATAAATGTTTGTTTTAAAATTATAACACCCGATGTTTGTTATTTCACAGTGTGGATTTTTTTCGTGTGCAGGTGTGGCGGTTATTGGTAGAGGGCGCTGCTCAGCACAGACGAGGATTGAATAGCCCAGATAGAAGAAGCGAAGTGAACTCTGAATACCTAAAGATGTGTACATATAAATATAATACAAAAATGAAAATATAAACATGTATATAAAGTGGGTGATCGTTATAATATTAATGTTGTCATCATTATACACTAGCGGCTCTATAATAAAGCGTGCTGATTATCCGTGTCGTGTTCATGATCAGTGTGAGTCGCTGTGTGGGAGCGGCAGCAGAGTGGCGCAGCGGAAGCGTGCTGGGCCCATAACCCAGAGGTCGATGGATCGAAACCATCCTCTGCTAAGCTGTTTTTTTTTTTTTTTTTAATACATATGAAAATGATGTTCATTTTCATATATTAATGAAAGAAACATCTGATGAATTCGAACTACAGCCATAATAATGTTTTCAATTAAGTAACACTATTGAGCATTAACTGTTTATTTATTGTTTAAATTTTACTGCATTTTGTTGTTTTTGTTCTAACGGTTTGAGAACATTATTAAAGACCAGGTCATTTTAAATGAATGTTCTATTAACGTTCCTGGAAGAACGCTTGTTCATAACTTTAAGAGAAAGTTCCCTGTCAGCTTTTAAAATATTAAATATAAGGACTACAGTCACACCCACTAGTTAAACAGATCTTTTGTTCTGCTCTGTTTGAAATACCCAAATAATATCAACTTCACCATCAGACGAATTCAGTGTTTGAAATGAATATGGTTTCATATTTCAGCTGGTGTTGTGAATGCTGAATGGTGTTTGACCTTTGCTTTATTCATTATTATATAATAATATATATATAGACATACATAGATAGATAGATAGATAGAGCTGTTATTAATTTGAATGACACATTCACCTGCGCGCTCAGGTGTGATGACGCGTGTGCGCGCGTGGAGGCGCTGGCGGGTCGCGCGCGGGTGTCGGTGAGGCGGAGCGCGAGTCAAACTCACACAAGCGGCTGTTCATTTTGTCCATTAAACCGAGAAACCCCTGACAGTCACCGTCACCACGACAGCGTGTTTGGTTTGTGCTTCTTTCATGCGGTAAAATCGAGGAGAAACACAGAAACAGGTGAGTGTGTTACACACACACACACACACACACTTGTATTTGTGATTGTTGATTGTGGTTCTGGCGGTGTTTGTACATTTATTCCCTTTAAAACTCCATCTACAGCTCATTCGTCCCGCATTGCTTTGTTTATTATGTGTTTATTTTGTGTGCTGATCACGTCATGCTTCCGTTTTTGCTTGGTTTATGGCTAGCGCGCGTAATCGTCCTGGTTGCCATGGCAAGCCCGTCACGCGCAGGTACCAGCACTCGCCTGTGTCCGTTCTCAATTCAATGCATTAATGTAGTGCATTAATACCCTGCGAGATCAGACTTCATTACAACAACGTTATGTTTATATCGCTGCTGATATCAGACTATTTCATTAATACATCACTGCAGTTATGTTTATTTCGCTTGCTGAGATCAGACTTCATTAACACACCAGTTTTATGTTTCTATCGCGCAGAGATCGGGACTTCATTAATACATCACTTCATTAATCATCACCTAATACATTATAATGCTCGACTTCATTAATACATCACTGCAGTTATGTTTATATCGCTGCTGAGATCAGACTTCATTAACACATCACTGCAGTTATGTTTATATCGCTGCAGAGATCGACTTCATTAACTCACTTCATTATACATCACTAACTGTATTAATGATCGGACTTTCATTATATCACTGTCAGTTATGTTTATATCGCTGCGATGATCGACTTCATATACATCCTGCAGTATGTTTATATCACTGCAGAGATCGGACTTATTAATACATCACTTCATTAATACATCACTAATACATGTATTTAATGATTCGGGACTTCATTAATACATCACTGCAGTTATGGTTATTCGCTGGCAGAGATCGTACTTCATTAACACCTCACTGCAGTTATGTTTATATCGCTGCTGTAGATCGGACTTCCTTAACACATCAGTGCAGTTATTTTTATAATCACTGCGAGCTCCACTTCATTAACACAGTCACTGCAGTTATGTTATATCGCTGCAGAGATCGACTTCATTACACATCGCTGCAGTTATGTTTATATCACTGCAGAGATCGGACTTCATTACACATCACTGGCAGTTTGTTTATATCACTGCAAGATCCGGACTTCATTAACACATCACTGCAGTTAGGTTTATATCACTGCTTAGATCGGACATTCATTCACACATCACTGCAGTTATTTTATATCACTGCAGAGATCGGCCTTCAATTAACACATCACTGCAGAGATCGACTTTCCTTAACACATCACTGCAGATGTTATATCACTGCAGAGATCGGCTTCATTACACACACTGCAGTTTATGTTTAGATCGCTGCAGGATCGACTTCATTAACACAGCCCTGCCGTTATGTTTATATCGCTGCAGAGATCGGACTTCATTAACACATCACTGCAGTTATGTTTATATCGCTGCTGAGATCAGACTTCATTAATACATCACTGTCAGTTATGTTTATATCGCTGCAGAGATCGGACTTCATTAACACATCACTGCAGTTATGTTTATATCGCTGCAGAGATCGGACTTCATTAAAACATCACTGCAGTTATGTTTATATCACTGCAGAGATCGACTCAGAACACATCACTGCAGTTATGTTTAAGCACTTCAGAGATCGGACTTCATTAACACATCACTGGCAGTTAAATGTTTATATCGCATGCAGAGATCGGACTCATTAACACTCACTGGCAGTTATGTTATATCACTGCAGAGATCGGGCCTTCATTAACACATCACTGCAGTTATGTTTATATCACTGCTGAGATCGGACTTCATTAACACATCACTGCAGTTATGTTTATATCGCTGCAGAGATCGGACTTCATTAACACATCACTGGCATTTTATGTTTAATAATCGCATTCTGATAATCAGACTTCATTATCATCACTGCGTTATGTTTTATCACTGCAGAAATCGACTTCATTAATACATCCTGCAGTTAATGTTGATACGCTGAGATATCGGAACTTCATTAACACCATCACTGCAGGGTATGTTTATATCGCTTCTTAGATCAGACTTCATTAATACATCACTGCAGTTATGTTTATATCGCTGCATAGATCGACTTCATTAACACAGCACCGGCAGTTATGTTTATATCGCTGCTGAGATCGAACTTCATTAACACATCACTGCAGTTATGTTTATATCGCTGCAGGATATCGACCCTTCTTAACACATCATGCAAGATCTACTTCATTAACACATCACTGTCAGTTATGGTTATATCGTGCAGAGATCGGACTTCATTACACACCCTGCAGTTATGGTTTATATCGCTGCAGAGATCGGACTTCATTAACACATCACTGCAGTTATGTTTATATCTCTGCAGAGATCGGACTTCATTAAAAACCCCAAAAAAAAATCCCACTGCAGTGTTATTGTTTATATCACGGCTTGAGATCAGATTCATTAAACATCACTGTCAGTTATGTTTATATCGCTGCAAGATCGGGACTTCATTAACACATCAGTCTGCAGTTTGTTTATATCGCTGCAAGAGTCGGACTTCATTAACACACTCCCTGCAGTTATGTTTATATCGCTGCTGAGATCAGACTTCATTAATACATCACTGCAGTTATGTTTATATCGCTGCAGAGATCGGACTTCATTAACACATCACTGAGTTATGATTTATATCGCTGGAGAGATCAACTTTCATTAATCATCCCTGCAGTTATGTTTATAATCGCTGCCGAGATCGGACTTCTTAACACATCACTGCAGTTATGTTTTATATCGCGCTGGGAGATCAGACTTATGAACACAAAGATCGCTGGCTGTCCATCATTTTCTTTACAGAAGAATGATGATTTTGCACTTTCGAACCTTGAGTGTAAATCCTCTGGACTCTGAGAATCGATGATCTGAGGTTCGGGTAGTAATTGGTTAACGGCTCTTAATAGGGACTCATCTTAAGATGAATTCTCCATTGGTTTAAGTATTGGTGTTATGAGCCGTGGCGGTCCGTGGCACAGGGTTAAATATGGAGCCATGTACCATAACCGCTAATGTTTCCATTATTTCATTGAGCTGTGTGGTTAGCTTTCACTGTCCTGGATTATGTTCAGGGGTGAGGTTTTCACAGAGGAGCTTTGACCTAACATGAGGCTTCTCATGATGTGCTGAACCGCTCTGTGCTGCATTATCAACATCTTTCAGTGTTACCGAAAGACTTTTGCTCTGTTATGGTAGAAGCAGCAGAACTGAAGACATTTCTGAGAGGTTAAAAACAGCAGGGCACAGCTGCGACTGCCGTTCCTCATCTGGGACTTGAGAATCCATGTGAAACCTCTGCTGGCCCGAGGCCCGTGTTTCGGCGGGAGTATTTCTGGATGTTTGTGTTGTTCTGTAGTGACACCAGCTGTATTCTGTGACCGTTTCTTTGGCAGCTCGTTGTGGCGTTTTGTGAGAGAATCTCGGCAGAATGAAACCGAGCCGGGGGGTTTGGTATCGCACAGATTTTTCAGGAGTGATTGACGCACTCCCGTTTGCTGCTGAGAACTCTGGGTAATAGCAGTGCCGATGGAGAAGTTGTTTGGCGGAGGCTGGAGTCTCTGGAGGATTTCTGGAGGAAAATCGTGCGGCTCTCTGGAGTCTCGGATTGTTTAACTCAGTTCAGATCTATTAATCTCCATACATTTATGTGCATATTAGTCTCCTATATGATGAAGTCTGCATATTGAATAATACTGTGAAGCTGCTTTAAAACAATCTTCGCTATTGAAATTAACCTGACTTGACTTAGAAACTGCAGTGTTTCAAGCGTCATCTTCTCATTAGAGCTGAGAAAATGTCAGTTTACGGTCATTAACTCAAGTTTCTGTGCGCTTCAGTTCCAGGAGGTCACGTTTTGTTCCAGAAAACGGCTCGGCTTCTCCAAGAGCGAAGCTCCTCTGATATCTGTGAGATTCTGATGTGTCGTCGCAGGTCGAGCTGTTGTTGTGTGCTTCTGATCAGCTCAAACCGGCTCAAACGCTCTTCCATTGAGCGTTTCCTTCTGCCTTATCTACAAAGTCATAACGTCCTTTAATGTCTCTATTCATAGCTCAGCTGCTCTCTGTGTGGCCGTCGACCTCAGAGCACAATGAATCCGGTTTCTCTTACTTCCTGTATGCGAGCGGACAATCAGGGCAAAAGCATCTGAGATACATCTGTGTTACTTGCTCATGTTGTGTATGTCTGGGCTCTTATTATCATATCAGCTCATGAGAATGAAATGACGTTGTGTTTCAGTGTAAACAGGTGTTGGCATTAGTGCGCATTAACTGATCTGAGTGCGTCAGATCGCACTGCTCTCTATCAGACTGACAGCAAAACAAACAAGATGTAGAGTTCATCAGGAACATGAGCGACTTCTGCCCGTGTTCACCGTGTTCTGGGTGAAACGACCTTGTGCTGCTGGTCAAGAGTGAGTGTGTGTTGTGTGTGTTTCTTCTTTACTATCACAAACACTTCTGGATCATTGAGCACACACACACACACACCTCGACTGAAAAAAAAAAGATTAATTATGTTGTTATATATTTAAATTCTAAAAAATAATGAACACTTAAAATTAACATTAATCATAATTATGTTTATGAATTATGCATCTGTGTGGGTGTGTTTATGACCATCATGTCAAGATTTATAAAAAAAACTTAATTTTTCAGATTGTAAAGTTCATTTTAAAGGATAAGTGTGTGTTTTTGAAGTTTGTTTTGTTGCTGTGGACTCAGAGGTGTGTGTGTTGTAGTGAGTGTGTGTTTGATCTGTGCTGTAAGAGCGTCATGTGATGCATGTGAGGGGCGTGGCCTCAGGCTGTGGGTGCGGCCAGATCTGGTTACTGAAGGTCGCACAGGTCAAAAAGGTTCTGGTTCCTCCTGCTCTTGTTACTCTGCCGACGATCAATCGATGCGTTTATGTTTATTTATCTGTTTGATAGTGAACCTGGAAAACAGTGTTCAAATAAAGCCTCTATCAGTGACTCTGAACTTCCTCATGACTTTCTCCTCATCTCACTGACACATGCTTTTATAGTTTGTTAGTTGGTTAATATTTTTAATTGGTTGGTTTGGTAACACACACACTCTCACACACACTCTCACACACTGGAGTGTTTACTGTAGTCAGCAGCTCCAGTAATCTAATCGTGTTTGGCCTTGTTTTGTTTCCTGCGGTTCTGGAGCTCCAGCTGGAGGTGGAATGTACTAATAAGCGTTAACTGTGATTAACTAACAGAAATCTTCATGAAAAGAGATTTAAGCAGCAGTGACCGTCAGTGTTTGCTCTGGAGGTGTGATCGCAGCGCGCTGTAATGATTCATCCATCTGAACATCACAGATACGCGCCGCTGGATTTCTGGGAAACTTTTTCTGCTGTTTCTACCCAGGATCCTTTCTGTCTCTCTCTCTCTTTTACTGTCTGTGAACTTCCAGTTTGCTGGTTGCCATGGTGACGCTGCTCATGTGATCAGGGTCTCTCGTGCTGCGTGTGTGTGTAAATCTTTTGCTGGTTTATTCGTCTCCAGTTCAGCTCTTTAATTACAGAAATTCCCATCAGATCTGAACGGAATCACTGATCCTGTTTCTGAAACAGAACATTATTAAAGACCAGATAACTCTGAACGAACATTCTATTAATGTTACTGGAAGAACGTTTGTTCATAACTTTGAGAGAACCTTGCCAGAACGTTCTCTGTTAGCTGGGCGATCCTCATGTTGATGATGTAATTTCCCTCTGGGCGGAACGGGAAAGCAGGAAGTAGATTAGACCGTAAATGTAAATACGAGCTGATGACCTTTAACCTTCAGGCCTGTGTGTGTGAGAGTGTGTGAGTGTGTGTGTGTGAGTGTGTGTGTGTGTTAGTCCAGAACACTGATTCTGAAAGACTCCTGTGATATTGAACATGTGATTAGAGTCATACGATTCTAATCAGAGGAAAAACCCCTCAGCAGTGATTTTGTGTTAATATTCAGAGGATTGTGATGATCTTGCTTGAATTTTCTCAGTCTTTTGACAGAACAGTTAGTTCAGGCCATTGAACCACATCACTGATTCATTCATTCAACCGATTCATTCAGCAACGTGTATCATTGAGGAACAAATCAAGTGAGTCATTTGAATCATTCATTCAACTGATTTGTTACAAAACACTGGTTTGTTTCTTGAATCATTCATGGAATTGATTCCTTCAGAATGCTTTGAGTAAGTCATTACATCATTAATTCAACTAATTCATTCAAACACTCTGATTCATTCAGGAACAAAACTAGTGACTTTCTTAATGAGTAAGTCATACCGACATATTCAAAAATGCTTTATGAACGAGTCATTGAATCATTCATTCAACTGATTGTTTAAAAATACTGATTCATCCACATGCAAAACAAGTGACTGTTTATGAATGAGTCATTGAATCATTGAATCATCCAGTTTGTTCAAAAACTGATTCATTCAGGAATGAAACAAGTGACTTATTAGTCTTATTAGTGAGTCATTGATTCATTCATTCAACAAAAACACTAATTCGTTCAGGAATTATTCAAATTACTGTCTTTATTGGCTAGTCATTCGAATCATTCATGGAACTGATTCCTTCAAAATGCTTTGAGCGAGTCATTAAATCATTAATTTAACCAATTCATTCAAACACACTGATTCACTCAGGAATGAAACAAGTGACTGAATTTATGAGTGAGTCATCTGAATCATGCATTCAACCGATTCCTTCAAAAATGCTTTATGAACAAGTCATTGAATCATTCATTCAACTGATTGTTTATGAATGAGTCATTAAATAATTCATTCATCCAGTTTTCAAAATACTGATTCATTCATTCTTATTAGTGAGTCTTTGAATCATTAATTCATTCATCAGATTCATTCAGCTCACTGATTTGTTCTAAATTGAGGAAAGTCATTGATTTATTTATTCAAAAACACTAATCCATTCAGGAATGAGTCAAATTACTTTCCTTATGGGTGAGTCATTTGAATCATTCATTGAACTGATTCCCTCAAAAACACTATAAATGAGTCATTAAATCATTCATTCAACCAATTAATTCAAACACACTGATTCATTCAGGATGGAAACAAGTGACTGTATTTCTGAGTGAGTCATTGAATCATTCCTTCAACCAAACGTCAGCAATGTTAGAAACCAACAGCTGAAGCTCCTGATTTGAGCAGCAGATTTCAGAAATGATTGATTGTTTTATGAATCTGTCATGATGTGATTGAGCTTTAGCAGTTCAAAACTGTACTGGACCAACAGAAAACTACTGAAACGGTGTTGTGTGTGTGTGTGTGTGTGTGTGTGTGTGTGTGTGTCTGGTCAGATGTGATTGATAGCTGGGCGTTTCTGGAAAGCTTCTATTGTGAGACTTAATTACTGGCTTGAGTTTTCTGAGATGGAGAAGCAGTAATTCCAGCTGAATCGTGTTATCGCTCCAGAGAGAGAGAGAGAGAGGGGGGCGCCGAGCTTCTCCATATACACCAGCGCTCTCGTCTCCTCGCTGGGATTGTGAGCAGATTGTAAATGAAGTCTAAACAGAGGAAAGTTTCACGCTTCTCTTCACAAACCCACAGAAGAGACGATGACGAGAGAATTCAAAGCGCTTCCTACACAAACACAGAGCTCTGATGAACCAGAATGAACATCATCCTCCTCACTGTAAGACCGACACTTTATTATATCAAGCACTGAATACTGAGAACGTCGAACGTTATGGGAACGTTACTTTTGAATGTTCTCTGAACGGTCTGTTCATAGCTTTGAGAGAGCGTTTGAACGTTCTGTAATATTATACTTTAATAGCATTCAAACAATGTCATTATTTGTTCACATTGTCTTCGTGATTTCGGGTGACCGTGACGGGTTTGAGAGATTACTGCGTCACAGTTTGTCCTGCATGTAAAGACTGACGGTGTGTTTTAAAGGGTTTTCAGTCACCTCTGACCTGGGCGAGGGCTGAAACTGGTTTAGTGTTGTTTCATATGTTGTATTTAGAGTGCTAATATAGATCTTAATATAGCTGTGTTTAATAGGATCAGGACAGCGAGCGCTGAGGATTCTGGGTACATACAGGCCTGGAGACGCAAACAGAAGAGATAACGGGATTAAAGCCCGGATGATGTTTAAGAGGAATAATGTCCAGCGAATGGATTCACGGCCAGATACACAAACACAATAGAGATATTATTGAGCTTGATTGTTTGTTAATAAATACATAAATATATTTTTTATTTTTAATATATTTTTATTTTATTTTTTAATTTATGTTTATTATATATATATAAATTTATTTTTTTATTTATTTTATTTCATTATATATTGTTTATCATTTATTTTTATTATATTTAGCTATTTATTTTTATGTATTTTTTGTTATATTTATTTTTTATTGTATATATTTGTTTATATTTTTATTTATATTCAATTTTTAATATATATTATTTTTCATTATTATTAATATATATATTATTTTTTAATATATTTTTATTATATTTAAGTTTTCATTTATTTTTATTATATTTAGCTGTTTATTTTTATTTAATATATAATAGATATATATATTTATTTTTCATTTATTTTATTATTTTTAGTTATTTTTATTTTTCATTTTATATATATATATATATATATATATATATATATATATATATATATATGTGTGTGTGTGTTTATTTTTGTGGTTATTAAGTTCAGAATCACGTGTATGAAGGTAAAACCTGTTGGTAATGTCAATCATTAGCAGGTCCTGATTTAGAAACGCTTTAACAAAACGAACAGAGATTGAAGCTTTTCTTTGAACCAGCAGTGAATCGATTCAGTCGAGCTTCACACACTCAGATCAGAGTGACTCATCAGACTTCATTAGACGTGTGCTAATTAAAGCCCACAGTCCAACAGAGATTTATTTTATGATCACGTACAGATCTTCTAGTTCAGGACGCGACCGAGGAACAAAACTGAAGAAGTTTTCCAGAATCCGTGTGTCCCAGCATGCTTTGCACTGAAGTGGATAATCACAGACCTGTGTGAGTTTGTAAAGCTCCTTACAAATCCTCTTAAAGATTCCAGAGCGAGAAGAAGCGGCCACACCATCACCGTTACACACATGGAGCGTCACGCCGTCTTCATGTCGAGGCTGTGAACAGGTACGACTGCCGGGTTTGTACACATGTATGTTCATGAGAGACAGAGAGAGAGTTTGTTCTGTTTGCTGTGTGATTCATTGGTCAGATGATTCCTGAATCACTGGGATTGGTGCAGCTCAAGTCGATCCGTTTCGAAGGAACAGAATGTCTTTTGTGTTTGTTGGTCATTATTCAAACTGAAGTGATTCGTGCCTATTGTTCTTACATCACTGTGTGAATGTGAATCTGATTGAGAGTCATTTAGAAAGATTCAGAGTTCATGTTTTCACACACTATACACAGTCAAAAGTGTGGAATAATTCAGATATTTTATGCTTTTGAAGGAATCACAGAAATCTGAAGCTGATAATAATCATAAATGTTTCTTGATCATCAAATCATCATATCAGAATGATTTCTGAAGGATCATGTGACACTGAAGACTGGAGTAATGATGCTGAAAATTACACTTTACTATATATTCACATAGAAAACAGTTGATTTACATTACAATAATATTTCATAATTTATTTACTGTATTTTTGATCAAATAAAAGCAGCGTTCAGAAACATTAAAAACTGTAATTATTCCAAAGGTTTAATTATGGTGAATGCAGGTAAACGAGATCATCTGTGTCAGTGTTGGTTTATTTCAGTCCGTCTGTTCGTCTCAGTCTGTCAGTGAATCAAACCGCACTGATCAATCATTCATACTGTCAGCTGCTGCTGAACCGGATCTTTCTCTGTCTGTCGCTGGTCCTGGATCAGTGTTTGACCTCGTGACCTGTTACTGATCCTGATTCTGATTCTCCATTCAGCTCTTCACATTCATACGTGAGTGTGTGTGATCCAGAGACGCTGGTTTGAGGGTCACATGTTCATCTGTCAGAACACACACACACACTCTCTCTGTTGACATTCAGCTCAATGATTGACGAGGCTGGCGGTCCTGCGCCGGTTTAACTCCGTGTCAGTCGCACTCGTTACTCAATCAGTCAGATTAACCTGTTAGCGGCCCACGCTGGGCTAATTATAGACCTGCAGCGACTCGCGTCTGATCATTAACCTGCAGCGTCACACCGGACACTCTTCATCATCACCATCATCAGAAGCTGAAACGCCACGAAACGAGAGATCAGAGTGTCACTGCAGTGATGATGATGATGATGAAGGTGATTGAGATATGAATCTGTGTCTGTGATTGACAGCTCTCTTCCATGATTCCTGGCGTCTGTGTATAATTAGCCCTGATTGAGTTCATCATCCTGAACTCCGGCGCAGAGGGACTATTATGGGATGTTCCGCTCGTTTCTGGTCACGTGACGATCAGAGTGTGACTGACGCTGTTTTCTGTGTTTCAGGAGGATCTGTGTGTGAACTCCAGACATGAACGGATACAGCGGAGTCACGCCGCAGGCCTCGCAGATGAAGTACGTCATCAGATCATCTCACGACAATAACAAGAACATGTTGATGATTACAGAATGAGTTCATCTGAGCCTACATGAATCCAAAAATATGTTCTAAGAACGTTCAAAATCTCCAGTTTATTAAATGTTTTGAAAAGGATTTTTCTTGGTTATACGAACGTTCCATTGTATCATTCTTCAAACATTATATGAACGTTACTTTTGAACGTTCTCTGAAACGAGTAGAAACATTTAAAAAAATGTCCAACTGAAACATTTCAGAAAAAACCTTCCATGAACGATTTTGAGAAAGACTGGATAACTCTGAATGAACGTTCTATTAATGTTACAGGAGGAACGTTTGTTCATAACGTTGAGAGAACCTTGTCAGAACGTTCTGATGTTTTATTGATGTTTCCTCTGATCCTGATCTATTGGACACATTCATTATTGATCTGTCGCACAATTAGTGTGACTTACACACTGAAACAGATCAAGTGTCCACTTTACTCACACACACACACATTCTGACACACACACACACACACACTCACACACACACACACACACACACACACACACACACATGGCTGAGGTCAGATTATGCGTCACAATGATTATTAATTCACTTGCATTCCTAGAAGTAGAGCAGAGAAAGTTTGAGTGTACTAACCCTCTCCCTCTCTCCCTCTCTCCCTCTCTCCCTCTCTCCTCTCCCTCTCTCTCTCTCTCTCTCTCTCTCTCTCTCTCTCTCTCTCTCTCTCTCTCTCCCTCTCTCTCTCTCTCTCTCTCTCTCTCTCTCTCTCTCTCTCTCTCTCTCTCTCTCAGCGGTCACGGCTCACGGTCTCCAGATGTTCCTGCCAAAACCTCCGGCGGTAAAGCTCTATACGGTACGTGTCTCCCTCTGCTGTCTGCTGAGGGAGCTGCAGCTCATACGCATCGTCACCATGACGACACGCTCCAGAGGGATGATGGGATTGTGCTGATCAGTGTGTGATGTGAAGAACATGATGAAGGCGTATTTTACCATGATAATAATAGTGTATTTTTATTCAAGTCAATTCAGCTTTATTTCTACAGATCGATTCAACGCAGCTTCAATCAGTCAGATATGAGATGAACTCTGCTCTAAAAGACAATAGAGTCATTATTCAGATCAATTCATACTGTAATGTGAAGAATATCTAGTAAAACCCGCAAATATTATTATGATGTATGACACTTTACAGTCTAATCTAAATATTACATTATTTTACATTGTTAAAAATTTTACAATCTTCAAAATTGGTTGGAAATGCCTTTATTGTCATGAAAATCGAGTTTGTTTGCTTTATTGAGAACGTAATTCCCTCTTGAATTTAAGGTGAAATTTGAAAAATGTCTTTCACAGCAGAGGTCAAAGGTCACAGTGGGGAAACTCACTGCATGTCAGTCACACAGAGAGACCAGCTCACAAATATGATCAAATATGAACGTTCCCATTAAATTACAAAAACATTATTTCTCTGAACGTTTAAAATGTAAAGGTTTTTAAATGTTTTAAAAACGTTGTTTCTTAGTTTTGTAAACGTTAAGGGAACATTATATTGTATCATTCTTCAAACATTATGGGAACGTTACTTTTGAATGTTTTCTGAACATTCTGAAACAAGTAGAAAAAACGAACATCCAACTGAAACATTTCAGAAAAACCCTCCAAATAACTTTGAACGAACATTCTATTAACGTTACTGGAAGAACGTTTGTTCATAACGTTAAGAGAACCTTGCAGAACCTGAGAACATTATTAAAGGCCAGATAACTTTGAATGAACGTTCTGTTACTAGACGAATGTTTGTTCATAACGTTGAGATAACCTTGCCAGAACGTTCTGAGAACATTATTAAAGGCCAGATAACTTTGAATGAACGTTCTATTAACGTTACTGGAAGAACGTTTGTTCATAACGTTGACAGAACCTTGTTCTGAGAACTGACCAATTATCTTTAAACGAACGTTCCTGGAAGAACGTTTGTTCATAACGTTAAGAGAACCTTGCCAGAACGTTTGGGAGACAAAATGAGTTTCCAAACTCACTGTGTGTGTGTTTTCTCTGCACCATCGCTCTCAGGAACAGATGGAGTGTATTTCCTGCACACTTCCGCCAAACACAAAAAGAAAGGTAGAAGCTGTGTGTGTGTGTGTGTGTGTGGTGTGTGTGTGTGTGTGTGACCTTTTATAGACGTCTCCAGTTTCCTTAAGCTCTCCCTTCACACACACTTCCAGGGTCAATCCTGTCTGTAGACACACAGATCTAGTCCTCAGCATCATGATCTCCTCAGCGTGTGATCTGATCATGTCCACACGGAGTCTAGCAGCAGATTCAGGCTTTTGGCATCAGATTCATCTCCAGAATCAGAATCAGTCTGCAGATTCCGTCTGGACGTGATCGTGACGTCATGTGATATAATGCGATCTGCTGTTTCCTCAGAGCAAAGGAAGAATTACACCAAAAACAGCATCAACAGCCTGACGGACACGTCGCAGTATCATGTGGAGGTAAGACGCTGATATTACGGAACGTTAACCGTCTTTCAAAACCCGTTTGAGACGATCGTGTGTGATTTTCTCCGGCAGCATCTGACCACGTTTGTGATGGACCGGAAAGAGGCCATGCTGACCATCGAGGACGGCATCCGGAAACTGCGTCTGCTGGACGCCAAAGGCAAGGTGTGGACACAAGACATGATCCTGCAGGTGGACGGGAAAGCCGTCAGCCTCATCGACAACGACAGCAAGGTACGGAAGCGCCCGTCCAGAGCTCTGAGCGCCACACGCGTGTGGACTGATCACGTGTGTGTGTGTGTGTGTGTGTGTGTGTGTTTCAGAACGAGCTGGAGAACTTTCCTCTGGGCTCCATCCAGCACTGTCAGGCCGTGATCAACGCCTGCAGCTACGACTCCATCCTGGCGCTGGTGTGTAAGGAGTCCGGACAGGGAAAACCAGACCTGCACCTGTTCCAGTGCGACGACATCAAGGTCAGCGTTCCTGAATCATTCGTTTCGAATCAGTGAATCATTTGAGTCGCGGTGAATCGAGTTTCGAAGTGTGTGACCTTGTGCTTCAACTCCTTCAGGCCAACTTAATCCACTTGGACATCGAGAGCGCCGTCAGCGATCACAAGGGCGGAAAAGTCAAGAAGAGGCCGGAGGCTCTGAAGTAAGACCGGCAGCTGCTGTGACTTATGATGGTGATGGATGTTGCCAAGGTAACGCAGCATCTGTGTCTCTGTTTCCGTCAGAATGATCCTGAAGAGTGACGGGACCATCCCTCCGCCCCCGGGAGGCCCCGCCCCCCCAGCCTCCAGGAGCTGTCAATCGAGGGGACGCCAAGAGCCGAGTGGCCAGTTGGTCTGCCTGGACCAATGAGCAGCAGGACTGTGAGTGGATCATGAAACAGGAAGTGCGTCTGTCGTTCCTGTTCCAGAGCAAGTCTCACTTTGTGTGTGTGTGTGTGTGTGTGTGTGTGTGTGTGTCATCAGATGATCCACAGAGACTGTACACAGAGCTGGACGGGTCGGGTGAGATGAGCGCAGCGCAGGTGGACAGAGATGTGGTGAGTGTCTTTACTGATACGCAACTTCCTGTTCCTGTCTGCCAGCCAATGAGACGAGTCCATCACTGTTCACTGCCTAAAACTAACTTTTTGCCACACCTGCCAATGGCTTGTGACTTGAGAAAATGGGCATTTTTACGGCCACGTAAAATAGCGATTGCAATTTTTATATTTTTAAGCAGTTTTAATACTGACGTGTGTTACAGCAAATCCTCAATCACATTCTGGACGACATCGAACACTTCGTCACCAAACTGCAGAAAGCTGCCGAGGCCTTTAACGAGCTCTCCAAACGCAAGAAAACCAAGAAGAGCAAGAAGAAAGGACCTGGAGGTGAGCGTTTCCTCATCACATTATACGCTCAGATCCTCCTCTTCCTCACGAGTGTGTCACGAGTGTGTTTGGTTGTGTCGTTCATCAGAGGGAGTTTTGACGCTGAGATCTAAACCTCCGTCTCAGGACGAGTTTGTCGACTGTTTCCAGAAGTTCAAACATGCCTTCAACCTGCTGGTGAGTGACGTCAACCGGTCGGATAAGTCACGGCTAATTCCAGGGCGTCACTAATTTACTTACTCATTTTTAGCAGGAGAATCTCATTTATATTCTCTGTGATGTGATGATTGTCGTTGCAGGGGAAGTTGAAGAACCACATTCAGAACCCCAGCGCTGTGGACCTGGTTCACTTCCTGTTCAATCCGCTCAGACTGGTACGTCTTCTGATGGCGTGTGCGTGTGGACAGCGGTTTAGTCACGCTGACGTTCCTGTGTTTGTGTGTCTCAGGTGATCCAGATGTCTGGAGGGGTTGATCTGGCTAAAAGTGTCATCGTTCCCCTCCTCACCCGAGAAGGCATCGACTTCCTGCACGCGGCGGGTTCTGCGGAGGAGAGACACCTGTGGGTCACGCTGGGAGACGGATGGACCAAGTGCAGGTACTGCAGCGTCATGCTCTTGTGTGTAAAGAACGGTATTTTGTTCAGTCTGCTGGGTGAAATCGTACTCGCTTCCTCTAAAATCACGTTGCTTTTTCGTAAGACACCAGTCGTTTCTTCATTGATGCTTTTTGAGAATTACTCTTGCTGAGAACAAAACCGACTATTATCTAAATCTCTTAATTACTTTTGAATGTTTAGCTGTGTGTCCGAGCATCAGACTTTTCACCTGCAACAACCGATCATAGTTTCATTAATACTTTTTGAGAATCACTGATTCTCACTTACAACAAACCGAACGACATTTTAATCTCTTAATAGAACAAAATCTGTTAAAACAAGACTTACTATCATTAAATCAACATTTAATGTTCTTAATAGAACAAAACTGACCTCTATGTAATGAATAAAAAAGTGATAGATATTTAAATTAAATTAATAGAACAAAACTGGCCAATATTTAAATCTCTTAATAGAAAAAAAACAACCGATATTTAAATTTCTTGATAGAAAAAACGACCGATATTTAAATTTCTTAATAGAAAAAACGACCGATATTTAAATCTCTTAATAGAAAAAACAACCGATATTTAAATCTCTTAATAGAGCAAAACGACCAATATTTAATCCTTAATAGAAAAAAATGACCGATATTTAAATTTCTTGATATAAAAAACACTGATTCGAAATTTCTTAATAGATATTTAAATTATAGAAAAAAACTTATTAAATTTCTTAGATAGAAAAAAACAACCGATATTTAAATTTCTTAATAGAAAAAACTATTTAAATTTCTTAATAGAAAAAAAACCGATATTTAATCTCTTAATAGAAAAAATTTTAATCTCTTAATAGAAAAAATATATTTAAATCTCTTAATAGGACAAAACCAACCGATATTTAAATTTCTTGATAGAAAAAACAACCGATATTTAAATTTCTTAATAGAACAAACAACCGATATTTAAATCTCTTAATAGAAAAAACACCGATATTTAAATTTCTTGATAGAAAAGACACCGATATTAAATAATAAACAAACACCGATATTTAAATCTCTTAATAGAAAAAAACGAATATTTTAAATCTCTTAATAGAAAAAACAGAATAGATATTTAAAATTTCTTGATAGAAAAGAAACAACCGATATTTAAATTTCTTATAGAACAAACAACCGATATTAATCTCTTAATAGAAAAACAACCGATATTTAAATTTATAGAAAAACAACCGATATTTAAATTTCTTATAGAAAAACAACCGATATTTAAATCTCTTAATAGAAAAACAACCGATTTAAATTTCTTGAAAAAAGAACAACCGATATTTAAATTTCTTAATAGAAAAACCGATATTTAAATCTCTTAATAGAAAAACACCGATATTTAAATTTCTTAATAGAAAAAACGAAAAACCCCGATATTTAAATTTCTTAATAGAAAAACACGATATTTAAATCTCTTAATAGAAAAAACCGATATTTAAATCGAAAAAATTTAAATCTCTTAATAGAAAAACAACCGATTTAAATTTCTTGATAGAAAAGAACAACCGATATTTAAATTCTTAATAGAACAAACAACCGATATTTAAATCTCTTAATAGAAAAAACGACCGATATTTAAATCTCTTAGAAAAAATGACGATATTTAAATCTCTTAATAGAAAAAACCGATATTTAATTCTTGATAGAAAAAACACCGATATTAATTTTTCTTAATAGAAAAACACCGATATTTAAATCTCTTAATAGATAGAAAAAACACCGATATTTAATTCTTAAAGAAAAACACCGATATTTAAATCTCTTAATAGAAAAACCAACCGATATTTAAATTTCTTAATAGAAAAAAACAACCAATATTTAAATTTCTTAATAGAAAAAACAACCGATATTTAAATTTCTTAAAAAAAACAACCGATATTTAAATTTCTTAATAGAAAAAAACAACCAATATTTAAATTTCTTAATAGAAAAAACACCGATATTTAAATTTCTTAATATCGAAAAAATTATTTAAATCTCTTAATAAAAAAACCGATATTTAAATCTCGACAATATTTAAAATTCTTGATAGAAAAATATTTAAAATAGAAAAACACCATATTTAAATCAATAGAAAAAACAACCGATATTTAAATTTCTTAATAGAAAAAACAACCGATATTTAAATCTCTTAATAGAAAAAATGACCGATATTTAAATTTCTTAATCCGATATTTAAATCTCTCCGATATTTAAATCGACTGAGAAAAAAGGCTCTGAAAATATGCTTGATAGACAACACTATAAATTCAATATATCTAGACCTAATTCGGAGGATTAATCAATACATATCATCCAGCTCTAAAACTTGAGGCATGACAGACATGACCGTATGACTTTCTGTAACGCTGCTTTGAAACGGTTGTGAAGAGCACTGAAGAAATGTGACTCATCTTGTCTTGAGGTTGGAGTGGCCGAAGGATCACCCGTTTCCTCCGCACATACTGCGTTTCCGGGACGGCTGGGAGCCGCCGGTGCTGGTGTCGCGTGAGCAGGATGTGGCTCAGCTGGCGGAGACGCTCAGCGCGGCACAGACCGAGGTTCAGGGACCGCCGCACCACGTGAGCTGCACTTTCTCCTTTAAACCTCACAGTGTGACTTTTTTTGATTTGTTGAAGTAAAAGTGTTTTTTGTCCCGACAGCAGCCGGTGGTCCAGGACTTCACCTGTGCAGACGGGTACGGCTACAGTAACAATTCTTACAAGCGTTTGCACCTGCTGGAGCCAGACATGGCCGTGGCTGCTTTTAAACAAGCGGTCAGCCGTCATGTAGATAGGTAAAACCCACCTGGGTACGAGCGACCGCACCGCGCGCCCTGGAGAACCGTCTCACCGCTCACGCTTCTGTTCTGGGGCTTTCTGGGTTTCTCTAATAGACTCTCAGCTCTGACCTGAACTCTCAGTCTGTTAAACCGCTTTCAGATGGAGTAAAGACTCTCTTCCGTCTCGTTCTCCAGCTCTGAGACGCTCCTCCACGGCGGCAGCGGTCAAAAACGCCATTCATCAGTAGATTCAGTGTTTAAAGAGCGAATGTGTGTTTTAGATGTGCTTCATCTGTAATCTTGTCTTGTTTTCCAGCACAAATATCTAAACAGTCTTAAATCAAGATACTTTTAATAGAATAAATAGAACAAAATAACCGATAATTAAATCTCTTAATAGAATAAAAATAACTGATATTTAAATCTCTTAATAAGAACAAAATAACCGATATTTAAATCTCTTAATAGAACAAAATAACCGATATTTAAATCTTTTAAAAGAACAAAAACCGATATTTAAATCTCTTAATAAACAAAATAAAAGTAACTCTAAATAGAACAAATATTTAAATCTCTTATATACCGATACAAATAGAACAAAATAACCGATATTTAAATCTCTTAATAAACAAAAAATAACCGACTCTTAATAGATATTTAAATCTCTTAATAGAACAAATAACGATATTTAAATCTAATATACCGATATTTAAATCTCTTAATAGAAACAAAATAACCGATATTTAAATCTCTTAATAGAACAAAATAACCGATATTTAAATCTCTTAATTCAAAAGGAAAACATATTACTTTTCTGACTCCATTGGCAGATATTTTTTTAAAAAAAAGTCTTAATATCTTCATTCATTTTGCTTCTCCAGTAAATGTATCTTGATTTAAGAATGTTCAGATATTTGTGCTGAAAAACACATCATAAATATTAAGAACATCATTTGTTTACAGTGTAACTCTGTCTCATTTGTGGAGGTTCATTGATATTTTCTCTCCAGAAACCTGGAGGCTCACAGCAGGAACCAGCTGAGAAACTTTGCCAAATCCAAATATGACTTTGTGGCCAGAAACAACACTGAACTGTCCGTGGTCAAAGACGAGGTGGTGGAGGTACGGTCATGTGACGGTGCGACGTCAGCGAGCTGTGCACGTGTGCAGTGTTGTGATGTGTTGATCTGATTGGTCATCAGGTGCTGGATGACAGGAAGCAGTGGTGGAAGGTGCGGAACGGGGCGGGCGCTGCGGGATACGTGCCAAACAACATCCTGGAGATCAGCAGGGCGGTGGACGTGACGGGCCGCGGGGAGCCCATCTACAGCCACACCATACAGGTGACTCTCATCATGTCTGATTCAGTCTTTTTCCTTTCATCCCCTTGTTTTGTCACATCATACAATCATTGTTTGTGTTCATCTGTTCATCTTAAAGCTAATGATGCCAAAAAAGGAATTTGAGTTGTTTAAGGTAAACGAGTGTGTGTGTGTGTGTTCAGTTTGTTTTGATTTCCTGCATTAGTTTAGTTAGTTATCTCCCAGTGTGTTTGTTTGCACCATATTTTGGGTACAAAACCTCCTAATAGTGCCCCATTATGCTTTTTCGAATATTCCCCTTCATGCAGTGTGTAACAGAGCTGTTTGTGAAAGTTTAAAAGATCAAAGTGCAGATAAATTCATCTGAACTGCTGAAACGAGTCGTCAGTAATTCCATCGTTACTGTTCGTATCACTGTGAGATTCAGATATGATCATGAGTGTTTGGTTTCTGACCAATCACAACAGACTGGGGCATCTGACCAATCAGAGCAGAGCAGCTCTCAGAAAGGCGGGGTTTAGAGAGACCGAATCTTTGATCGAACCGTTTCAGACACTGAGAGAAAAGAGCAATTATGATATGATATGGATATTATGAGAAAATTAAAGTGTTTCTTTTACTTAAATGCATGTAATCCTGTTGTAGGAGACTCTAAACAACAGTAGGAATCTAATAATAGTATAATACGAGCACTTTAAAGTTTAAAAATGCTTTTTATTAGGTTTAGATTATAGTATTTATAACAAGCTGCATATAAAAACAAACCAAGCCTATGGAATGACCTCATCTGGATGAGTAAACGAGTGTGTGTGTGTGTGTGTGTGTGTGTGTTTAGTTTGTTTTGATTTCCTGCATTAGTTCAGTTTATCTCCCTGTGTGTGTGTGTGTGTGTGTGTGTTTCAGTTGCTGTGTGTGTGTGTGTGTGTGTGTGTGTGTTTGTGTGTTGAGTTTCATTTTCATGTTTCATTTTCTTTCTCTCAAGCAATTACTGGGCGAGTTAAACGAGGTAACTGGATTATTTGCCCTACAGTCAGTGAAACACTCATAATAAATCATGTTTTGGTCTTCAGGACGTGACATACAGTGTTTATTATCTGTCTGTGTAGATGCTCAACATTATTAAATCAGTGTTATTTATGAACTACTGCTGATCTGTGCTTTAAAGACCTCATGAAATCAGATTTATGTCTTTTTGAGTCTGTATTTCTTCAGATCGTTTCAAAGCAGCTTCACAGTAATAAACCGAATCAAGGATGCAAACTTCATCAGATGTGAAACAGATTCAAATTCAGCTATAAAGCAGCTCTAATAAGACAACAGAGTCATTATCAGATCGATTCAGTTCAGAATTTGAGTTGTTTTAGAGATGATATCAGCAGAATATGTAGTATAAAAAGTTCATTTTCATCATCATCATCATCATCATGTGATCATGACAAAATTAAAAAAAGCACAAGCCCTTCGCTATGCCCCGCCCACAGATGTCTGGTCTGAACAGGAAGTGCATCAGCTCTGGTTTCATGGGGTCTTGATGTCAGCGGTGTCAGTGTTGTCTGAGTGTGATGTTTTTTGTGTGGCTCTCGTACAGAAGCAGCGGTCAGATTATGTGCCCAAGCCGACGGTGACGGAAGCCCCGCCCACGCCGACGCCCCCTCCTCCTCCCGCCCCGCTGCCCCCCGCAGCCGCGCCCCCGCCGGTGGCTCCGCCCACCGACAGCGCTGAACAAAACGCCCCCGACGCCAGCGAGAGCGACAGCGTGACGATGAGAGACCATCAGAGAGAGAGACCCGCGCCAGCCAACCGTACACACACACACACACCACACACACACACACACACACTCTTTATATAGAAGTCTCTGCCTGATGCCTGAGCGTAATGACTCTACGTGATTGTTGTGTCTCTCAGGGCGGAAGTCCAACATGGAGGAGGTTCAGGACGAGCTGATGCACAGACTGACTCTGGGCCGCAGCGCTCAGAAGAAGTTCCAGGCTCCGTCTCGCTCCAGCAGCCTGCCGGCGGTCAACATCACGTACGACTCCTCGCCGGAGGAGGTGAAGGCCTGGCTGGAGGTCAAAGGCTTCAGCGCCGTGTGAGTGAACCGGTTTAACACCTGTCCACACATCCAAACCAGATTCAATACGGATCTGATATTTGTCAGTTCAGGTTCTCATCCAATAGTAAATGTCTGCGTTCAGTATCTCCTCCTCTTCCTGGTCTACAGTTTGCTTGATAACCATGAAGTTTGTTCTGCAGGACGATCAACAGTCTGGGAGTCCTGACCGGCGCTCAGCTCTTCTCTCTGAACAAAGACGAGCTGAAGACCGTCTGTCCGGATGACGGCGCCAGAGTCTTCAGCCAGCTCACCGTCCAGAAGGCTGCTCTCGAGGTGGGTCGGCGTCTTCATTTCATCCCTCCTTTATTTCTCTCCTCATTCTTCTAAAACTCTTCTGCTGATATTTCTGTGTCATCATCGAGCGTCTCGGACCGGATCGCACCGCGTTCACCGTAACAATACCATAGTGTAATTGTGTTTATTGACGTCTACAGCAGAATCCAATCAAACAGCTGGTTGTTGCTCAGCTCTGGCAAGTGTCCCTTTGGTTTTTCTGTGGTGTTTTTACTGTCTGCAGGTGTTCTTCTGACCCTCCCATGATCTTCACATGTAATCCACGTTCCTCTGAAGGTACTTTAGTTCACCGTAGTGAAGCGACTTTTCTCTGTTGGACAGGTTTAGTTAACGCATCATGAACCGCACGTGAACGTCTGGGTCGGTTTGCACCAGCTAACAGGGAACGTTCTCTCAACGTTATGAACAAACGTTCTTCCAGTAACATTAATAGAACGTTTGTTCAAAGTTATTAATAATGTTCTCAGAATGTTCTGGCAAGGTTTCCTCAATGTTATGAACAAATGTTCTTTCAGTTAGGTTAATAGAACTTTTGTTCAAAGTGATCTTTAATAATGTTCTCAAAATGTTAGAACAAAAACATTATTTATAAGTTTTTTAATTGTTTCAGAATGTTCAGAGAACATTCAAAATTAATGTTCCCATAGTGTTTAAGGAATGATGCAATGGAATGTTCCCTTAACGTTCACATAACCAAGAAACAACGTTTTTTAAACATTCAATAAACTGGACGTTTTTAACGTTCAGAGAACATTCAGAAATAGTTTTCATAACTTTTTAATGTTAGCAAATCAATATATTTTTGTTAGCTGGAATTTTAAATTGGAACGTAAAAATACACTAGACTAGCGGTTTAGTAGCTACTAGTTTGTTTATAACTAACTCTGTACTTATTAATGCAGATTGTAGGTCATAAATTTACCTTTAATGATCCGATAGCAGAAGACAATGTCAATGTCTCAGTTGAGCTTTATTTATTTGTGTTCGGTTCATTTCACTGTGGATTCATTGGTAAATCAATCACATTTCGGACTTTTCCGATATGAACTCGACAGTAATGCAACAACATGTCAGTAACTGTGTTCATTCTAATGCCTGATCTGATATTAATGATTCATGTACAGTCAGATGATCAGTAAATCAAACCAGCGACTAAACGCTCAACTTCACCTTGTTTCTCTTAGTAGGATGAAAATAATCTGATTAAAATTATATATAGAAAGCGATCAAAGAACGCTCCCTTTACAATCGCTGGAGCTGTCAATCAAACAGAGTTTATCAGTGACTGAGTTCTGGACTCAACGAATCTCTTAGTTATATCGCGTTTGCACTGTTAGTGATGATGAAAGCATTGGTTAGTGTGCAGAATGACGAGATCACTGCTTTCATGAGCTCAACAACACGTCTGTGATCGACTACGATCTTCATCACTGCAACCTTTCATGCCGCGATCTGAATATAATGCCATAATCAACACTTGAGAGCTGTAAAAGTAAAAGTGTGCTAAAAGAGAGTAATACTGAGCTATTTCATATGCAAAGATGTCAGCCAATCACAGCAGTGGGCGTTTACACTGAAGTCTCACAGAGACACGCCCCTTAAAACAGAGCGTTCAAATCAGACGGCTGAAATCAGGGAAGGAAAAATGCTTTTTATTTCTAAATTATGATCATTTATGATGTTAAAATCATACTAACATTATAAGTGCACGCCAGGAAACATTATAAAACAATAAAACGACGCAGTTCATGACCGCTTTAATGGTGCATTATTCAGTAACTTGCACATTTACTTCACGTCTAGTGTAACTCAGAGCTGGTGCAGCCGTCTCCTGATGAAACATTCTCATAGCGAATCTGATTGTCTAGTGGGCTTCTGCCGTAGTTTCAGGAATAGACGCTTTCCCAGAATCCCGTCCATCTTAGTTTAGAGCGTCTGATCCTGATGTCACGCTCACGTCCGAACCTTCGTCCTCATTCACTCATTTCTGCCCTTCCTCTCTCTCTCTCTCTCCATCACGCCGCAGGTGTTTTGAGGTACTGATCTTCTCTCAGCTTGTTTAAATGAGCGTTTGCCGAGATGTTTGCGAGAGTCTCACTGTTCCTCCGTCTGTCTGCAGAGGAGCTCCGGCTCGGAGCTGCAGGAGGTCATGAGGAGGCGGCAGGAGAAGCTGGCGGCGGTGGCGGGCGATTCCGGCGTGGAGTCCTTCGACGAGGGGAGCAACCACTGACCCCTCACTCACCTCTGTCACCTCTGACCTTTTTCAGGACGCCACGGAGCGCGCTCAGTTCGCAGCCATAATGCGCCGCCGTCAAGAACTCTTGGACCCGTCCGATAACGGAACCGGCTCGGACGCGGACGAAAACGCGTGAAGAGGAAGTTTGCTTTTTGTAGAGAGAGGTGAACGTTGCTGCAGCGTTCTCCGTAGGTTCCCATCAGAACATCAGAGCAGTATGTAGTCTAGTGCCATCCAGTTCTGCCTTGAGAACATTCACATATATTTATGATCAGAAACTGAAGACTTTCCCACGACCGGCTGGAATTTGGACCAAATATTGATTTGATCTATTATTCACTACTGACGTCTTATTTATCAGCCGCTTTGAATGTACGGGGAGAATTATGGGTCAAACTTGTAGATTTTTTTTTTATTTACTAACATCATAATATTTCTGTACATGATTGTTTTGTACTGAATTGTACTGCCAAAAGAGAAGCTTTATAAATGTCAGATCTGAGTTATTTGAGTTTCACAAGGACGTTTGACAGATTTTGGGCCAAAATCCTCCTGCGGTCTCGTTCTGGTGATGACGATGATGACATCACGCCTCAGACACATGACGACTCGTTACTCTTTGTCCGTATCGTGACTGATGTTTGGCCAAATCACTCTGTGGGTTCATGGTTTCTGTTTGCCGCACGTTCAGTCTGTAAATATAAAGTGTGTGTGCAGAATAAATGGAATCATGTGACCTGTGTGACGTGTGATCATGACATCATTAGAGATCAACACACACTTCACAGTCTCAGTGGGCAATCGTTGGACTTTTGTTCATGAACACAATCACCAGGTTTCTACACACACACTCATATGAGATACACACACACAAATTCTCTTTGTGAACAGAAGGTATGTCAGTGTAAAGGTCAGCTGGACTCATTCTCCATGATTGGTCGGAGCGGCTTACGAACAGCCTGTGATTGGACAGTTTAGAAGTTGCTGAGTTTTCACTTTTCAATCACAAGGCTACGTCACGGCGATGACGTGTACACAACTGTCCAATCAAGTGACGTCAGAGTATTGCAATCTGACGACCATTACCGTCAGAATCATAAGATTAATGGACTATATGAACGGTTACTTCCTGGTTGTCGTTAAGCCAGCTCGGGCATTTCCGGTGAACTGTTAGCTGTTCATTCTGTACTCGCTGTACATCGACACAAAACCATCAATGATTGACTTTTTAATGTTGTATTCATATTTTAATGCCATTATCACCATTATTTACCTAATTTGCAAATAAACCAGTTTTATTGATTGTAATAAAGACAAAGCTATTGGGACGTTTAAAAACGATGTGTCTGTAATTAAACGCGCACACGCATTTATTTTCTCCAGCACTTCAAATGTTATTTTTAATGTGATGATCACAAACATTACTTGTTCATCCTTCTGAGATTGTCCCCATTGTAAAACCGAACGTTTAAAAATGTAGGAAATTCAACATTTGATAGAAAACACTTATTTAAAAATAAAAAAGACAATAATTAGCACTTTAACCAGCAGATGGCGGCAGAGTAGCATTTATTTGCGCATATATCAGCCATTTCCTCTAATCGTTTTTCACTTCGTTTTTGACTAAATATTAAACATTATGAAATAACTAGGTTTAAAAATACATTTTGTCAATGTGAAGTATGAAATACTCAAAAAAATCTCATGAAAAACAATAACTTTTCTTGTGAATGAATGACAGAAAGCGCGAGCGGCTCTCTATAATCACAGCAGTATGGAGTCAAATTAATGCCTTAAAGTTTTGCACAAAAATAAAGTTTTGCAAAACAAAAAAAAAGAATTGAGCAATAAAAAAATGTTTTGCAAACAAAAATAAAGAATTGCAAAATAAAATAACGTAGTGCAAAAATAAAAATATAATCAATTACAAAAATCAATGACAGCTGTAATCCTATTTTATCTTTGCCACATATTTTTCATGCTCAAAACTACTAAATCATTTGCAACGCTCATTTTACTCTGCGTTTCAGTCAAGCGTGCGCTCACGATACCGGTTTTCCTTTGCGCTGCACTTTTCTGCGCGGATCTCTTTGGCCTCATTTACACTGCACGGTTCAAGTGACTCAATTCCGATTTTTTCCTCACATGTGGCACAGATCGGATATGAGTCACGACCGTGTAAGCAGGAAAAAAGCGCATGGATTCCGATTTTCACAGATCGGTTTCAGGCCTCATTTATATGTTATAAATCAGATATGAATCGGATACGTGCGTTTGCGCCTGCAGTGTAAGCGGACAGATCGGATATTCCCCCGTAAATGCGACTCCTGCGTCATTGAAAAGTGAGGGTTTTTTTTAACATTTTGCGGTACAGACATACCTATAACAAACGGAGCATCTTTAGTTGACTGGTAGATTATTAATTTCATTTGTTTGTGTTAAATAAAAGGCGATCTGACGTTGAAATGTGTTGCTCTTGAAATCGCACTGAGTGCTCGTTGCTGCTGTTGTTAGTGACGACGGCTCATGCACAGACGCGCGCTTCAGTCCCGTTGTGGAGACTCTATTCGCTCCATTGAAACCACAAAATAAAAAGCACACAAACTTGCAATTGCCCTTGATATACAATCACTGATGAACGCATTGGTTTTAATGACAAAAAAAAAAAAAAAAAAAAAAAAAAAAAAAAATAGTATAGGATGACGGATTCGAGCCCATGAAGCTGTGAATATCTACCCGTACCCGATCATTATTAAATTCACGCGCTTCCAGCGGAGCTGCATATGTCGTGAAGAATTTGTATTATTTTTTTATATAGGGATGTAACTATTGCATTAAAAGGGTTTCTGTATGAATTCATGTCAATAAATTAAGCTCAATGTACCATTGAAATTGATTTGTGATGTCATATAGGCTACTTTTGGTACGTTTCGCGAAGTGCAGTGTAAAAAGGAGATATCCGATACAGGTCACTTTTAAAAGAAATGTAAGCATGTCGTCCAAAAAAATCGGATATGGTCAAAAGATCGGATCTGTGCATTAAGACTTGCAGTGTAAATGCGGCCTTTATGGCACTGGTTTGACGTGGGGGTGGAGTCAAGAAACGGGGGCACGCCCCCGCGAAACACGTCATCGGCAGGAGACGCAGATCGCAAAAACCCAGAAATAAGTTTTTATAAGCTGTCGACCCCAAAAACCGAATGTTTAAGGACACAAAAGTGGATACAGGCAGTGAGACAGAGCGCAAAGAGTCATATTACTATAAGAAATGCATTGGATGGGGTCGTAATCGGAGACAACATATGCTAAACAAACCAACAAAAACAAACCATTATTTTTAACCATGTCAAAGAATTATTTCACCGATTACGTTCCCCTCCAATGCATTTCTTATAGTAATATGACCCGTTGCTCTCTGTCTCACTGCCTGTATCCACTTTTGTGTCCTTACATTCGTTTTTTGGGGTCGACAGCTTATAAAAACTTATTTCTGGGTTTTTTAGCTTGTTAGCTGTACACCTTGTCACACAGCAGCTTTTAGGCATTGTTCTGTTTTTTGTAATGAGTCAGAAAAGACAAGAGCAGCCTCACGCAATACAAAGTCAATGGAGACGGTTGGATTGTTTTGGGCGTGGTTTTCAGATTATAATAAATGCGCTGTCTCTATGCTTGATCTGTTCTGTTCCGATCTGCGTCTCCTGCCGATGACGTGTTTCGCGGGGGCGTGCCCCCGTTTCTTGACTCCACCCCCACGTCAAACCAGTGCCATAAAGAGATCCGCACAGAAAAGTGCAGCGCAAAGGAAAACCGCTATCGTGAGCGCACGCTTGACTGAAACGCAGAATAAAATGAGCGTTGCAAATGATTTAGTAGTTTTGAGCATGAAAAATATGTGGCAAAGATAAAATAGGATTACAGCTGTCATTGATTTTTGTAATTGATTATATATTTTATTTTTGCACTACGTTATTTTATTTTGCAATTTATTATTTTTGTTTGCAAAACGTATTTTTTCCGCTCAATACTTTATTTTTCCTTTGCAATTCTTTATTTTTGTTTGCAAAACATTTTTTTTTTATTGCTCAATTCATTTTTTTGTTTTGCAAAACTTTATTTTTGTGCAAAACTTTAAGGCATTAATTTGACTCCATACTCTCGTTTGTGCATCAGGCAATTCTTGAGCTGAAGAACACACTGAATTGTAAATCAAGAGTATTGTGATTGTGCTGCTGTATAAGTGCAGTGGGATGTAGTAAGAGTAGAGTGTGTGGATTAAGAGATGTTGATTGTTGCAAACATAGAAACACTGTTATGCAAGAAAAAATTCAGACTTGTTCTGACAATAAACTATATCATATCATAAAAATACAAATTAAAATATGTACACTAAGATGTTGTGACTTAATGTCTTTCCAGAAATTGTACATGATTTCCCTCCTCATGTAGTGGACTGAGTGTTTGCTGAATGGTGTCATTGGGTTGGTAACTGTTGTTAGGAACTGCAACATTGTTTCTGGTCTCTCATCAATGTCAAAATGGTCATGAGTTTCAAACACGCGTGATACAGCTGTGTCCGATATGACTAACATGACTGCAGAGCTGTTTGTCCTGCTTCAGTTGATAATCCACGCTTGTTCCACGTGTTCCTGGACTCTTTAAATGCCCTCTGGATCCGGGGTAAGTAAATATAATGGAGACAGAATAAATTGAGCTCACAGTATGACACAACTCTGTTTAACTCCGCAAATAATCTGTGTGTGTGTGTGTGTGTGTGTGTGTGTGTGTGTGTGTGTGTGTGTGTGTGTGTGTGTGGCATCTAATATGAGTTTGTGTGTATGTGTGCATCTAATATGGTGTGTGTGTGTGTGTGTGTGTGTGTGTGTGTGTGTGCATCTAATATGAGTGTGTGTGTGTGTGGAACTATTATATAATAACTCGGTCTGTTAACACTGTATTAATCGATTTTTTTATCATATTTGTATTATTTTATATTAAAATAAACTGTGCGTGTTTCCACACTTCAAATTATGTCAGCCATAAAAAATAATAAAAGATTCCAAACCCAGTTTAAATCCATTTATATTTTAATCCTCGTTGATTCAGAAGCTTTTTATGTCGCCGTCAAGATCACAAACACACATTATAGCGAATGTTTATATCATAAAAAAGCCTAATCATATTTTGTAAAAGTTGCTGCAGATGCGCTTCATGTTTCTGACCAGCAGGCGGCAGTAACGCGCTTCCGGCAGGACTCGCTTTCTCTGATGAATCATGGGTAATGAAGTTTTTCACCAGGAATTCAGCCTCGTGAAAAATTATTTTAAAAAGTAATTTTAAATAGTGCTGTCTGACGGCTTCAACAGAAGAATAATTCATCGATTAACAATCTCGGAGCTCACAGCAGCAAATCAGCCGTTTTCTAATGTATTTAAGCATCATTACGCTGTCAGCGCCTTACTGCCGCCTGCTGGTCAGAAACATGAAGCGCGTCTGCAGCAACTTTTACAAAATACGATTTATTTTCGAAGGAACACAAACTCGTTTTGTCACTAAAGTCAGTCAGTAAATTCATACTGATAAATACACGGATTGAGAAACAAATAAAGCTGTGAACTCTTGAATGTGACGTGCGCGCGCATGTTGTTGGTGTCTGATGCTGCTGTAGCGCATGCGCAGCACTAGAGGGCGACACACACCCGCTATGTGATTCTCTATGTCATTTATTGATAAAAAATCATAAACATTCGCTATAATGTGTGTTTGTCATCTTGACGGCGACATAAAGCTTCTGAAAAAAGGATTTAAATTGGGTTTGAAATCTTTTATTTATTGTTTTTATAGCAATTATTCGATCAATAATACAGTAAAGAGTTCACAGCTTTATTTGTTTCGCCATACGTGTATTTATCAGTATGACTTTAGTGACAAAACGAGTTTGTGTTTCTTCAAAAATAAATCATATTTTGTAAAAGTTGCTGCAAACGCGCTTCATGTTTCTGACCAGCAGGCGGCAGTAACGCGCAGTAAATCATCGCTGCGCATGTTTATAAATTATCTTTAAAAATTAATTCCCCATATGGAGGAAATTAATGGAACGACTGTTAATATTTTCAATTAAATGTACTAATACATTTTCGAGGAATTTTATTATTTTCTAACAACAATTAAATTATTAAAACGTATGGAAGATGGTCAGAACTCTAGTATTTACGTCACTATTATCGTCATTACAAGAAATTTCCTCCAATAAAAAAAGCTTTCTTATTTTCCCTCTGTGTTCTTGTTCTCTGTAATGTTGTATCAGTGTTACATTTTAAGATTTGCAAATAAAAACAGGAAGTTGTGTGTGATCATGGTGTGTGATGATGTTTCCTTCGCTGTCGTCACTCCCTCAGGTGAGGTCGGTGTGTCGCCCTCTAGTGCTGCGCATGCGCCACAGCAGCGTCAACAACACAATGGAGCGACACTGAGCGCGCGCACGTCACAATTAAGAGTTCACAGTGACATGAAGGATGTGTGAGGAAATTAGCACTTAATTAATGATTCTCGGCGTGTTCATTCACTGCTGCTGAACATTTAGATCTGTGTGCATCTCAGATCAGTGTGTGTGATCGAGAGACTTCATCATCATCATCATCATCATCATCCCGCGGAGGACAAAGACACAGAAATGGGTCACAGCAGCGGCTGATCTCATGGTAGGTGATTGATCGCTATAATTTGCTGAAGCTTCATTGTGTTCAAATCAAAGTCTGAATGTGAATCGACTCTGTTCGTGTGATTCTTCTCTGGGGGTTTCGGGGTTTTTGTCGACACATTTGATCCAGATATCAGGACATCCAGTGCTTTTGCTCATCGTGTCGATTCAGCGAATAAAATCAGCAGTTCATATCTTTCATTTCTCTTTATGAAACTAACGAGGCTTTAATTAGAAGCGCATCGCTGTTTTCAGGTGTTTGATGTTTCATAAGGATTGCATCACGTCACACACCGGACACTGTTCCAGTGATGCTCAGTCTCCATGGCGACCCGCAGCAGCATCAGCACCATCACATCATCATCACACAAAGAAGCAGTTTCCATCATGAATGTATGAAGGAGTGTGAGATCTCTGATGTTTGTGCTTTTATGACGCTCTGTGATAAACCTTCCTCTGCAGGGATCAAAGTTCTGCCTGCCGGAGATTCACAGCAAGTGTGTGTGAGAGAGAGTGTGTGAGTGTGTGTGTGTGTGTGTGTGATCTGTGAACCCGAATGACTGGAAGGAATCAGATGGAGATCAGCCTTCACACGCACAACTTCGGTCAGTCAACTCTTCATTATCTTCTCTTATAATTAATATTTATTTACATATTTATATGTTCATTGAGTTTTATGAGAAATATTATTACAAAACTCACTATTGTATTTATTATTATGACCACATAAAACATTCAATCTGAAAGGCCACGAGCAGCTTATAAGTTATCTGGTCTTTAATAATGTTCTCAGAACGTTCTGGCAACATTCTCTCAACGTTATGAACAAACGTTCTTCCAGTAACGTTAATAGAACGTTCGTTCAATGTTATCTGATCTTTAATAATGTTCTCAGAACGTTCTGGCAACATTCTCTCAACGTTATGAAATGTTTCTACTTGTTTACATTCAGAGATAAAATGTTAAAAAGTTAATGTTTGTATAACCAAGAAAAAACATTTAAAAAACATTCAAGTTGTCTTGATGTGAACTTTAGCCAAACGTTCTCCTGATGTTAGTTTGTCACAGTTCGTATCAAATCATTGTGAACTGAGACGTAAAAACAAAAACACTGTTCCATTTTCAGCAATTGCATCATAATATGATTTATGATTTTGAATGTACGGTCAGATTTCACAAGAGCTGATGACTGGCCCGAGATCTTTGGACTTCAGTACTGTTCTTCAGATAAGCTGTTCTCGCTCAGGTCTGTGAGGACGTCTCTCTTCTCCAATCCTCCGTCATGTGCGTCAGCTCTGGGTTCATCCGGACGGCGGTCCTGCTCGCGTGTGTCGTCCTGCAGGCCCTCGGCGGGACGTTTGACCCCGACAGAGAGACGTGTTACTCTCGGCAGCACCGGGACGTCGCCGTGAACACGCGTGTGGCTCTGGTTCAGAAGGGAACCGTCATGGAGGCCCGAGCGAAGCCGTCGGAGAAGGACTGCATCCTGACCTGCTGCTCGGAGGACGTGAGGCCAGGTAATGACCGCGTGCGCAGGTAACGACGGCCGCGCCGCAGCGCTCCTGACGCCTGTTCTCGTCCCGCAGGTCTCAGGTGTAACCTGGTGGTGTATAACCCGCCGCAGCGGCCCGGAGATCTGAACTGCCAGCTGTTCCACTGTCCGAGCGAGAGGGACTGTCCGCTGAAGCCGGCCGGCACTGGGGTCAACACCTACAACATATTCAAGGGTGAGCAGAACATCATCAGCAGCTGAAGGTCCAATCACAGCTCATGATTGCGTTTCCACACACAGAACTAACAGCGGGAACACTTTACAATAAGCTGCTATTAGTTATTAATTAACATTAACTAACAATGAGCAATTTATTCATTTGTTACAGTAGTTATTATTCTTTATAACGTTCAGGTCCATTAAATAATCAGTCCTTCAAGGATTTCACGGGACTTTTTTCTGATTTTTGCGTCCAAAAATGTGCATACATCATGTTCTCACGCAGTGAAAAATACATTGTGGAGCAGAGAGGAC
The DNA here is from genome assembly GCA_028476615.1 of Culter alburnus. Taxonomy (NCBI): domain Eukaryota; kingdom Metazoa; phylum Chordata; class Actinopteri; order Cypriniformes; family Xenocyprididae; genus Culter; species Culter alburnus. The sequence continues at coordinate 138,152 of JAOTNS010000547.1, forward strand.
ACGTCAACACGTCAACAGACAAGACACAGCAGGTTACTTTTGATATGAAAAACAAAGTCTCGAATTTTGTCATTTTTAAAGAAATTAGAACAAATTTTGTGGCTCTTTAATGTGTCGTGACAGATCCTACAGAATCTCTTCCTACTAGTTCATTTGTAGCATCAAATAAACATGAATGAACATCAGAAGGTATGTTGTTTCAATTGCGGAAAGACGTCAGTACACACCATTTTCCAAGTTCAAGTCCATCAAGGTTAATCTTCTAACTCCTGACTGCTTTGTCGGACAAAATGTGTTATGATTGGTTAGATCGCCTGTCAATCAAACTCTTGGCGAAGGGTTAATTACTCACTCTCATGTCGTTCCACACCCGTAAGACCTTCAGAACACAAATTAAGATATTTTTGATGAAATCCGATGGCTCAGTGAGGCCTGCATTCACAGCAAGACAATTAACACTTTCAATGCCCAGAAAGCTACTAAAAACATTTAAAACAGTCATGTGACTGCAGTGGTTCAACTTTAATGTTATGAAGCGACGAGAATACTTTTTGTGCACCAAAAAAACAAAATAATGACTTTATTCAACAATTTCCAGTGATGGGTGATTTCAAAACACTGATTCATGAAGCTTCGAATCTTTTGTTTCTATTCAGTGGTTCAGAGCGCCAAAATCACATGATTTTGAATATGTTTTTAGTACCTCTCTGGGCATTAACTTGCTGTGAATGCAGGCCTCACTGAGCCATCGGATTTTATCAAAAATATCTTAATTTGTGTTCTGAAGATGAACGAAGGTCTTACGGGTGTGGAACGACATGAGGGTGAGTCATTGACCCTTCGCCAAGAGTTTGACTGACAGGCGATCTAACCAATCATAACACATTTTGTCCGACAAAGCAGTCAGGAGTTAGTAGATTAACCTCGATGGACTTGAACTTGGAAAATGGTGTGTACTGACGTCTTTCCACGACTGAAACAACATTCCTTCTGATGTTCATTCATGTTTACGTGATGCTATAAATGAAGTAGGAAGAGATGATCGGTTCACGAGCCGCTTGAGCTGAGGCGGTACAGCGATCTGTCACGACACAATAAAGAGCCACAAAACGGTATTTATTGTTTAAATTTCTTTGAGTTACAGGTGTAGAATGACATGAGGGAGAGTAATTAATGACAGAATTATCATTTTTGGGTGAACTAACCCTTTAAGATCTCAGGTGACTTGGCAGCGCTGTGAGAAGAGCACTGAGCTTGAGTTGTTATTAAGTTTTACGCTATTATTAATAAATATTAAAAATATATATTAGGGTGTGGAAATGGCTAATAAGAGCTAATTCTCTGCAGCATCTTCTACAGTGGTAATTTATTATTTCTAAATAAGTGTTTGCTTTCCTACATCGTGAAACTTTTCGTTTTACATATGGGGACAAACTATGAAGGATGAACAAATAATGTTTAAATTAAAAATAACATTCAAACTGTGTGATATTTAAAGCTTTGAAATGCTGGGAAGCGCTGTGTGAAGCACCTGAAAACATTAGATCATTTCCAGCGCTGGGAAGAAAACGCTTCAACTGTTATTGCTCGGAGCCGCGCAGCTCAAACGAGTGCTATAGAATTTAAAGGGGCCGCAGCCTGAATCTGTGCATATTTAATGATGCCCCAAAATAGGCAGTTAAAAAAAATTAATTAAAAAAATCTATGGGGTATTTTGAGCTGAAACTTCACAGACACATTCAGGGGACACCTTAGACTTATATTACATCTTGTAAAAACACATTCTACGGCACCTTTAAGAAAAAATGCAAGCTCCTCCGAATATTGCGGAGTTTGCTTGATTTTGCAATAAATTCAGCAAATCCTGGAGGGACTGTGATGTTATTCCTGATCAGTGTGTGTGTATGTAAAACATCATAAAGAATCAAAGGATCTGTAATGTATGTGGATTGTCTTTGATCAAGTATTTGGTTTCTGAGACTGAATTTTTCTTGCAATTGTGTCGATCTCTACAGGTTCAACTCATCCAACAACTAAAGCAAATGGAAGAATAACAGCCAAACCTGCAGCCAGTGTACAGACACAACTGACCACCACACCCACACCGACACCACCCACAACCACAAACACCACCACACCCACAACACCCACAACTACAACAACACCTACGACTACAACAAACCCACCCACTACAACACCACCACCACCCACAAAATCAACACCCACAACCACCACAACAACAACAACAACAACAACACCACAACCCACAACCACCACGACTCCTCCACCGACCACCAGCACTGAAGAGCCGCTGACTGAGTCACAGTCGCCCGTGATGCTCGTAACCGTCGCCATGACGACCGCACCCGCTGCCACGACAACCACCACCACCACACAATCCACAACAACGACAACAACAACCACTAGAAGCACCAGCACTAAAGCGCCGCGGCCGCCCGTCAAACCCTACAGAGGCAGAAAACCCAACAAACCGCCCAGACCAGAAACGCATTCAGTGAAGCCCGTCAGAACCACTGTCACACACACACCCGCCACTACAACCACCACAACTACTACTCCCACACGCACCACAACTACTACAACCACCACAACTACTACACCCACTACAACCACCACAACCACCACAACCACTACAACCACCACAACTACTACTACAACAACCACAACATCTCCCACGCCTCCACCCGCCGCAGTGCTCGAGACGGAGAGCGATTCGAAGCGCCGGGGTTTGGGTTCGGTTCCGCTGAAGCCCAAGGTGTCGCGGATGATGTGGAAGAACAGCCTGGTGGCCATCGTGGTGATCACGCTCATCTTCCTCGCGCTCATCCTCGCTCTGGTGGCTCGTAAAGCCATGGAGTCCTTCGACAGACGCCACTACACCCGCCTGGAGCTCAACGACCTGCACTACGAGGTTTAACGCTCTCTGAACACGTTTAGGCTGTTTGGTCCCACGCTTTGAGGAGAGAAATAAAAAGCAATACACTGAACTCAGGTCGACGAAGGGAAGACTGAGATCTCGATGGTTCTCAGACAAGCGTCTCGTTCTCTCAGTAAACATCATTAACGTTCTGTTCTGTTGTGAGAAGCACTTCAGTGTCGTGGCTGTTGATTTCACAGTGTTGTCGTGTCACATGACTGCTGGAGAGATTTCCACATGCATTTCATATTTCCAGTGTAATGAAGGAGTGTGTGTAGTTTCTGAGCTCGTCCAGGCGGTGGCAGCAGCGGTCAGTCATTCACAGCATGCAGCACATCCAGTTCACTCAGTTTCTTTTCATCTTATTCTGCTTCGGTATTTTATAATCTGTTATTATATGTTGTTGGTAATTTTTTTGGTGAGCCTTGGCTTTTACAGACACCTTGAGATTAATGTGACTATTTCTCTTGCAAGAAATAAAAAGTCTTTTTCAATATTTACAAGATTTCTTATTACAGTTCAGCTCTTCTGTGTGAGTTATGAGTGAATAAACTTTCAAAAGCTCATTTTAAAGTCCCTAACAGAAGCACAAAACTAGTAGTCAACTGATATATGAGATTTTTACTAGAGAGCACAGATTTACACAACGGTTTAATAATTTTATTCATCTAGATAGAGGAAATAGATTCTATTTCAAATAAATGTTGTTCTTTTGAACTTTCTATTCATCAAAGAATCCTGAAAAGTAAATCATATCACAGTTTGCACAAAAATATGACTGTTTTCAACATTGATAATAATCATAAATGTTTCTTGAGCAGCAAATCATCATATCAGAATGATTTCTGAAGGATCATGTGACACTGAAGACTGGAGTAATGATGCTGAAAATTCACAGGAATAAATTACACTTTACTATATATTCACATAGAAGACATAAATAGAATATTCAGCTTCATAAAGCTTTATTGGCATCGTAAAAAAATACTTTAAACTTTTACTTTTGAATGTTCTCTGAACGTTATGGAACAAGTAGTAACATTTAAAAAAACGTTCCATCGAACAATGTATAAATTATGTTTTTGTTCTAACGTTCTAAAGATCAGATAACTTTGATTGAACGTTCTATTAACGTTACTGGAACGTTCGTTCACAACTTTGAGAGAACCTTGCCAAAACGTTCTGAGAACGTTCCCTGAACGTTCTGAGAACGTTCCCTGTTAGTTAGGATGACGTAATATATACAAACACAGTATAATATCCCTGCAATCCCCCATGTTTTATATATATAGCTATAGTAAATGTGTAGTAACCATGTTTTTGGTTACCATTTGTATAACCACAGTTTTACTACAAATACCTTAAACTATGGTTAGTGTAGCAAAACCATAGATAATTTGTGGTTACCATGGTTTAATTATATTAACCGTGGTTTTATTTGAGGTAAAACCGTGGTTAATTTAAGGGAAGTGGTACAAATCACACACACACACACAAATCTATTGACTGACAGAAACTGCAGTATATTGGAGAATAAATGAGAGACAGTGAACAATAAATGAGTATTAATGAAGTGTAATTCATTAATGATGTTGCTTTGTGTTGTTTTGTGTTTCGGGCCGCAGCACGAACCGCTGCGTGAAAAACTAGTCCCATCGGAATGCGATTCCCTGCCTTTATACGCGCGCCCACGACGCTCGCGACGCTCCACATCCCACATTACACCGTCTGTTCTGCGTCTCCGTCGCACTATGATGCGATACAGAGAAGAAGAGTGAGGCGAATGAGGTGAAATACAACAATAGCGAGCGACACGAGAGCAGAGACTGGGATCTGGAGAAAGAGCCGGAGAGCGGCGGAAGGGTTCGGAAGCGTCCGGGCATTTTTCCTGTGAGCGGAAGGAGACGGACGGACGGACGGACACACTGAAACACTGAAACAATCAAATCGATGAAAAACCGCAACGGAGAATCAACGCGAAGAATCCGAATCACAGACACACGCAGCCGGAGCGATGCGAGCGAAGCGGCGCGGCTGAGCGTTGAAGATGTGTGCCGTACTACAGAGTCTCTTACTGTGTACTTTGTGTTTGCAGATACGGGGTGAGTTTCATTTACGGCGCTTGATTTGTTCGCGAATCGCCTTGATCTGATGATTCCTCCTGATCGAATCTCTGTAAATACGCGCGCGCGCGCGTGAGCGTGGATCAGTCGCGTTGTTTCGTGTGGCGTGAATTAGTGCTGCTGTTCAGTGTGTCCATAAGCTTTATCGTTGGATCTACAGATGTGTAACGTGTTTGTTTTTGTTGTTTGTGTTTGTGAACCGCGGCCGAGTGAATCTTTGCCTTGTTCTGCATCAAACTCGCTCGTTTTCAGCTGCAGCGACAAAAACCCTCGAATATCTCAATGATTTCTCGTCCTTTCTGTGGCCTGAGAGCGAGTTTTGTGTGAGAGCAGCTCTTCTGCTTCAGTTTGTGAAGTTACACACTCCAACTGCAGCTGAACTCGATTCTTTCGAGCATGTGTTCGATTCTTTCTTGTGTTTGTGTGATTCACTCTTAAAAATAAAGGGTCCTCGAAGAACCTTTAACATCTTCTCTTTTAACATCTTCTCATAGCACCAGATGTTCTCTATAGTGAGGAAAAAGGGTTTTAATGCGTTTTTCACTCTAAGATAAAAAGGTTCTTTTGAGAACTGACCCAAAATGATTTGCTGTTGAAAAACCCTTATTTTTAAGAGCTTAAAGAAACTCTTTTTAGTCCTGAAGTGATTGTTAGTGTTGGTAAACAGTGTTGTGTTTAACTGCTGTTCAGTCAGACTTTTGTGAGACCAACAAAAGCAAGAAACTGTGTAAAAGATCAGCTAAAAGGTTGACATGATCCAAGGCCAAATATTAAGTGTTCATATTTCTAATATCTGCTCTTGGCCAAGCTCTGGCACGGGCTTCAGTCACTTCTGCGAGTTTCTAAATATTTGAAAAAGGAAATTCCCCATGTTAGAAAAACAGGCCGTCGGCTGGAGGCGAGAAGCTTGAGGTCGATCCAGAGCGAAGTGCCGGTGTTTTGTGGTGGATGTGTCAAATTGAGGTTTGATTCGCTGCCAGATCCCCGTGGAGTCACCGGCCTCCGTCACTCTCGCTGGATCTGCAGGAATAAATCGCAATTAGTTTCACAGTTTTAGTTTTACAGTAGCAGGTGATGGTTTGGAGTTATTGTACATGTTATTTATTATCTGAAGTGATTCCTTCACAACACAGCAAGAAATACAAGCTGTTCCTCAGAAGAAACTCATTTTTAGACGTGAAGGATTAGTTTAGAATGAAAGTTTCAAGATAATTTACTCACCTCCATGTCATCCAAGATGTTTGTCTTTCTTTCTTCAGTCAAAAAGATACTTCCAGGATTTTTCTCCATATAGTGGACTTCACTGGGGTTCAACGGGTTGAAGGTCCAAATGTCAGTTTCAGTGCAGCTTCAAAGAGCTCTACATGATCCCAGACGAGGAATAAGAGTCTTATCTAGAGAAACCATCGGACATTTTCTAAAAATATATACTTTTTAACCACAAATGCTCGTCTTGCACTGCTCTGTGATGCTCCACGCATGACGTAATCATGTTGGAACGTTCTGAGAACATTATAAAGACCAGATAACATTGAATGAATGTTCTATTAACGTTACTGGAAGAACGTTTGTTCAACGCTAAGAGAACCTTGTCAGAACGTTCTGAGAACATTATTAAAGATCAGATAACATTGAACGAACGTTCTATTAACGTTTCTGGATGAACGTTGGCCTTGTCAGAGAACGATCACATTTCGTTACTGGAGAACGTTTGTTCAACGCTAAGTTGTCAGAACGTTCTGAGAACATTATTAAAGATCATAACATTGAATGATTCTATTAACGTTACTGGAAGAACGTTTGTTCAACGCTAAGAGAACCTTGTCAGAACGTTCTGAGAACATTATTAAAGATCAGATAACATTGAACGAACGTTCTATTAACGTTACTGGACGAACATTTGATCATAACGTTAAGAGAACCTTGTCAGAACATTCTGAGAACATTATTAAAGATCAAACATTGAACGAACGTTATTAACGTTTGGACGAACTTTGATCATAACGTTAAGAGAAGAACGTTCTTGATGAACATTAAAACGTTAAAGAGTCAGAACATTCTGAGAACATTATTAAAGATCAGATAACATTGAACGAACGTTCTATTAACGTTACTGGAAGAACGTTTGTTCAACGCTAAGAGAACCTTGTCAGAACGTTCTGAGAACATTATTAAAGATCAGATAACATTGAACGAACGTTCTATTAACGTTCTGGATGAACGTTTGTTCATACGTAGAGAACCTTGTCAGAACATTCTGAGAACATTATTAAAGATCAGATAACATTGAACGAACGTTCTATTAACGTTACTGGAAGAACGTTTGTTCAACGCTAAGAGAACCTTGTCATTCTGAGAACATTATAAAGATCAGATAACATTGATGAATGTTCTATTAACGTTACTGGAAGAACGTTTGTTCAACGCTAAGAGAACCTTGTCAGAACGTTCTGAGAACATTATTAAAGATCAGATAACATTGAACGAACGTTCTATTAACGTTACTGGAGAACATTTGATCATAACGTTAAGAGAACCTTGTCAGAACATTCTGAAACATTATTAAAGATCATAACATTGAACGAACGTTCTATTAACGTACTGGAAGACGTTCAACGTAAGAGAACCTTGTCAGAACGTTCTGAGAACATTATTAAAGATCAGATAACATTGAAGAACGTTCTATTAACGTTACTGGAAGAACGTTTGTTCAACGCTAAGAGAACCTTGTCAGAACGTTCTGAGAACGTTATTAAAGATCATAACATGAACGAACGTTCTTAACGTTTCTGGATGAACGTTGTTCATAACGTTGAGAGAACCTTGTCAGAACATTCTGAGAACATTATTAAAGATCAGATAACATTGAACGAACGTTCTATTAACGTTACTGGAAGAACGTTTGTTCAACGCTAAGAGAACCTTGTCAGAACGTTCTGAGAACATTTCAGGATGAACACTGGATTTGTTCAACCCTTTCAGAACGTTTATTAAAGATCAGATAACATTGAACGAACGTTCTGTTACTGTTTGATCATAACGTTAAGAGAACCTTGTCAGAACATTGGAAACATTATTAAAGATCAGATAACTTCTATTAACGTTTGATCATAACGTTAAGAGATTCTGAGAACGTTATCATGAACGAACGTTGTTCAACGATAACGTTGAGAGAACCTTGTCAGAACATTCTGAGAACATTATTAAAGATCAGATAACATTGAACGAACGTTCTATTAACGTTACTGGAAGAACGTTTGTTCAACGCTAAGAGAACCTTGCCAGAACGTTCTGAGAACGTTATTAAAGATCAGATAACATTGAATGAACTTTTTAACCACAAATGCTCGTCTTGCACTGCGCCACGCATGACGTAATCATGTTGGAAAGGTCACGGAGCCGTTCACACCTGGAATATGGTTTCAGAATCGTTTTGTTTGTCAGAATCGTGCGTGACCTCTGACCTGTTCTCTCTCTGTTCACAGGCCTGCCGCTCCTCCTGTATGCGAACCGGCGGGACCTGCGATTGGTGGACGCGGCTCACGGTCGGGGGAACGCCACCGTGGTGATCGGCGGTCTGGAGGACGCGGCGGCGGTGGATTACGTTTACGCACAGGGACTGATTTACTGGAGCGACGTGAGCGAGGAGTCCATCAAACGGACGCTGTTTAACGGCTCGACGCCCAGCGGGATTCAGACCACCGTCGTGTCCAATCTGGCCTCTCCGGACGGCTTGGCCTGCGACTGGATGGGGAATAAGCTCTACTGGACCGATTCGGAGACCAATCGGATAGAAGTGGCCGAACTGGACGGGACGTACCGGAAAGTTTTGTTCTGGCAGGATCTGGACCAGCCGAGAGCCATCGCTCTGGATCCGGGCCGAGGGTGAGTAGCTCTTCTGCTCGTGTCGAGGAACTGCGGCGTGTTGCGTCTTGTTTTCTGGATGTTTATGTTTAACAGGCCGGTAGTTACAGGTTTGCTTGAACACAGACGTAGATCTCAGCCTGTTCCAGCTCATTTAGTTCAGGGTGTTTGTGGAAAACTGAGGTCGTGTCGTGAGGATGGGTCAGAGATTGTCTCCGGACCGGAGCGGTTCAGACTCGTGCTGTTAGAATCACACTCCATTTCCCTCTAAACGAAGCTCCGTGCGTCACACCAAATGTTCTCACAGCTTTCAGGCCATTTGTCGAAGACACAGACGTGTTTGAGAGATCAGATCATCCTGCACCTGAGAGTTTTAGCACTTACTGTAAAAAAAAAAAAGTCAAATTATGACATTAAAAGTCGAAATTGGGAGAAATTATGAGTTTTTGTCAGTGTCGACTTGGTTTTATTTGAGATTTTTTTCTTAAATGTCTTTATATCATAATTATGACTTTTTTATCTCAGAATTTTGACTTTTTTTGTCAGTTATGATTTACAAAAGTGTGTTTTTTCTTTATGTGTTGGAAATGGGCTTTCATAGTAACGTCTTGATGCTTCACCGTAGATCTAGAGTGTTTTTGGAGTAGATGTTGAAGACCCCGTGAAATCAGACGTGTAACTGAGTCTCATGTGAGGTTTAGTGTTTCCTTCAGCTGACCAAGTGAGTCTGTCCGTAACCCGAGCGACTGGTTTTCTCAGGAGGCCTGATGGGTAATCCAGAGTTTGACCAACACAGGCACTTTTGTTCTGGTCTGAGGTCGAGGAGGTCGAGGAAGTTGATTTATGCCGGTTTGACCTGGGAAAGGCCGAACACTGGCGCACCTGAAGCGAACGAACACCTGTCAATCAACACCCGTCTGTTCGTTAGTGTGATTTACACTGAAGCGGTCGTGACGGTGTGAACGAGCACTTTAAACGCCGGCCGTCACGGGCTTCTGACGCTGACGTCATCACTGTGCGAAGGTCATGTGATCCTTCAGAGCAGCTCGCTGTGTATTTGTGTGTTGAAATGATCTTGTTCTACAGGTCTCTAGATACAAACCCGATCACCTGACGCCTGGGTCCTTCTGCATGAGTTAACCAGCATGCTGTGCGTCCCTCAAACTTATTAGCGTGACGCTCCGCTGGCTTCTGACATCACGGATGTGTGTTTGTCACACTTTATTTTGACCAATAACACAAAAATTAAAAACACTAAAAATGCAATAATTGCAATAATTTTAGTGTCTCAGTTTGATTTATTAGTTTATTAAAAACTATAAAAATAAAAATGTAAAATTAAAATAATTTCTTGGGTATAAAACAATCAGAATGCAACACTTGGCAAAAAATAGAATTAAAAAATAAATAAAACCCCCCATCAAATTAATATAAAAAAAAGTTTAAATAAAACAAAATAAAATGCAAATGGTGTCAGAGCTGCAGCTGAACAAACGACAAATGTGACACGTTCATGTGACGTCCCGCCCCCGTTGACATGACGACTGTGTTGCTCTGCAGGTGAGTCACACACACACACACACACACATAAACAATACACATGTGAAATGTAAAAATGTAAAATTAAAATACATTAAAAAAAAAACATCAAAGATAACACTTAAAAAAAAAAAAAAAAAAAAACATCAAATAAAAATAAAATACTAAAATGTACCTATTTTAATTGTACATCTTTGCTGCTGTTGGGTACGAGTGCAGCCGTGTCACATGACCTGCTGGTACATTTAACCGGGTTGGTTGGTTGGTTAGCGGAGTGTGGTTTATAAGTGCCAAATATACCGTCAGTCTCGTGACCCTCCTGCTTCGCTGGCAAAGGTCAAAGGTCATCACCGCTTGAGTTTGTGTTGGTCTGGAGGCAGGTGTGTGTGTTCGGATGATTGTGTGATTGATATTCTGCCCATCAAATAACAAATATTCACATATTTTTATTGTGTACCTTGATTATAATGTATTTGCGTTGGATGAAAGCGTCTGTAAATGTTATAGTCACATGTTCAGTGCTCTGAACACAGTCACATCTGAGCTTCTCGTAGAGCAAGACGACATGCAGGAACAACGTTCGTTTCTTCATCTGTGTTCAGGTTCATGTACTGGACGGACTGGGGCGAGATCCCGAAGATCGAGCGCGCCGGGATGGACGGGACTCGTCGCTCCGTGATCATCGACTCTGAGATCTACTGGCCCAACGGACTGACGCTCGACTACGGCCAGCAGAAGCTGTACTGGGCCGACGCCAAGTTCAACTTCATCCACCGCTCCAACCTGGACGGCTCCGGCAGGTGCGACGCTCAGACACACTTCACCGTTCAGTCCGGTTCACAAGCCTGTGATTCAGTTCAATTATGACCTTGATTCAATTAAACTTGTGATTCAATTTAGTTTACGTTTGCAATTCCATAACGATTAATCTTAAGATTCAGTTACGACCTCGATTCCATAATGATTAAGCTTGAGATTCAGTCCAGTTACAATCACAATTCGATAAAGATTCGATTCAGTTTACAATCTTTATTTGACGACGATTAATTTTGCGATTCGATTCAATTACAACCTTGATTCAATAATGATTATCCTTGCGATTCGATAACGATTAAGCTTTATTTGAATCAGTTTACAGTCATGATTCCATAACGATTAAGCTTGAGATTCAGTCCAGTTACAATCACAATTCGATAAAGATTCGATTCAGTTTACAATCTTTATTTGACGACGATTAATTTTGCGATTCGATTCAATTACAACCTTGACTCAATAATGATTATCCTTGCGATTCGATAATGATTAAGCTTTATTTGAATCAGTTTACGGTCATGATTCCATAACGATTAAGCTTGCGATTCGATTCAGTTATGATCTCGATACGATAATGACCAATCTTGCGATTTCGATTCAGTTTACAGTCACGATTTGATAACAATTAAGCTTGAGATTCACACCAGTTGCAATCACAATTCGATAAAGATTCAATTCGGTTTACGATCTCTATTTGATAACGATTAAGCTTGAGATTCTATTCAATTAAAATCGTGATTCGATAACAATTAAGCTTGTGATTTGATTCAGTTACAATTGCAATTGATGAAGCTTGCAATCTCGATTCAGTAAGGATTCATTTGGCTATATATATATCAGGTTCAGTTCATGTCAGTGTTGCTTAAGGATTAAAATCTCTGAACTAAAGCTGTAAACTCTGTCAGTCGCTGCATTAATATTACGTTAAAATTAACTACTGATTCGTGTGCAAATATTTAAAGCAAATTTTTACAATATAATGTTATAATAACTTTTTAATTACATAATTATGTTTAAGCTGTTTAATTGACGTCTTTAAAACAGATCGATCACATGACACATGATTCATTTCAGTAAGTTGTTCTGAATCTTCTGATGTTCGTTCATGTTTGTTTGCTGCTGGAACTAGTAGTAAAGATGAAGAGATGATCGGTTCATGATCTGTCACACACATTAAAGACACAAAAACACTTTTATTGTGTGAATTTCATTATAAAACTGACAGTATTTGAAAGCTGACACTGTTTCATATCAAAGCACAAAGATTATTGGACGGCAGGAGCTACAAATCATGTTGAGTGAAGTTTTGTTTTTGAAAACGGCACAGACTGAAAGTTTGATTCTCAGGATTTAAAAATCCATATAGGTTTATTGAGATCGATGTTGTCGGCTGGTCCTAACGCTGGTGTGTGTGTGTGTGTGTGTGTGTGTGTGTGTTGTCAGGGAGGTGGTGGTGAAGGGCTCGCTGCCGCACCCGTTCGCGCTGACGCTGTACGAGGACACGCTCTTCTGGACCGACTGGAACACGCACTCCATCCACTCCTGCCACAAACACACGGGACAGAACAGCCGCGAGATCCACTCCGACATCTTCTCGCCCATGGACATACACGTCTTCAGCCAGAAGCGCCAACCGCTCGGTAAGTGTGTGTGTGTGTGCTTTCCCTTCCCATCATGCTCTGGAACAATGCACAGAGGGGCTGCTGGGTAAGAGGCTCTGCAGGAATGGTTCTGACACACGACTCACGGACACAATGGAGCGTCTGTTCTGTCCGCAGCGCTGATTGAACGCAGAGAATTTCTCACGGCGCTGACAGAATCCTGCGCTCGCCTCCGTCTCTCGCCCATCGCTGCCTCTCTCAGCCGCTTCAGCTCCCACAAATTAGGCTGTTTTCCGTTTTCATTTTTCTGGATTCTGTTTTGAATGGTCAAGTTAAATTTTAGTGATCAAAAAGCATGTCTTATTAATTGAAATAATGAAACTTACACAATTTAACAACATTTTATTAAACAGTTTACAAAAATTTGATTTTTAGGGCTCAATGAAATTAGTTATTTTTTCAGTTTTATTCTTCTCGATTCCGTTTTTTGATTATAATTTGACTTTTTGTAATGTGTGTAATGTTGCTGTTTGATCATAAACAACATCTTACGTTACGACGCTCAAAGTTCAATGCAAAAGGAGATATTTTCATTTACAGAAATCTTTTTAAGGATGGTCGGGACTACAACGAGCTTCTTCCCGGGATGGTGACATCACTAACCCTAAAATTTACATAAACCCCGCCCCCGAGAACATGTCGAGCTGCTTTAGAGAAGAGGAAGAGTTGTTGTAGTAGTTTTGATGCCATGCTGTCAATTTACACTCTCTCTCTCTCTGTGTGTGTGTGGTGTGTGTGTGTGTGTGTGTGTGAGGTAGACGTGACGAGTCCCTGCGCGCTGAAGAACGGCGGATGTTCCCATCTGTGTCTGCTGTCTCCGGTCAAACCGTATTACCAGTGCGCCTGTCCGACCGGCGTCCGGCTGCTGGACGACAACAAGAGCTGCAGAGACGGTGAGACACACACACACACACACACACACACACACATCAGCCAGTTAATGATGTTATCTGTGTCTCAGAAACTCGATTCAAACACAAGATCCGCCTCACCAGTCTGAGTTCAACAGGTTTCACTGTTAATGAGTCATTTTTAATTAGTCAAACATGTTTACAAGAACCTGCATTTGTATTCCTGGAGTGTAAATGAGCAGATATTGTAATAATAATCTAATAAACATGTCTGTAAAATCAGGATGTGGTTGAATCTGTTTTAATAATAATGTTGGTTTGATTCCCAGTGGATAAAAGTGTAATCGATCGTTTCTCTGCTTGGTTTTCTGGTCTGTATCCGCATCAGTATGTTGACTCTAGTATCGATCAGATCTGAAACACACACACACACACATCCTGCATTAACACTCGAGGGTTACCGTCCGCTGGTTGCCATGGTAACGTGTGATCCCGTGTTTCTGCCTCATTTCCTCCAATCGGAGGGAGCGGGTCACGTGACTGCAGCTGTCTGTCTGCTCTGAGTGAGCGATCGTCACTGTTTGAATGTGTTTGGCTGAAAGAGGCTCGTTTGTAAGGCCTTTTGTTTGCGTGGCTCCCCCCCACAGCACGGCCTGATGGGAGATCGTTCAGTCTGACTGTGATTGAACATGTTTAACACACACACAGGCCAAACATGGCTCAGTTCTGAGCTCTATAACTTCAGACTAGTGGAAAGAAAACGAGTGTTTATTTTTATTGCGCTTTATCCATCAGCGTCTGTAGATTTCAGTCTTTAAAGTTTGAGTCAGAAATCTCCAATCAGCAGCTTTAACTTTACGGTTTTATTCATATCTGTATTCTGAAGGTTTGTTCATATATCATTCACCTGATTTATACAACATTTTACTCAAAACACGGTGAAAATGTGTTTTTTCTGGCTGATTTATACGAGCATATACACTTCACGTCTGACCTCTGACCCTCACCAGGTCCCACTCAGCTGCTGCTTCTGGCCCGACGCACAGACCTGCGGCGGATCTCTCTGGACACTCCCGACTTCACCGACATCGTGCTGCAGGCCGACGACATCCGACACGCCATCGCCATCGACTACGACCCGGTGGACGGACACATCTACTGGACGGACGACGAGGTGCGGGCCATACGCCGGTCCTACCTGGACGGCAGTGACCCGCAGTTTGTGGTGACCTCGCAGGTGAACCACCCGGATGGAATCGCGGTGGACTGGATCGCACGAAACCTGTACTGGACCGACACCGGCACGGACCGGATCGAGGTGACCCGGCTGAACGGCACCATGAGGAAGATCCTGATATCGGAGGAGCTGGACGAGCCCAGAGCCATCGTGCTGGACCCCGTCGCGGGGTGAGACGTTTGTACACTCGACACTGTGTTTCACACCTCAGTTAGACGGCTGTTAATCATGTTTCTGCACATTCATGCGTGTGCTGAAGCGTGTCTGTCCCGTGTGTCGCCGCAGGTACATGTACTGGACGGACTGGGGTGAAGTGCCGAAGATCGAGCGCGCGGCTCTGGACGGGACGGAGCGGCTGGTGCTGGTCAACACGTCTCTGGGGTGGCCGAACGGACTGGCGCTCGACTACACGGAGAGAAAGATCTACTGGGGCGACGCCAAGACTGACGTCATCGAGGTGAGACGACTCGCCACATGTGTGCTAGCTTCACACGCAGCGCCGATGAACACGGCTAGATGACATCTTGAGAAATGCGCAAAAAAAGTCGTAATTGAGAGTTAAACTTCGTATTGTGAGAAAAAAGTTCGTATTGCGAGAAAAAAGTCAGAATTGCGAGTTATAAACTTCATATTGCGAGAAAAAAGTCAGAATTGCGAGTTATAAAGTTTGTATTGTGAGAAAAAAGTCGGAATTGCGAGAAAAAAGTCAGAATTGCGAGTTGCGAGAAAAAAGTCCCGAGTGCGAGAAAAGTCAGAATGCGAGTTATAAAGTTCGCGAGAGAAAAAGTCAGAATTGCGAGTTATAAAGTTTGTATTGTGAGAAAAAAGTCGGAATTGCGAGAAAAAAGTCAGAATTGCGAGTTATAAACTTCATATTGCGAGAAAAAAGTCAGAATTGCGAGTTATAAAGTTCGTATTGTGAGGAAAAAAGTTTGTATTGCGAGAAAAAAGTCAGAATTGCGAGAAAAAAGTCAGAATTGCGAGTTATAAAGTTTGTATTGCGAGAAAAAAGTCGGAATTGCGAGAAAAAAAGAATTTATAAAGTTCGTATTGTGGAAAAAAGTTGTATTGCGAGAAAAAGTCAGAAGTTATAAAGTATTGCGAGAGAAAAAAGTCAGAATTGCGAGTTAAAGTTTGTATTGCGAGAAAAAAGTCGGAATTGCGAGAAAAAAGTCAGAATTGCGAGTTATAAACTTCATATTGCGAGAAAAAAGTCAGAATTGCGAGTTATAAGTTGTATTGTGAGAAAAAAGTTTGCGAGAAAAAAGTTGCGAGTTATAAACTTCATATTGCGAGAAAAAGTCAGAATTGTGAGTTATAAAGTTCGAGAAAAAAGTCAGAATTGCGAGAAAAAAGTCAGAATTGCGAGTTATAAAGTTCGTATTGCGAGAGAAAAAAGTCAGAATTGCGAGTTATAAAGTTTGTATTGCGAGAAAAAAGTCGGAATTGCGAGAAAAAAGTCAGAATTGCGAGTTATAAACTTCATATTGCGAGAAAAAAGTCAGAATTGCGAGAAAAAATTCAGAATTGCGAGTTATAAAGTTCGTATTGTGAGAAAAAAGTCAGAATTGCGAGAAATTGCGAGTATAAGTTATTGTGAGAAAAAGTCAGAAGAAAATTGAATTTCAGATTGCAAGAAAAGTTCGTATTGCGAGAAAAAAAGTCAGAATTGCAAAAAAAAAGTCAGAATTGCAAGTTATAAAGTTCGTATTGTGAGAAAAGTCAGAATAGAAAAAAGTCAGAATTGCGAGAAAGTCAGAATTGTGAGAAAAATCAGAATTATAAAGTTCGTATTGTGAGAAAAAAGTCAGAATTGCGAGAAAGTCAGAATTGCGAGAAAAAAGTCAGAATTGCAAGTTATAAAGTTCGTATTGTGAGAAGAAAGTCAGAATTGCGAGAAGAAAGTCAGAATTGCGAGAAGAAAGTCAGAATTGCGAGAAGAAAGTCAGAATTGCGAGAAGAAAGTCAGAATTGCGAGAAGAAAGTCAGAATTGCGAGTTATAAACCTCGTATTGCGAGAAAGTCAAGTTATAACTTTTTTATTTCTTTATTCTGCGGCAGAAACAAGCTTCCATAATACAGTAATTTAATTTTCCACTTAAATACACAATAATTAAGTAGAGATATATTAAAGCTGTTTTTGGGAACTAGTTCGACACGTGTTCTCGTGCTGTCAGTCATCGGTCACGATTAGCTTCTGGTGCTTCAGCGCGTCTCAGTAGCCGTGTGTGTGTGTGTGTGTGTGTGTGTGTGTGTATCTGCTGCGCTGAGAGCTCACACTAACGGCACACACTCGCTGGGACTCTGACAGTCACATGATTATTTTGCATCATTATTTCCCACTCAAACCCAGCTGCACTCGTCGATTGAATCGGTTCTGAGTCTCGTGACGCGTCGGCTGCAGGACGGCCCGCTCCGCTCCGCGGTTTCACCCACATCTGGTTCCGATTGCGGCTCCAGTCCAGCTGCGGTCGCTCTGTTTAGAATAGAGCCGGAGTCTGAAAGCCACAGCGCTGCGGTCACGATCCGACCCAAGATGGAAACTTCATTTCACCAGAAACACGCTGTCATGGTGTATATATACTTACACACATGCGCCGGAGTGTTCCTGAGGATTCAGACGATTGTAAACATGAGCTCTGTGTCTTCATTAGCGTGTTCATTAACGAGCTCTGTGTCTCAGATGTTTATACGCTCTTGCTGCTGCAGTTGAAGGACAGCTCTCTGGTTAAAGGTGACACTGTTCATTCATCTGCTGGACACTGATTTAAATTCAGAGTGACTGGCGTCATTAGTAACCACGGCCACCGTTTCCGTGGATACAGTGTTGAGCACGAGCCGTGCAGCATTTCCTGTTATTCAGATGATGTCGTCTTCTGTTTGCAGCGGTGCTGTTAGTGACCCTTTGCTAAGCTCCGCCCCCCATCGGTTACTGTTGCTAAGTTTTACTAAACATCCCACAGCAGTGAACTTTTTATTTATTCATTTATTTTTTTTTTTTCTTTATTTTTACCTTTTTTATTTTGTATTCTTTTCAAATCTTTTGTATTTTTATATTTTATTTAATTTGATCTTTTTTTTCTTTTATCTTAAATCAATAAGAAAACTTATAAAAATAAGGTTTTTAAAAATAAAAAAATATTTCTTATCCTAAAAATAAAAATAAGATAAATAAAAATCTTAAAATATCTTTTAAAGCTTTTATTTGTAGTCTTATTTTTCTTTTTATTAAAAATAGTTTATTAAAAATTAAAAGATTTTTTTTCATAAAAATAAAATTGTTTTAAATAATATCTTATTTATTTTTCGCTTTTAAGAAATAAAAATAAGATAAAAAATAAAAAGATGAAAAATAAAAAACTTAAATTTTTTATTCATATTTTTGTTACTTTGCGCACATTCGAATTCATTTTTATTGTTATTTTTTAATATTATATATTTATTAACAATATCTTAATCTTATTTGTAATTAAATTAATCTTATTTTTCTTATTTCAGTTTTATTTGATCTTATTAAAAAGTTTATGAAAAAATAAAAATAAGAATTTTTTCATAACAATAAAATTTTTAAATAAAAATATATCTTTTTTTTAATTTTTATCTTAAGAAAACATTTTAAAAAATTAAATGTCATCTTTTTAATCTTTTTTTCTTATTTTTATTTGTTACTTTTTGCACATTTGAATTAATTTTTTATTGTTATTTTTTTATCATTATTACAGTCAGGGTTTGTATCCGTGATGTTTGTTCCTCTGCTGTCGTTCAGGTGATGGAGATGGACGGGTCGGGCCGGCGGGTTCTGGTGGACGATAACCTTCCTCACATCTTCGGCTTCACGCTGCTGGGCGACTACATCTACTGGACGGACTGGCAGCGGCGGAGCATCGAGCGCCTGCACAAGCGCAGCCTGGAGCGCGAGGTCATCATCGACCAGCTGCCCGACCTCATGGGCATCAAGGCCACATACGTCAAACAGACCTTCGGTGAGGACGCAGCGTCACGCTGACTCTAGAACAGCTCGCTTTTATAAAACGGTTACTTCATACACCCCGCAAGGTTAATTAAAATACATCACGTTGTTGATAACAATTTAAAAAGCAAAAGAGTGATTTAAAAAATATGTATAACAGTTGAGTTTATGGTGAAAAACTACATTACCCATGATGCTGTGCAGAAAATTCCACCAATCAGACAGTTGTGGCGAACAATTACACCAAATATAGCTCTTTAGCTCCTCCCCCTCGAATGCAACTCAGCCAATCATAATCACGGCTGGATCTGTTTCATGAAACTGATGTAGTTCGTTACACACATGACCGTGATGTCACTGCTTCTCTCTGATGCAGGTGTGAACCCGTGCGCGCTGGCTAACGGCGGCTGCAGTCACCTGTGTCTGTATAAGCCTCAGGGCGTGTCGTGCGCGTGTCCCATCGGTCTGGAGCTCATGGCCGATCTGAGCACCTGCATCGTCCCCGAGGCCTTCCTGCTGTTCTCACGCCACACCGACATCCGCCGCATCTCGCTGGAGACCAACAACAACAACGTGGCCATCCCGCTCACCGGCGTCAAGGAGGCCTCGGCGCTCGACTTCGACGTGACCGACAACCGGATCTACTGGACGGACATCACGCTGAAGGTGAGGACACACACACACACACACACAGCTGGAGGTTCTAGTCTTATTTGTGTGTTTCTGACGAGTCTCTGGTGTTCCTCAGACCATCAGTCGAGCGTTCATGAACGGCAGCGCTCTGGAGCACGTGGTGGAGTTCGGTCTGGACTATCCCGAGGGAATGGCCGTGGACTGGCTGGGCAAGAACCTGTACTGGGCCGACACGGGAACCAACCGCATCGAGGTGGCCAAACTGGACGGGCAGCACAGACAGGTTCTGGTGTGGAAGGATCTGGACAGCCCGCGAGCGCTGGCGCTGGACCCGGCCGAGGGGTGCGTGCGTGTTTATCGTGTGTGTGTGGTCATGTGACTTGTGCGCCGCTGTCTCACGCTCGGCCTGTCTTCCTCTCAGCTTCATGTACTGGACCGAGTGGGGCGGACGGCCGAAGATCGACCGCGCTGCCATGGACGGATCTGGACGCATCACTCTGGTGCCGAACGTTGGCCGTGCGAACGGACTGACCATCGACTACGCTGAGCGACGGCTGTACTGGACGGACCTGGACACCACGCTGATCGAGTCCTCCAACATGCTGGGTAATCATCTGTGACGTCAGTCTAAAAATACATGCTTCTCTGTTGAATTTAATTGTTCTCACGTTGTGGTTCTCAGGTCTGGAGCGCGAGGTGATCGCTGACGACCTGCCGCACCCGTTCGGCCTCACGCAGTACCAGGACTACATCTACTGGACCGACTGGAGCCAGCGCAGCATCGAGCGCGCCAACAAGACCAGCGGGCAGAACCGCACGGTCATACAGGGGCACCTGGACTACGTCATGGACATCCTGGTGTTTCACTCGTCCAGACAGGGCGGCTGGAACGCCTGCGCCTCCACCAACGGTCACTGCTCTCACCTGTGTCTGGCCGTTCCCGTCAGCAGCTTCGTGTGCGGCTGTCCGGCGCATTACTCGCTCAACTACGACAACAAGACCTGCAGCGGTGAGTGAACGCACATGCGTGTCTGCTTCCTGCTCGTGTTCGAGCGAATAGACGGTCGTTGTTAAAGATGATGAATAGTTAAATGACTCTGTCTGTCCGTCAGCGCCCACATCCTTCCTGCTGTTCAGTCAGAAGACGGCCATCAACCGCATGGTCATCGACGAGCTGCAGAGTCCTGACATCATCCTGCCCATCCACAGCCTCAGGAACGTGCGCTCCATCGACTACGACCCGCTCGACCGCCACCTGTACTGGATCGACTCGAAGCAGAACGTCATCCGCCGCGCGCAGGAGGACGGCAACCAGGTAAACGCCGCTGCCGCGAGACCCAGAGACTCGTGGGATTGCGTGTCACTCGTCTGATCGATTGCGTGTTGTTCTTTCTCAGAGCGTGACGGTGGTGTCCGGCGGCCCGAGCCTCGGCCTGCAGCCCTATGACCTCAGCATCGACGTCTACAGCCGCTTCATCTACTGGACCAGCGAGGTGACCAACGTCATCAACGTCACGCGCACCGACGGCTCACGGGTCGGCGTGGTGCTGCGCGGAGAACACGACAAACCCCGCGCCATCGTGGTCAATCCTGAGCGAGGGTGAGCGTCGCTCCTTCAGGCTCTTCAGGGCTTGTGCGTGTCACGTGTTCTCAGCGTCTGCCGTCTCTCCCGCAGGTACATGTACTTCACCAATCTGCAGGATCGCTCGCCGAAGATCGAACGCGCCGCTCTGGACGGGACGGAGCGCGAGGTTCTGTTCTTCAGCAATCTGGGGAAGCCGGTCGCTCTGGCCGTCGACAACGAGCTGGGAAAACTCTTCTGGGTCGACATGGACCTGCGGCGCATCGAGAGCAGCGACCTGTCCGGTGAGCCCGCGGGGTCAAAGGTCACGCGGTCAGACACTGTGTTCGTCCTGCACGCGTTTGTCTGAGCATTTCACACAAACCTCAGAATTGGCATATTTAACTAAAACTAAAGCCATATTTGAAATCGCATAAATGTCTAAATTTTGCATTATTTAGTTTAACTTGTTATACTAAAATCACGAAAACTGAAATAAAAATGAATAAAATGACAAAAACAAAGTTAAAATGGAGCATATAAAAATAAATACTGTCATCGTCTCCTTCCCTGTTATTTCCTCTCGTGTCTCAAAATCTCCTCGTCCAATGAGTGCTTTCCTTGGCCCCGCCCCTCAGTCCCTGACCACTCCCCTCTCTCCGCCCACCCCTCCAGGAGCCAATCGGATCGTGATCGAGGACTCCAACATCCTGCAGCCGGTGGGTCTGACGGTGTTCGGGAATTACCTGTACTGGATCGACCGGCAGCAGCAGATGATCGAGCGCATCGATAAGGTCACGCGTGAGGGACGCACCAAGATCCAGGCGCGCATCGCCTCTCTGACCGACATCCACGCCGTCCACGAGCTGGACATGGAGGAGTACAGTAAGTGTGTGTGTGTGAGTGAGTGAGTGCAAGTGTGTGTTGATCGTGTCAGCTGATCTCTGTGTGTGTGTGCAGATAAACACCCCTGCACGTCTGATAACGGCGGCTGCTCGCACATCTGCATCGTGAAAGGAGACGGAACCACGCGCTGCTCGTGTCCCGTTCATCTGGTGCTGCTGCAGGACGAGCTCTCCTGTGGAGGTGCTTCTGTTGGTCAGTTTGTACAGCGTTCACAGCACGTTTCTCTCACGCTCACATGTCCGTCCGTTCCTCCTCAGAGCCGCCCACCTGTTCTCCTGAGCAGTTCTCCTGCGTGTCCGGCGAGGTCGACTGCATCCCGCAGGCCTGGCGCTGCGACGGCTTCGCCGAGTGTGACGACAGCAGCGACGAGCGCGACTGTCCCGTCTGCTCCGACGAGCAGTTCCAGTGCGACAGCAAGCAGTGCGTGGACGTGTCGCTGCGCTGCAACGGAGAAATCAACTGCCAGGATCGCTCGGATGAGAGCAACTGTGAAGGTAACGCCCGCGAGCCGCTCCTCGTGATAATAGTGTCTTCCTGTGCGACTCTCTCACGCTTCTGTCCGTCTGCTGCAGTTCTCTGTCCCGTGGATCAGTTCGCCTGCGCCAACGGCCAGTGCATCGGACGACACAAGAAATGTGACCACAACACGGACTGCACGGACAACTCTGACGAGATTGGCTGCTGTACGTCATCACAGTCTTACTTTCAAATTTAAAAAAAGCGATATGAAGCTGGCATGGTGTTAAAACACAAACTTAATTAAAGGGTTAGTTCACCAAACAATGACATTACTCACCCTCATGTAAGACCCTCGTTCATCTTCAGAACACAAATTAAGATATTTTTGATGAAATCCGAGAGGTGTATGACTCCTATAATATAATCAACACTTTCAAGATCCAGAAAGGAACTAAAGACATCGTTAAAACAGTCATGTGACTGCAGTTGTTCAACCCTAATGTTATGAAGAGACGAGAATACTTTTTGTGCGCAAAAACAAAACAAAAATAACCACTTTATTCAACAATCTCTTCTCTTCTGTGTCATTCTCATTCGTTGTTTACGTCCAGCGCTTCTATGTGCATCGTGCTGATCACATGACCAGCTTTGGCCAATACTGAGCCGGCATTCGGATGTAAACACGGAAGCTTCACTGTGTTACTGTGTCACCTGCAGAAGATAATGACACAGAAGAGAAGAGATTGATGAATAAAGTGGTTATTTTTGTTTTGTTTTTGCGCACAAAAAGTATTCTCGTCTCTTCATAACATTAAGGTTGAACCACTGCAGTCACATGACTGTTTTAATGATGTCTTTAGTTCCTTTCTGGATCTTGAAAGTGTTGATTATATTGCTGTCTATGGACGAGTCTCTCAAATTTCATCAAAAATATCTTAATTTGTGTTCTGAAGATGAACGAAGGTCTTACGGGTGTGGAACGACATGAAGGAGAGTAATTAATGACTTAATTTTTGGGTGAACTAACCCTTTAAAAGCCTTAATTGTCATCTGAAACCAGGTTAACTGGTGATGTCTGATTCTCTGCTTTCGTCCTCAGATGCGACAGAAGAGCCTTCCTTTCCTCCCACCAACACCATCGGCTCCATCGTGGGCGTCGTGATGGTGTTGTTCGTGGTGGGCGCCGTGTACTTCGTGTGCCAGCGCGTCCTGTGTCCTCAGATGAAGGACGACAGCGAGACCATGACCAATGACTTCGTGGTCCACGGATCCTCGTCGGTGCCGCTGGGATACGTGCCGCACCCCGGCTCTCTGAGCGGCTCGCTGCCAGGTGAGGGACGCGCCGCCGCTCGCGCAGAGACGTCAGGTGTGTGTGCGGATGCTCACGTGTGTTTCTCTCTCAGGCATGTCTCGGGGGAAATCTGTCATCGGCTCGCTGAGCATCATGGGCGGCAGCAGCGGGCCGCCGTACGACCGTGCTCATGTGACCGGAGCCTCGTCCAGCAGCTCCTCCAGCACCAAGGGCACGTACTTCCCTCCGGTCAGTCGCTGCTAGCTTCTGTCTCTAATCAGAGTTTACATTCAGTTAGTTTAAAGGGTTAGTTCACCCAAAAATGAAGTTTCTGTCATTAATTTCTCTCCCTCATGTCGTTCCACACCCGTAAGACCTTCATTCATCTTCAGAACACAAATTAAGATATTTTTGATGAAATCTGATGAGGCCTGCATAGCCAGCAAAATGACATTTCCTCTCAAGATCCATTAATGTACTAAAA
This sequence comes from Culter alburnus, assembly GCA_028476615.1. NCBI lineage: Eukaryota > Metazoa > Chordata > Actinopteri > Cypriniformes > Xenocyprididae > Culter > Culter alburnus. Next base: position 162,482 of record JAOTNS010000547.1, read on the forward strand.
ACATATTTAAATCAGTTCATGTGAGTACAGTGGTTCAATATTAATATTATAAAGCCACGAGAATATTTTTGGTGCGCCAAAAAAACAAAATAACGACTTATATAGTGATGGCCGATTTCAAAACACTGCTTCAGGAAGCTTCGGAGCGTTATGAATCTTTTGTGTCGAATCAGCGGTTCGGAGCGCCAAAGTCACGTGATTTCAGCAGTTTGGCGGTTTGACACGCGATCCGAATCATGATTCGACACAAAAGATTCGTAACGCTCCGAAGCTTCCTGAAGCAGTGTTTTGAAATCGGCCATCACTATATAAGTCGTTATTTTGTTTTTTGGCGCACCAAAAATATTCTCGTGGCTTTATAATATTAATATTGAACCACTGTACTCACATGAACTGATTTAAATATGTTTTTAGTACATTAATGGATCTTGAGAGGAAATGTCATTGCTGGCTATGAAGGCCTCACTGAGCCATCAGATTTCATCAAAAATATCTTAATTTGTGTTCTGAAGATGAATGAAGGTCTTACGGGTGTGGAACGGCATGAGGGAGAGTAATTAATTAATCAGTTTTCATTTTTGGGTGAACTAACCCTTTAAGGTCTTAAATATAGTTAAAGTCAAGGTGATGATAATGTTGTCGTATCAGCCAATCAAAATTCAAATGTGTTGAGTATACATTTCTATTGAAGTTGGTTGATGTACTATTGAATAAATATAAAATGCATCATTAATTTTAACAATAACAATATTTTTATTACAATAATGTTAAATTCCAGATCCTGAATCCCCCTCCGTCTCCGGCCACCGTGAGGTCACAGTACACCATGGAGTTCGGATACTCGTCCAACAGCCCATCGACGCACCGGTCGTACAGGTAACGCGGCGTGACGCAGATGATGACGTGTGTCAACAGTGTTCAGCGTTTGACTCTGTGTGTGTGTGTGTGTGTGTGTTCTGCAGCTACAGGCCGTACAGTTACCGTCACTTCGCCCCTCCGACGACGCCGTGCAGCACAGACGTGTGCGACAGCGACTACACACCGGGCCGCCGCGCTCCGCACACGTCCAGCGCCGCCGCCGCCGTCAAGGGCTACACCAGTGACCTGAACTACGACTCGGAGCCGCTGCCGCCGCCGCCCACCCCGCGCAGCCAGTACCTGTCGGCGGAGGAGAACTGCGAGAGCTGCCCGCCGTCGCCCTACACCGAACGCAGCTACTCGCACCACCTGTACCCGCCCCCGCCCTCGCCCTGCACGGACTCGTCCTGAGCCCCGCCCCCGCCGCGATAAGCCCCGCCCACATCCTTTATGTAAATAACGTGCGTCTGGAGACTCTATCTCGGGTCTGGCGGCTCTCTGTACATTTTTTAAAAGAAAAGAAAACATATTTATATATTTTCTATACAGTGTTTATTGATTACGCCATAGAGCTTTGTATTAAAAGAAATTTGTACATTCTTTTTTTTTTTTTTTTTTTTTTTTAAAGAGAAAGATTTATTAAATCCACACAGACGTGATGCGTTGCCTTAATCCAGGAGTTCGGAATCAAACGCGCCCCCGTGTGCGTCAATGCCAAATAGACGAGGCGTGTCGCCCCCCTGCAGGCTCGGAGCAGCACCACACTGTGATCTGACTCACAATCACAAGATGGTACTCGTATTTTTCTACTATTTTTCTACTGAAGACGTCACGGATGTGCCCTCATCTGCGCCTGACGAAGGCAGAACTGCTTTAGTTTCTGAAGCGCGGCCTTCGTTCGCTCGCGTCACGGACGACTTCTCGTGCCTGAGCGTTTTTTTAAAGAACCATTTTTCACTTTTTTAAATCTCAGTGCCCACAAAAGGTTGATTATTTTTGTACCACATACTGTGTAGATACTGTATTTATAAGCTATAATCATCATCATCCTCATGTCCTTGCAGTGCTGCTGTTGTCCTGTTTCGTCCCGTCAGTAAACCAACAGTCCCGAGACAATCTGTGATGTGTTTTTTGTGTGCTGAAGCTCCTCTAGTGTCTGTTAGTTTCCCACAATGCATCGGTTTCTGTGTTCGTAGCACTTCTGCAGGAGCTTTTATAAAGAAGGGAAACTCACCAGCACAAATATCCCATATTACCCATCAGTCTTCATCGTTTGCTGGTGTGACTGTGTTGTTTTGTGTGTCCGACAGCAGCTTCGGTACAATCATGAATGTGTGTCAGAAACAGCGGCTCCAAATCTCTCTGTATCCCAATCCTGTTCTGCAAGGGCTTCTGGGTAACGCCACGTTTTTAGTTCCTTTATGATTCTGCTCACACCAGCATTTCTGTTTTCTCAGCTGCACTTTACAGGAGCGGTTCAGTTTGTGTCTCATTACCGTCATCCGTCGGTGGGTTTTAGTTGAACTTTCGTCGCCACTGAACCCTGTGGGAAGCGTCACGGGTCAGACATTGTTGCTGGAATTGCGGGAAAAATGTCTAAAGCACTTTGAAGGAGTGAGCAGGATTGATTCACGACAGAATCTCGTCATTATTCATGTTTTATTTTGGATTCCCGTGGTGCTTTGCGAGGATGTGTTCAAAGGTGACCAACATTTGGTTTCTCATCAGTCATGAAATTTCCACAATCTCGAGTTTTTGTACATTGTACATGCTTTACGTGTAAAACATTGTATAAAAATGGATGTGTACAGCTCATTCAGTCACGACTATAAGCTGTTGTAACAAATGAAATGATCTTTTTTTAATAAAACTGAGTGAACTTTTACATTTAAAATTCTTCTCATTGGCCATTTATGAGGCTGAAGTTCCGCATTTGTCCACACGGTGGCGCTGCTGCTTCACATGTATAGTTAAAACCATAGACATATACACACAGATGCCTCATTAGCGGCCGTCCGCCATATTGGAGCGGTCCGTGAACATTCGAGAGCAAGTTGACGGCGTCTGCAACCGTAGTTAGATGCATGTATGAATATATCAGCAGATGATTTCACTAAAAAATAAAACAAGACGAGTTACCATGGTAAAAGTAAAAACATTAAAAGTACATAGTAAAAAATATGTAATATTGAGTTAATACGTATAAAAACACAAACTAACACATTCTCACCTGTGGAAGTTTATCCAATTTCTTCGGGAATTTAAATCTCGGCGCGGTTTCACAACCAGAAGCTGCGGAATGTTGTGCCATGATGACCGTTGCAAGATGGCGGACGCGCCAACATTTATGATCGGTGGAATGAGGCATCTATGGTTAACATCCGCCGCTCATTTACACTAACGTTATTTTACGTTTTCAGGTTTCATAATACTTTAATGCTTCAAACAAGTTTTACTAAATGTCTGTGTCGGCAAATATCTTTATTGATTTATTATTATTATTATTATTATTATTTGAAGGTAGATACCTGTATTTTATGTGTTTTATTCTTTAATCGAGATGTTTCATGTCTTCATTAACTCTGTTTATTAGGACTCTTTTTCAGGTTCGTAAAGCACCTGCACAGACGGTGGAAAATTTGTATTTTAAGTTATGTATTGTCTGAGGCACAAATAACGAGCTTTCAAATTTGCAGCAGACATGATTAACTCTGTTAATATGATTTGCATTTATAGTAAACATACTAAAGGCTCCTGCTGCGAACCGGTTCGTTATAAAGAATCGGATCAAAAGAACGATTCATTCATCAATCGTACGTCACTAATGATTGTTTGCTGTTGTCGCAGAAACAAAACTGCTTTAACCTTTAACCTCTTCTGTCGTCACAGCACGAGAGTCAGTGTTTGTTTGATGAATTATTGTTTTGTCTGGTCTGCTGGACGCTCGAACTCTTCACAGCGACTATAATATAATCTCTGATTTTTTTGATTGAATGACAGCAGCTCATTTGCATCGCTGAGAACAGCGGCAGTGACGTCACCGTGGAAACTATTCTGTTGCTAGGCGACAGTCACACTGGAGAGGCGCAGAAAAAAATGTGTTCTACGTGAAATTATTCTCTACACTTTCCGTTTCATCATTCTTCAAACATTATGGGAAAGATACCTTTGAATGTTCTCTGAATCTGAAACAAGTAGAAACATAAAAAACGTCCAGCTGAAACGTACAAATAAAGTTTTTGTGCTGTTTTGAGAACAATATTAAAGAGGAACGCTCTATTAACGTTACTGGTAGAACGTTTATTTATAACTTTGAGAGAACCTTGCCACAACGTTCCCTGGTTAGTGTCCCCGCGTCCTAATGTCCATCCTAAATACTGTAGTATGTGAGATTACAATAAGTGTGTCCCAAAGTATAGTATGTTGAAGAGAGTATGCAAAAGTCCCCGGATGGTCTACTTTGAACTCGGAGTGTGCACACTATAACGGCTAATATTGCCCACAACCCAACGCGCTTTGGAGGAGGATTGATTCAGAACTACAAACACGAATAAAGTGTTAAAAAAAACTACAAACATGGCAGGTGTGTGTGTGTCACGTCACCGACGGTTAAAAGGGTGACTAATCAACAATTAACCTGATCAAATATTTATTTGATGTTACCCGTGTTATATTTCATCTGCAATAACAATGTGGACTTTTATATTATGCAAACATGAGGAGTCTCTGTGTGAAAACCCGCGACTGGATGGAAGATCGTGCTGCTACTTTTCTCTCCAAACACAGTAGGAAATTTAAATTAAATTAAATGTGGAGGATTTTAACAAGATGATTGACAGGCCAGTTTACAGTGACAGGATTGTGTAACAATGCGACAGATGTGATAGTTTGTCCCAAAGCTTCAAAGACTTGCGCTTGCGAAAGACGGTGTGCTTTTTATTATGAATGGGAGAAAGTGCAACGAGCAAAATGCAAAGTCCCTTTCACTCGACGGCCATCTTTAAAACGCCGCTCGGGCATCCAAATGCAGCTTATATCTCTCTGAATGGGGAAACATCAAATTCTCCAAAGCTGTTCGCCAAGCTTTCGATTAAATTTCATATTTGAAATCACCAATGAAATCTGACATCAACTGTCTCATAAATTATGTTTCTAAACGCTCGAATCATGATTAAAAAAACGGTATTTTTCAGGCTGGATCAACCTAATGCGCATGCGCAGTCCTAAATGCGCGTCTCTTGTGCCTCATTTCAGAGGCGCGCGTCTGACTGTTTCTATAGAAACCGGAGCTTCTAACGGCTGCTGCAGTGACGCAATGACTTTACCAATCGGCAATTGGCTCTTATTTAGAAGGCGGGACTTATTCCGCCATATTGCGCGTTTCACTTTCTCCCCTTCAAAACAATCCGCGTGACGCGTCTTGGCGGAATAATAAGTCCCGCCTTCTAAATAAGAGCCAATCACCGATTGGTAGAATCATCGCGTCACTGCAGCAGCCGTTAGAAGCTCCGGTCAGAGATGCGCACTTAGCTTGTGCTTTTTGTCATGATTCGAGCGTTTAGAAACCAAATTTATGAGATAGTTGTTGTCAGATTTCATTGGTGATTTCAAATATGAAATTTAATTGAAAGCTTGGCGAACAGCTTTGGAGAATTTGATGTTTCTGAGCTGCACTCATGCCCGAGAGGCGTTTCAAAAAGATGGCCGCGAGTGAAATGACTTTGGTCTACTCTTGCTACACACTTCACAAAGAGTACATACATACTTTTAGGGCGTAGTATAAGTAGGCAAATTGGGACCCAGTGTGTGTTGAATAATGCTTAACCTTCATGATTTCTCACATTTATGGTCATAAAACCTCAAAGCGACTGATTTTTCACCCCAGCTCTGCAATCAGTGACACTGAAGGTGAAATAGAACTGAATAGAATTTACTTTATTGCTACACAGCACGTCTCATACTTGTAGCCCTTTAATCTGATTGGCTGAAAGGCGTTCATCAGTCATGTGATCACCTGGGAACCAATCACAGCCGTGATGTTCAGAACAGTTGGATACAGCGCTCATGCACTATTTATACAGTTTTAATATTAATTAGTGTATGTTTTAAAGTATTTCACTCCATTCACACAGTCTTAAGTGGCAATTTTGAAGTTTCTGTTCTGGATGAGCCATTTTATCAGATGAAGAGCAGCTCTAAATGTTTTAATAGACTGTTGAACATGTTCAAGTACCACTTGTTTTATTTCAGCAATCAATAACAGATCAATATCTCCAGAAATGCTCCTTCAAACGCACTCCTTACACAGAATCATTGTTTCATAAAAATAACGGTTGATCTGTCTCATGAACGATTATATCATCAGTTGTTTGACTTTATTGTAAAAATAAACATTGATCACTGTAGATTTGAGGTCTGTGTAAATGTACGATGCTTAAGCGAGTCCGTATCGAACGATTCAGAGATTCGGGATTCAGTCGCTGCTTCTGATTCGTTCCGTCTTCAGCTCATTTTCACAGCTTTAGGAAACTCTGATTCTGTCCTTCTCATCAAAATCATCAAATACAGATCGTTCAGGTCTGAACCCAGCCAACAAGTATGTTCTAAGAACATTTAGCTAAATTTATAAAAACGTCATTTATGAAAAACGTTCAAAACCTCGATTTTTTTTGTGTGTGTGCGAATATAGGGAACGTTACTTTTGAATGTTCTCTGAACGTTAGATGAACGTCCAACTAAAACTTTTCAGGTAAAAACCTTCCATGCATGAACGATGTTTTGTGCAAACGTTTTGAGAACATTATTAAAGACCAGATAACTTTGAATAAACGTTCTACTAATGTTTGTTCATAACATTAAGAGAACATCCTGTTAGCTGGGAATGAGTCCGTATGGCGATTCAATGCCTCTGCTTTGACCTCTGATGACCCTTTACCAAGGCAAACCTTCAATAAACAGCTACACAAGACTGATCACAGGTCAGTATTTCCCATGATTCCAGTCTCAGGAGTCTGTGAAGGAAACGACACAAACATCAGCACTGTGCTGGATCGTTTCTTTCATACTAAAAGCACCACTGAATAAGAACGCGACGCAGACTGAAGAGTTTCTCTGCGTCTCACCTGAAGCTCTGGAGGCTTTGGAAGCAGTTTATCGAATCAAATCCTTCTGTGATCGAGTGTGAATGATGGACGGTGTGGATGAGAAACACTGAGACTGTTCAATGATGATGGAGAGAATCAGATCTGTGTGTGTTTGATTCTCGATCTTCACTCTGAACTGATTCAGAACTTCCTGAGATCATAATTCAACAACCGACACAACGATACAATGACAAAAGACACGCTCAAGGCAAGACACTACAGGCCAAACTGCTCTGAGCTCCACAAGTGTTTATTTTATTGCACTTTATCTATTTGTGTCTGTGGATTCAGAATAAAGGGGCGGGGCCTGCTTGAGTTGGTTAGTAGTGTGTTGAAACTGGCGGTTATGGTAAGGGGCGGGACATTTCCCAAACACCAATCACAACACACTGCTCCAGCCGACCAATCAGAAGGAGGAGCTTCATAGAGACAGGAACTAAACAGAGCGTTACTGACAGACTGGGAAGAGAGGAGCTGCACCAATGGAGAATATGAGGAGAATAATCAACATTCAAGCAGGAAAACCTGCTCTAGTAGAGCACAAAAACATAATATGGCCTCTTTTAAAGGAACACTCCACTTTTTTTGAAAATAGGCTCATTTTCCAATTCCTCTAAAGTTACACAGTTGAGTTTTACCGTTTTCGAATCCATTCAGCCGATCTCCGGGTCTGGCGGTACCACTTTCAGCGTAGCTTAGCATAGTTCATTGAATCTGATTAGACCGTTAGCATCTCGCTCAAAAATGCTAAAGTGGTACCGCCAGACCCGGAGACCGGGTGAATGAATTCGAAAACGGTAAAACTCAACTGTGTAACTCTAGGGAAGTTGGAAAATGAGCCTATTTTCAGAAAAAGTGGAGTGCTCCTTTAAGTTTTTCACCCGTAGTGTCTTGCCTTCATTTGGATTGTTGAGGTACTGGATATCCTGCGAGAGACGAGTACAAATTTGAATGAGAACAAATGGGAGAAACAAGCGCCAAACGAAGCAAGCGTCTAGTGCCGCGCGTCGACACTGAGTAATGTCAGTCTTCAGGAAACCTCGATTATCTCCATGCTGCCGGAGAAGCTGGACTGGCTGCCAACCGTTCCCAGCTCCTCTCCGGAGCGAGTCTCCGACACGCCATCTCCGAACTCCATCTGGCAGCTCCTGCGCTTCAGCTGCTTCTCGAAGCTGCTCTCCTCGTGCCAGCTCCTCCGGGAGTCTCCGCAGTCCCCGCTGCGCTGCCGGCCGCGCCTCCTCACCGCCTCCAGACCCGGAGCGCAGCCGCCGCCGCTGAAGATGGCCGAGGGTGGAGTAGAAGCGCGCCGACTCCGAGGAGAGGAACCAGCCTCCGAGGACGATGTCCGAGTGCCATCCCTTCAGCACGGACGAGTGCGGCAGGATGCCAGACGGGGATTCGTCCACGCTGCCGCTGCGCTGGAGCGTCTGCGGACACAAGGCTTTACTGTCCCGCTCCTTGTCCGGACTTTGCTCTGGTGTGTTTTGTTCTGAAACCTCCTGCACCGGCGAGAACTGGCAGGGCGGTTTGTCGGCAAACGCTCGCAGAGGCGCTCCGGACTCGCCGTACGTCTTGATGTCCAGGGAGAAGGAGCGTTTGGGCCGGCTGCTCTCCTCCGGGTCCTCTCCGAGCTGCAGGCCGCAGAGTGCCCGAGCCAGCAGATGCTCCTCCGGGACGCCGGCCAGAACGCAGGGCATCGTCAGCGGCTCCAGCAGGTCCGAGCCGCATGGCTTCTGCTCGTCTGACGCGTCCGCTCTGGGTTTGACCGCCGTGTCGCTCTTCAGCTTCTTCTCAAAGTCCAGCAGCTGACCGAGGAAGTTGAAGTTGGGTGAGATGGTCGGCCGTTTCTCCTTCTCACGAACCTGCAGGAGGTGAGATCACACGGTCACAGCGTGTCCAAAACACACGTCACATGATAAAGGCCCGTTCACACCGAGAACGATAACTGTATTAATGCACGATGTTCTTCTGTTCGGTTTTGTCGTCTGTCTCTTTAAATGCTCGAGCTCTTTAAAGCAGGATGGATTCTGATTGGCTGTCAGTGTTTTTATCGTTCATCAGCTGGAAAAAAAATCGCTCTGAATGTGATTCCAACGATATTGTCTCTGTCGTTATCGTTATAGTTGTGGTGTTACTCTGCTATCTTTATCATTATAGTTATCATCCTTGGTGTGAACGGGCCACACGCTCTTCTGATTGGCTGGAGTTTGGATTGATTTGGTCACGTCTGGTTAGGGATACGGCGTGACAGTCGAGCTCATGAGTCACATCTCAACCCAAAACCAAAGGAATGAAGATGTTATAACTACTGACGTCGACATTTAAATCAATTAAAGGCAAATACTATCATGATGTATAAATACTCCCCTATTTGAATGTCATACTTCACACTACCGTAGTAAAATGTGTCATCAAAAAGGCTCACAGAAGAACGACGGTCACATGATCTGGCCTTACCGGTACGCTTCATCTAATGACATGTCCATCCTCTTCATGATGTAGGCGATGGCGATGGTGGCCGAGCGGGAGATTCCCGCCAGACAGTGAACCAGGACTCGGGCGTTACTGGCCTTGGCTTTCTCTGACAGGAAACACACACACAAATCAGTGCTTACATCACCACAGCACTTCCTGTCAGCTGACCTCAGACTCTCAGCACAATCAACATGACAGAAGAATCATGATAGAGCGCAAAAGTCGGTTCCAGAAGTACAAACTCATTCATTTTTAATGATAACTTATAAACCTTTAAAGACCTTTCAAAATAATCATGTTTAACAGCCGAATTTGTGGTGGAAAAACTACATTACCCATGATACTGTGCAGAAAAATCCACCAATCAGAGTCGTGATGATCAAATTGCGCTAAAAGAGCTTTACAGTCACATTATATATGTGTGTGTGTGTGTGTGTGTGTGTGTGTGCATAGTTTTCTATAGAAACAATACAACTTTAAATGAATAATTTGATATTTCTCCCATTATTTTTAATCTGGTTATGTCATTTGCAATGACTCATGGGATTGTAGTTTTTCCTCATTAAAGCCATTAAGTCTTATATCTTTCTTTTTGTTTGTAACATTTTTAATCACCAATTTAATATTAATATTTAATTTAATTTTAATACTTAATTAAAAATGTAATTAAATAGTTAAAATTAAAATAGTTTAATTTAGCTAATATTTCATTTTAATAAGTATTACATTTAAGTGAAATTTTAAAAATAAAATACAATTTTACATTAAACATAAAAACAAAAAATTATTAAATATAAAAAATATTCCTGTTTTCAGATGGTTTTTGGCTTTAAATCAATGTATGCAATGCTGAAAAATGAACAAAAAAAAGTGGGCGGCACTAATGCATCACAAGCTCGGTCATGTGACCCTGTCTGACCTATGAACTCCACCGATCTGTCCAGCCAGGGCAGGATCTTCTCACAGAAGCTGTCGTTGACCGGCACCCGCAGGAAGTGCGACTCTGGGATGAAGTCCGGTTTGGGGCAGGTGTTGCTGGCGTTGAGCACGTAAGCGATGTCGTTCTGCTGCATGATCTCCTGCGGGAACACGTCACACGCATCAGCACGTGTCCTGACCCGCGTCAGACGCCCTCACGCTGCAGTGAACCTCACCTGGTTGAGCACGTCTCTCTGGCAGCCCAGGTACAGGTGCGGCAGGATCCGCGTCGGCCCGCTGCTGCTCACGGGAAGGCAGGGCTGAGAGATGCAGGACGGCACCAGCGTGGACTTCCCTTCACACAGACCCGGGAACAGGTGCGAGAACTCGGCGAAACCACCTGCGGACAATGAAGACAGACTGAGCCTCGGAAACCAGACGCTCACGAAGGAGTCATGTGCTGAGGAGAGCGTGATTGTGAGGTCTGGCGTCAAACATGCTGAATATGAGTGAAAGCAGATGAATCGTGTCTCAGTCGTTCCTGTTAATGATCACGTTAATCAGCTGGATCAGTCAGACGATGAGTGTTTGTTCATGTTAATTGCTCTTGACCTCATTTATTGATCTCTCGATAGATCAGTAACCGTGTGTTCTAGCGTTACACAATCACCTGACCTGATTATCAGTCTGTTTCCTCACCGATGACATCATCACCTGACAACTAACCCCCCCGAAATCAATCAAAGAAAAAACCCAGAGGGAAATATGTTCATGTTCTCACATTACAGTAAAACACACGAAACAGTTAGTGACGTACTCGAGCCTCAGAACTCTTCTCACATCCTCCATCTCTGGATTCACTTCCTGTGTGATGTCAGCGGTTAATGTGACACACTCACACACACTCTCATGCGCTGTCAGTGTGAGCACTAGTACTAGTGATGTTTTTGATGTGTTCGACTCACCTGAGAGCAGGTGGACTGATGGGAAGCTCTTCTCCAGCTTGGCCAAAAGGACGCTGAGAAAGGCGTCAGGTGACAGGGAGGCGGGGTCAGACGAGCTCTGGTCATACACCACGACCTCTTGACCCTGGAGCTCCAGCTGAAAACACACACACATTGAGTTACAAACTGGTTTATTTAGAGTAAAAGTATCTGCTTTAGTTTGATTCTGATCCTCAGTGATCTGATCTCCACTCATGTTGCTTCTGTTGTGTCAGTGTAGATAACTACTCTAGTTAGTAGCTTAACGCTTGAAAAGGGAAGTGTGCACAGATAACTATGGGATGAGGTCACTCGGCAACCTGTTGCTAAGGCGTCTCAATGGCCTTTGTGAGAGACGATGGCTTGTTTGTTTCATTTGTTGTATGAGCGCACACACACACGCACACACACACACACACTGCTGATTTTATACAACAGCTCAATAAATAAGAGGTTAATATTTTGCTAGTTCAGACACAATATTGTCTGTTTTTGCTCAGTTTTGCCAATGAAAATATGACCTATAAAGCCTCAGTCTCTGAGCAACACGGCGCTGATTCAATGGCCCATTCACACCAATAATGATAACTATAACGAAAACTATAATAATAATTGTGACGAAAACTTTAGTGAAGACTACAACAAAAACTAAAATGAAAACTATAACACAAAATATAATGATAAATATAATGATAAATATAGCGTAAACTATAACGATAACTATAGCTGCAATAAAAACTGTAATGATAACTAAATTGATAACTATAGCGTCCACACCAGCGGACGATATCCTTCTGTTTATTATAAGCGCTGCAGTTTTGTCGTCTGTCTCTTTAAATGCTCGAGCTCTTTAAAGCAGGATGGATTCTGATTGGCTGTCAGTGTTTTTATCGTTCATCAGCTGATATGGTTTCTCTGTGTTGTTATAGTTGTGCTGTGAACTCACTATTCTTATAGAGTTTAGGTTTGTTCACACCAAGAACGAAAGCTATAACAATAACTACAAAAACTGTAAAGAAAACTATAATGATAAATGGAAGCTTGTTTTTGCCGCATAATAAAAAAATAAAAAAGGTAATTGTGACTGTCTAGATTTTGACTTCTTTCTCTCAATTCTGAGTTTATATCTCACAATCCTGACTTTTTTCCAGCATATTTCTGTTTATATCTCGCAATCCTGACGTTTTTCTCACAATTCCGAGTTTTTATATCTCGTAATCCTGATTTTTTTTTCTCGCAATTCTGAGTTTTTATCTCAAAATCCTGACTTTTTTCTCTCAATTCTGAGTTTATATCTGACAATCCTGACTTTTTCCAGCATATTTCTGTTTATATCTTGCAATCCTGACTTTTTTTCTCGCAATTACGCGTTTATATCTCGCAATCCTGACTTTTTTCTCGCAATTCCGAGTTTATATATCTCGCAATCCTGACTTTTTTCTCACAATTCTGAGTTTTTATATCCTGCAATCCCGACTTTTTTCTCGCAATTCCGAGTTTATATCTGACAATCCTGACGTTTTTCTCTCAATTCCGAGTTTATATATCTCGCAATCCTGACTTTTTTCTCACAATTCCGAGTTTTTATATCTCACAATCCTGACTTTTTTCTCACTATTCCAAGTCTTTATACCTCACAATCCTGACTTCTTTCTCTCAATTCTGAGTTTATATCTGACAATCCTGACTTTTCCAGCATATTTCTGTTTATATCTCTCAATCCTGACTTTTTCTCGCAATTCCACTTTATATCTCGCAATCCTGACTTTTTTCTCACTATTCCAAGTTTTTATAACCTCGCAATTCTGACTTTTTTCTCACACCGAGTTTATATCTGACAATCCTGACTTTTTTCTCACAATTCCGAGTTTATATCTGACAATCCTGACTTTTTTCTCACAATTCCAAGTTTATATCTGACAATCCTGTCTTTTCTCGCAATTCCAAGTTTATATCTGACAATCCTGTTATTTTTCTCGCAATTCCGAGTTTATATCTGAAAATCCTGACTTTTTTTCTCACAATTCCAAGTTTTTATATCACCGCATCCTGTCTTTTTTCTCGCAATTCCAGTTTATATCTGACAATCCTCTTTTTTCTCGCAATTCCGAGTTTATATCTGACAATCCTCTTTTTTCTCGCAATTCCGAGTTTATATCTGACAATCCTCTTTTTTCTCAATTCCGAGTTTTATATCTGACAATCCTGACTTTTTTTCCGCAATCCAGTTTATATCTGACAATCCTGTTTTTTTCTCGCAATTCCGAGAATATCTGACAATCCCTGTCTTTTTTCTCGCAATCCGATTTTATATCTGACAATCCTGTCTTTTTTCTTGCAATTCCGAGTTTATATCTGCAATTCCGAATCTGACAATCCTGTCTTTTTTCTCGCAATTCCGAGTTTATATCTGACAATCCTGTCTTTTTTCTCGCAATTCCGAGTTTATATCTGACAATCCTGTCTTTTTTCTCGCAATTCCGAGTTTATATCTGACAATCCTTCTTTTTCTCGCAATTTTTATATCTACAATCTGTTTTTTTTCTCGAAATTTATATCTTACATCCTGTCTTTTTTCTCTCAATTCCAAGTTTATATCTGACAATCCTGTCTTTTTTCTCGCAATTCCGAGTTTATATATCTCGCAATCCTGACTTTTTTCTCACAATTCTGAGTTTATATCTGACAATCCTGACTTTTTTCTCACAATTCCAAGTTTATATATCACAATCCTGTCTTTTTTTCTCCACCAGTGCAATTCCGAGTTTATATCTGCAATCCTGTCTTTTTTCTCGCATTCGAGTTTTAATCTGACAATCCTGACTTTTTTCCTCACAATTCAAGTTTAATATCTCGCAATCCTGACTTTTTTCTCGCAATTCCGAGTTTATATCTGACAATCCTGACTTTTTTTCTCGCAATTCGAGTTTATTATATCTCGCAATCCTGACTTTTTTTCTCACAATTCTGATTTATATCCGCAATCCTGACTTTTCTCACAATTCTGATTTTTATCTCGCAATCTGACTTTTGTTTTTTTTTTTTTCGCAATTCCGAGTTTATATATCTGACAATCCTGACTTTTTCTCGCAATTCCGAGTTTATATCTGACAATCCTGACTTTTTTCTCGCAATTCCGAGTTTATTCTCACAATCTGACTTTTTTCTCACAATTCGAGTTTTTAATCCCGCAATCCTGACTTTTTTCTCGCAATTCTGAGTTTATATCTCGCAATCCTGACTTTTTTCTTGCAATCCGAGTTTATATATCTCGCAATCCTGACTTTTTTCACAATTCTGAGTTTATATCTGACAATCCTGACCTTTTTCTCACAATTCCAAGTTTATATACCTCACAATCCTGTCTTTTTTCTCGCAATTCCGGTTTATATATCTCGCATCCGTTTTTTTCTCGCAATTCTGAGTTTATATTGACAATCCTGACTTTTTTCCTCACAATTTCAAGTTATATATCTCGCAATCCTGACGACGCTTAATCCTGACTTTTCTTGCAATTGCGCTCGACTTTAATCTGCAATCCTGGACTTTTTTCTCACAATTCCGAGTTTATATCGCTTAATCCTGCTTTTTTCTGCAATTCTTTATATCGCTTATCCTGACTTTTTTCTTGCAATTCCGGTTTATATCGCTAATCCTGCTTTTTTCTGCAATTGCGAGTGTATATCTCGCAATCCTGACTTTTTTTCTCACAATTCCGAGTTTATATCTCGCAATCCTGACTTTTTTCTCGCAATTCCGATATTGACAATCCGACTTTTTTTCTCGCAATTCCGAGTTTAATCGCTTATCCTGACTTTTTTCTTGCAATTCCAAGTTTATATCGCTTAATCCTGACTTTTTTCTTGCAATTGCGAGTTTTTATATCTCGCAATCCTGACTTTTTTTCTCGCAATTCCGAGTTTATATCTGACAATCCTGACTTTTTTCTCGCAATTCCGAGTTTTTATATCCCGCAATCCTGACTTTTTTCTCGCAATTCCGAGTTTATATCTCGCAATTCTGACTTTTTTTCTCGCAATTCCGAGTTTATATCTCGCAATCCTGACTTTTTTCTCGTGAGATATGATCTCAGAAATGTGAGATAAAAACTCGCCCTCTGCTGATCATCTGCTGTAGTGTGAGTGTGTGATTATTCCATCATCACCTTCCTCTTGGCCGAGTGCTGCAGTAGCTCACTGATCTGGATCTTGTCCTGCTGTAATCTCCTCTTCATCAGTTTGGAGCAGTTGACGTTGACAGCCTCCAGGATGTGACAGGCGTTATACTCCACGAACGGACGACTGTCGATCAGCAGCACGTGGTCCAGACCGCCCTCCAGCAGCGCCACCAGACCCTCGGGCCCGATGGGCCGAGCGCCGCACACGCACTCACACATACCCACAATCCCTCAGTCCGTCTCTCTCTCTCTCGGCCCTCAGGAGATGAACGGCCCCATTGTAGCACAGCTGATGATGATGATGATGATGTCACCCTGATGGCGTTCGGCAGGCGGCCAAAAGAGCAAGAGGAAACTCTAGAGGAAAAACTCACTGACACTGAGACTGTGTGTGTGTGTGTGTGTGTGGTGTGTGTGTGTGTGTGTGAGAGACAGTGGGCTGATGGGGTTTCTTTCACAGCATTACAGGGGCTCCATACAGACGGAGCTCATGCACCTCGATCATCACCGCTGCGCTTCATCATCAAGAGCTCCTGCAGAGACACACACACACAACAGTCACACACACAGACGTCTGATCTGGAACACACACGGCCTCTCAAATGACTGTTTAACTCAATTCAGGTTTATTTGTATAGTGCTTTTCACAACACTACAGAAGCTTATTTCCTCCACAGAATAAAAAAAGGTAATTGCGACTTCTGAATTTTTTCTCGTAATTGCAAGTTTATAACCTGCCATTATGACTTTTTTCTCAAAATTCGCATTTCAGTTTTTTAAGGTAATTTCAGTTTTTAAGGTGATAAAGAGGATCTTTTCGTCGACTGAGAAACCAAAGACTGTTACTGAGTTTTTGAAATGAGCGCATGCGTAAGAACAACCCCCCTCCTTCGAAGGAACGCCTCCCAAAACTCGTAAACACTCGTATTGGAACACGAGTGTTTGTTTCATTCGCTGTGTCGTGTTAGTGGATTCATTATGTCAGACTCACCGCAGGTAACTCATAATCTGCAGTTGTTACTCCTGTCTCCGGACAAAAACATTGCATGCGGCGCCTGTGGAGTGTGGAAAGTTACTGGAGCGCGCAGCCGCGCGTCTCTCACAAGGAACGTCACGGCAGTGATTGACAAGCCAGAGGGCCAATCGTTTACGCGATGATCGCGTAACGATTGGCTGATGTTTTTAAGGCCCTACCCGTGCACAGATGATGTATATTAATATTATCCTTTCAGTGCACCTAATAAATAGTCTTTTATCAGTTAGTAAGACAGTTTCAAGTAATATTGCAAAAATGTATAAAACAAAACATCCTCTTTAGCACCTTTAAGGTCTGACTTTTTTCAGAATTGCGAGTTATAAACTCGGAGTTGCAATTACATTTTTTATTCTTATTCCATGATGGAAACAAGCTTCCATACGTAAACCTCCGGATCTGAGCGAGAAGACCGAAGTGAACGTGAGCATGTGATGTCATCACGATTTCCCATCAAATATTCAACAAAAGGAGAGTTTCTGCATCTTGTGCTTCCTTCTAATAATAACATGAAACCGGAGCTTGTGTGAAACAGATCTGATTACAGCAGCCGTGATGTTTATTTCTGGACCTGCTAACGGCTGATTTCTTTTACTGACACTAATGAACGGCACACAAACACTGAGCTTGAGCTCCCAGTGATTAATGACTGAGTAAACTGTGGTAAAGCTGAACGTCATTGGCATTGGTTTCTTCTTCAAGCCGGTTTTCAATTTTCTCTGACCTTCCCTGCGTGTTTGCAGAGGCCGAGATGAATTAAAACTGTTTGCTGTGGGATTTTCTACTGACCGAAGGTTAACAGCTCAACCTGCCCGATAGAGATAATAGCGCTGGAGGACTTTGACCCGTCCATCTGAACACAAACAGATCAAACGCTGCTGGAATCAAACCACAGACGCTGTGAAGCCTGTCGATGAGTTTTCAGTCTCGGAGGTCAATTTTAGAAATATCTTTAATGTACAAGCACTGCGAAGACTAATGTTCTTCCTCAGTGTTTCAAATATCTAAACATTCTTAAATCAAGATACATTGAAGATATTAAGACTGAAAAAATGATCAAAGTTTGTGCTTAAAACAAATATCTGCCAGTGGAGTCAGAGAAACACACTTAATTCAAAGGGAAAACGAGATTATTTTTCTGACCTCGCTGGCATTTCACTGCTCTGAATCTGTTTAGTTTAAAGCTCTAAAAAAAGACTTGACTGGATTAGACCAACGCAACTAGCTGCTTTATAAAGTCAAAGGTCACGCAAGATCCTGATTTAACCAGCTTCTTCTTCCAATCATACATTTGTGGAAATGAAAACCCGAGTGACGTGAATATGTTTGGTTTTACGAGGGGAAATTCTCGATTCCTCCAGAACCTGACGAGTTCCTCATAGCGAGATTCCCGACCACAACAAACCTCTGGGAGCCTAATGAGCGTCTCCTGCTTAACGAGGAGACGATAACGAGCTGTGAAGGAACCACCGATGATCTAGAGATCAAACTCAGAAGAAAAGTTAATATCTTCAGCCATTTCTCTTCTCCAGTAAATGATTCTTGATTTGAGAATGTTTAGATATTTGAGACAGAAACTCTGAGGAAGAACTTCATTGTTTGCAGTGAACAGGAACGCCTGATGGGAAACACCGACTTTAATCTAAGCTGTGTTTGAAACCCGAGAAACAGAGTCACACAAAACAAAAACCGGTCGCTTTCTGTTCCTCACAGGTGATTTTTATGATGCCGCTGCTGAAATAAACTTGTTGAACTTCCCTTACAGAAATATCCTGAAATGAGAGACGTGATCATGTGACCAACACTTAGACAACAACCATGGTATTATTACCATGTTTTACTTAAAGATTTGACTGTAGTGCCGTGATTATTATTAGGACAGATTTACATTTATTCATTTAGCAGATCTTTAGACATAAGACAAATGAAGAACATTATGTTATTATCTAATAAAGAAAAGAATACAGTGTGGTAATACTATAGTATTCCCTTAAATACTGTGTAAAGGGTACACAAATATGGTAATCATTCAGTTTCATTGTGTGTGTGTGTGTGTGTGTGTATGATACATCAAATACCATAATATTACTACAGTACTGAACATTTGAGGACGTTGAGGAGTGTTTTCAGTGCTTCAGTATATTCTGTCTCCTTTAGATAATAACATAATTTCCTCATTTACACACACACACACAAACACACACACACACACACATTTATATCGTATTTAATGACAGCAGAGTAAAGAAGCTGAACACGCGCTACTTTCTAGAACTTTAAAATCATTTTTACCAACTTTACTCAGACAAACAGTAAACGAAACTAAGAAGAACATCGTGTCTCACACACACACACACACACACACACACACACACACACACACACTGCGGCCTCCGCGACTTATTTCTCATTTAACTCGAGTCCGAAACTCACCGTGAAAGTTTCAGTCCGTCTCATTTTGCAGTAAATCCACAGATGAGCTGGTCAGATGCTAGTTAAACTAGTTAGAGTCGGTCAGCTCGGCCCTGGTGAACTCTGAGGCGCTCGTGAGCTCATCGGGTAAAAATAACATCATGGCGTCATTGAAAGACAAACCGGCCTCAAACTCTCGATAATCAGAGAATAAACGCTCAGATCCGCTCATGAGGACAGAAACCGGCGCTCAGCTCTTCATGTGGACTGAAAGTGTGTAAAATCTGAGTAAAAGACTGTAAATGAGTGTAAATGAGGCGGAGCTTCAGAACTCTATTAATTACACATTCATGACGTATTACACATCTCCAAAGTGACATATAAACCCTCTACTGTGTCATTAGTTGATTCCTAGCGGACAGGGAACGTTCTGGCGAGGTTCCCTCAACGTTATGAACAAACGTTCTTCCAGTAACATTAATAGAATGTTTGTTCAAAGTTATCTGGTCTTTGATAATGTTCTCAGAACGTTCTGGCAAGGTTCTCTCAACGTTATGAACAAACGTTCTTCCAGTAACGTTAATAGAACGTTCGTTCAAAGTTATCTGGCCTTTAATAATGTTCTCAGAACGTTCTGGCAAGGTTCTCTCAACGTTATGAACAAACGTTCTTCCAGTAACGTTAATAGAACGTTCGTTCAATGTTATCTGGACTTTAATAATGTTCTCAGAACGTTCTGTCAAGGTTCTCTCAACGTTATGAACAAACGTTCTTCCAGTAACGTTGATAGAACATTCATTCAAAGTTATCTATTCTTTAATAATGTTCTCAGAACGTTCTCACAAAAACATTACGTCACTTTAGATTATTAGGGTCCAATTCTCACTATTAACTAACTGTTAACTATGACTTTTGCCTCAATAAACTCCTAATTACTGCTTATTATTAGTTAGTAAGGTAGTTGTTAAGTTTAGGTATTGGATTATGGGATGTAGAATAAGGTCATGCAGAATAAGGCATTCATATCTGCATTATAAGTACTAATAAACAGCCAATATCCTAGTAATATGCATGATAATAAACAACTAGTTCATAGAGAGAATTGGACCCTATTTCCAAACATGATTTAAGCATTCTTCATGAAACGTTTTATTTCTTCAATATTTTAGTTGGATGGTCATCTAATGTTTTTTAAATGTTTCTTGTTTCAGAACGTTCAGAGAACATTCAAAAGTAAGTTCCCATAATGTAAGTTCCCATAATGTTTCCCTCAAATGTTTTTAAAGGGTTAGTTCACCCAAAAATGAAAATTATGTCATTAATGACTCACCCTCATGTCGTTCCAAACCCGTAAGACCTCCGTTCATCTTCAGAACACAGTTTAAGATGTTTTAGATTTAGTCCGAGAGCTTTCTGTCCCTCTATTGAAAGTGTATGTACAGTATACTGTCCATGTCCAGAAAGGTAATAAAAACATCATCAAAGTAGTCCATGTGACATCAGTGGATTAGTTAGAATTTGTTGAAGCATCGAAAATACATTTTGGTCCAAAAATAACAAAAACTACAACTTTATTCAGCATTGTCTTCTCTTCCGGAATCCTTTCCATTGAATTGATCCTTTCATCTGTCGGCGTTGGTACTGCACTTTTACGTAGTTGTTTTTGCCAATTAGGACATCTGCGACATGCACACTTACGCACCATTTTAAAAAATATAGCAATACCAAAATACAAACAATGTAGAATAGCTTGAATACAGCGTGCGTCTCCCTCAGACTGTAAACGAAGCTCTGGCGCACCAGATAACACGTCATCAGCGTCTTACATCAGCAGCGTCACTGCGGAGTCGTGAACCACACTCCGGAGCAGAAGGGGGCGATAATGCACCAATAAGCTGGATGCCAACCGCCGTAAAACAGGAAAGAAGAAGAAGAAGAAGAAGCGGAGTTGTGAACGCGAATTGACAACAGACCCGGTAGAGAAGACAATGCTGAATAAAGTTGTAGTTTTTGTTATTTTTGGACCAAAATGTATTTTCGATGCTTCAACAAATTCTAACTAATCCACTGATGTCACATGGACTACTTTGATGATGTTTTTATTACCTTTCTGGACATGGACAGTCTACCGTACAAACACTTTCAATGGAGGGACAGAAAGCTCTCAGACTAAATCTAAAATATCTTAAACTGTGTTCTAAAGATGAACGGAGGTCTTACGGGTGTGGAACGACATGAGGGTGACATAATTTTCATTTTTGGGTGAACTAACCCTTTAAAAGATTAAAAAAAAAAAAAAAAACCTGGACATTTTGAATGTACAGAGAACATTCAGAATTAACATTTTCATAATTTAATGGAAACATTAGGAAAACGTTCTTAGAACATATTTTTTTTGTTTGTTTTGTTGGGTTAATAGAGACATCACATGCGTTCCTGGAGTCCTCTAAGGTCCCTGAGGGCCTGTGTGTGTGTGTGTGTGTGTGTGTGTCCCGCTGTGACACTGACAGCAGCAGCAGGTGTTCGTGTCTGAACTCACACACACCTTTACAACATGAAAGACTGTGATCACACACGACAACACGGCACATGATACTTCAGAAATATTAAATATAACAGTAATACCACCTGTATTATTATTAACAATGATGATAACAAAAACAACAACAACAATAACAAATACTGAAGTTTAGTGTAGCTGTTGAAAGCATTGTTGGCTAATATGAATCTGCTGAATGATTCGATGTTATTTAAATGTTACTGTCTGTAACACACATATATAAAAACATAAGTAATGTTAGTTTCTCATGTGTAACCTGCTGATCTTTCTAGAATTATTTAGTGCTAAATCAGGAAGAAACTACAGGTCCCAGCATGCAGCGCGGTAGGCGTCACCTGCGCCAGAACCGGAAGAGCTCTGTTAGCATTCGGCTAAAAACACAGTCAGTTCCGCTGTAAAAATTGGTTAAAAATCATCTCAATCGGTCTCTCTAATCGATTAAAGTTGAATGATCGAGGATAAGCTCACGACTGAAGACCCACGTTGAGTGGAAAACACGCGATGGATGACAGTAAGGTGCGTTAAATGAACAAATGAACATTAAGCTCGTGTTTTTAACTGGATTAATGTCACTTCAGTTCAGTCACAAACTAAAGTCACACCACAGTTTAGTTATGTGCCATAACGTTCCTAATAAAGTACATTGGAGTAGCATATTAATGTCACTGTACAGGAATCATGGTATTAAAGAGTAATATTGATGCCATCTTTAGCACAGAACCGCCCAGCCAACAAAAACATGTTCTGAGAATGACTCGCATTAAGATGTGTAAACCTTATTCTTTAATGTTCAAAACATCCAGATGCTTTAAAACGGGTGTTATTGGTTATGTGATTGTATCATTATTCAAACATTATATGAACGTTACTTTTGAATGTTCTCTGAACGTTCTGAAACATTTAAAAACGTCCAACTGAAACATTTCAGGGGGGAAAACGATGTGTAAATGTGTTCATTGTAACCTTTGAGAACATTATTAAAGATCAGATAACTTTGAACGAACGTTCTATTAACGTTACTGGAAGAACGTTTGTTCATAACGTTGAGAAAACCTTGACACAACGTTCCCTGTTAGCTGGGCAATCAATTCAGTTTAGTGTTGATTCACATTCAATTACAGGGTTGATGCAAAATTAGTCAGTTTTGAAACATTTAATTCTGCAATAAGCAGCTCCACACAAGACAGTGTGTAAATGTTGTCTTGTTTTCAGCACTTCTGTCTCACATTGTGTTGTTGTTAAATGTCCCACTATGAGTGTTTTACGATCAGGTCTCTTGTGATCTGTAGATGGTGGCTGTTAAAGTGAAGAAACCAGGCAAACGCGGCCGCAAACCTGCCAAGATCGACCTGAAGGCCAAGCTGGAGCGCAGCCGTCAGAGCGCCCGAGAGTGTCGCGCCCGAAAGAAGCTGCGCTACCAGTATCTGGAGGAGCTGGTGTCCAGCAAAGAGAGAGCCATCTGTGCGCTGCGAGAGGAGCTGGACATGGTAAACACCGGCTCGTCCATTCCCAGGTGTTGGGAATCCAGAGTCGACTCCTCTTTAAGAGCCTTTTTCAATTCAAAAGAGCTAAAAGACAGCCTTCTCAAACACACCGCATCATTATTTCTGTCTTACAGTAATTCAGATCATCACAGAAGTACTGGGATAAAAGTTTATAGTTCAGATATAAACACTGATGTCTACAGTAGCGATCAAAATAGAGTAAATCACCTTTTGAAAGTAACTTGACGCTGTATCAGTTACATTGTTACACCAGAAGGTGGCGACTAGTGACTGTTAAAAATGTATTTTTCATTGAATCATTCATTCAAGAGATTTGTTCAAAAACGCCGATTCATCCAGTCTTTGAGTGAGTCACTGAATCATTCAAACTGATTAAAAAAAAGACATTTTAAATAGACTGTAGCAATTAACATCTTGTCTGAACCTCTAGTAAATCACATTATTTTGTTTAGTTGTCTGTTCTTAATCATGATGTCTATTTGAAACACAAAATTTATCCAGAATCGTGCAGCTCTACTCTATATTTAGAGGTAAAGATTCATATTACGAGAAGCTAATTTCTCCAGCTTTATATGTGAACGTGTTCCTCCAAACTTTCATGAATAATATAAAAGCATCGGTGAGGAATCGATTCTCTGAGTCGGTCCCAGAGGTCTCTCTGATCGTGTCCCTGTGCTGTTGTCTCCGCAGTACAAGCAGTGGTGTTTGGCCATGGATCAGGGGAAGATCCCTTCGGAAATCAAAGCCCTTTTAACCGGAGACGAGCAGAAAGCGCCTCAGAGCTCCAGCAACAAGATCCCCAAGAACGGCAAGTACGGATCCACCGCGAACAAGACGTCTTAGAAGGGAAGATCCGTGTGGATCCTGTATGTTCATTCACACAGTGTTTATGAGACGCTTCTTAACAATCGGACGTCTCAGAGTCTTAAATAAAGCTTCATTCCCGAGTACAAATTCACAATGACATCACCTTCAGTTCATGTGCATCTCTATGGTTCAGGTTTTGTCTGGAATGTTCTGTGTGATTTGTAAACATTTCCACTTCCTTTATATATTTATTTTGGAGCCTTTTTGATGATGAATGTGATGATGTGTGATATAATCTGTTTAATCCATTACGACGTTAGCTATTAGACATTATAAAACGGACTGTTGCCAAAATCTTTTTGCACTTTACAACCATTTGAATGATTTCAACGCGTAGCACTTACTTCCCCTCTCCTCTTGTACAAATAGACTTGTTTAGTTTGTTGTTGATCTTATATTTATATCACTAACTGAACCTTAAAGCACTTTCCTTAAAAGCTCTAATTTTTGTACTTTTAAGTTTCGTCTTTTTCCTCGATTTGGTCGGTTTGCCACAAACGAATAAATTCCAACACGGATGAGTTATGATCCCAAAACAAACATGTGATGAATGTAAAACTGTTTCATCGGTGTTGATCTGCCCAAACAAACCCGCGTCCAGATCGTTTTTATTAGTGTAAATTCTCCCGATAATGTTAGAGCTGAAATGTATATTTTTTATATGACGTGTTTGAAATGTAGGTTGTAATTTGTTGCAGGATTATAAGCATGTCTTATTAAACCATGTAGCTTTGCTTTGTGATCTTGAATACCTGTACAATATAAACCTGAATCTGAATCTTCGTCTCTCTTGCCTCATTATTAGAGCTCTTCGAGTTCATCAGATCTGATGTGTTTCAGACACTGCAGTGTTTTCACTGTCCACTGAAATCTCAGTAATGAAACAAGTGAATCTTTGAGTGAGTCATTGAATCATTCATTCTAGAGATTCATTCAAAAAACACTGATCATGATTTGTGTTTCATTAAATCCCTTTTCTTTCACCCCGAATAACAGCAGAGTCGTCAGAATCGTTCCTGTCCTTGTGTGACAATATCAAATAATTATTTATTTAATCAAATAATTTATTTTAAATATTTCTTTTAATTGATTAATTTTAATCTAATGTATTTATTTATTTAAAAAATAATGTATTTATATTTATTAGAATTAGGGCTAGTTTTAGTATTTATTTTTTTCATTTGAATTGCTTATCTATTTTAATCAAATGTTTTTATTTATGTAGTTATTTTTTATTTAAATCAAATTTTATTTATTTTAATTTTTTGTTCAACCGTATTAATTTATTATTTATCTAAGCAAAATTTTATATCTGTATTTTAATCAAATTATTTATTTTTAAATGAAATAATTATTTTAATAAATTTATTTAATGTATTTATTTATTTGAAAAATAATGTATTAATTTTTTTAGGGTTAGGGCTATATATATATATATATATATATATATATAATTTTTTTTTTTTTTTTTTTTTAGTTTTTTTTTTTTTCATTTGAATTGCTTATCTGTTTTAATCAAATGTTTTTATGTAGTTATTTTTTATTTAAATCAAATTTTATTTTAATTTTTTGTTCAATCGTATTAATTTATTATTTATCTAAGCAAAATTTTATATCTGTATTTTAATCAAATTATTTATTTTTAAGTGAAATAATTATTTTAATAAATTTATTTTAATCTAATGTATTTTTCACTGTTTATTCATTTTTTAACAGGGTTAGGGATAGTATAATTAATTTTGTAATTTTAGTGTTCATTCATTTTTATTTTAATCAAATTTATTTATTTATTTAGTGTAATCTAACATTTTTACACTGTTCTCAGAGCCCCAAACACTCCTGTGACCCTCGATCAAAAGCTCCTGTTTCTGAATGGTTCGTGGGAATAAACTATTTTGATTCGTTTGCAGCGTCAGTAAACACATCCTCGGTCATCAGCTAAGGAACACACAGACAGAGGGTTTCGTTTGAATCGTACAGAACGTTTAATTGTAAAATCACAGGGACACGTCTGTCCTGCATCATGAAACGACACACAAAACTATGAGACAAAGATTATCTGTAACTACAGGCACAAAAAACACAAACGCATCTTCCGAAGATTAACATGAATCCTGTAGGATCACAGACTGACCAGAAACACAAACAGAAGAACACGTGACGGTCAAACGCTGCCTTTCATTGGTCAGTCAGCGGTTTGTAGAACTCACAGTTAGCACCACGTTTTTGCATTTCAACAGATTTAGTTTTAATCGAGGTGCGTTCACATTTACTGCTGATTTCCCAGACGAAATCCAGTTATTCCAACAGGAATAGTTTCGCTAATGTTTTAATCGAATCCGCTGTGCTGACCGACAGAAAGCGGCTTGTTTTGAAAGCGGTCTCTAGACTTTCAACGAGACATGTACCATTTTTCGCCTGAAATATCGCTGTGATCGCACCTCCAGTGATCGTGGTGCAGTTAAAGCAACAGTTCACTCCAAATGTGTTTTTGTTTACTCACCAGGAAACATTCTCAGAACGTTGACAAGGTTCTCAACGTTACGAGCAAACGTTCTTCCAGTAACGTTAATCTAACATTCATATCTGGTCTTTAATAATGTTCTCAAAAAGTAACATTCTTATCTGAAACATTTTAGTTGAACGTTTTTTAAATGTTACAATTTGTTTCAGAACGTTTCCAAAATGTCTGAAGAATAATAAAATGGAATGTTTCCTTAACGTTCGCATAACGTTTTTTTAAAACGTATGATTTTTAAACGTTCTTAGGATATAGTTTTGTTAGTTCGACAGGCTTTTTGAGAAACAGCACTGGGTTTATGACGACGTTAATTTCTGAGTGAACCGTTGCTTTACGTCAACCGCGAGCCTTTACACAAAAGTGTTGGGTGGGTTAGCGCTAATAGGCCATGCTAATTTCTTCTCCTTCGCTTCTCGGTCAAAAGTGTCGTAAACTGAGTCTTTGATGAGGGTCTTTGCCGGCACGGGCAGATCGACCACGCCCACATAGTTCTTTTTCGCAATCCGCGAGCTGGCGGTGATGGTGTAGGCGTTACTGCGGTAACACTTCATGGACGACATGCAGAACGTCTCTCTCATGCCGCGCCTGAAGTTGGCGTTGTACACGGAGTAGAGCGTGGGTTTGGACGCCGTGGAGCTGAAGGAGATCCAAGCCACGGCGATGAAGAACAGCGCCCCCTGTCTGCCGGAGCCCGACGCCTCCTTCGGGTGCCACAGCTGTGCTACGTAAAACGGCGTCCAGGTGAGCAGAAACATGCCGTTGAGCATCAGGAACATCTTTATGGTTTTGACTTTAGTCCTGGGGACGATGTTCATGGTCCTGCGCACCGTTCGCCCGTCGGCGCCGATCCTCCAGATGTACCGCACCACCCGCTGGTAGAAGGACACGATGAGCAGCGCCGGCACCAAAAACCCGAAGAGCAAGTGCGCGACTGCGTACGCCAACCCGTCCCAGCTGTCCGCCAGGAAGAAGTCGCAGTGGTTTCGAGACGTGGAGGATCCGTAGAAGAACAAGCACGGCGACACGAAGGCCGCGTCGAAGAGCCAGGACGCCAAAATCATCCGCTTGGCCTTCTCGCGGGACACTTTAAAGCTCAGCGGGTACACGATGGTGTAGAACCGGTCCACGCAGATGGACAGAAGCACGTAGACCTGGACGCCGGGGCACAGATGCTGCAGGTAGCGCACGGCCTTACACGCGCGGCCGCGGTCAGAGGCCAGTGACCCGCCGACACCTGCAGCAGAACCAGCGGCGCGCAGGCCAGACTCAGCAGCAGGTCCGCGCACGCCATGGACACCACGAAGTAGTTGGTCGTCGACTGAGTTCTGCGGCTCCGATGGATCACCAGACACACCAGCGAGTTTCCCAGAACCGATATGACCCAGAACACCCCGAAGACGAGCCCGAGGAGCGTGACCTCCGCCGGGGTCAGGTCGTACGAGGTCAGCGAGCCGTTGCTCTGGAGGGAGGCGGCGGACGAGGAGGCGTCCAGACGACAGATGAGCGGCGCTGGCGATCCGGACGGCGGCGTGAAGGAATCGTTCCTGTCGGAGTAATTGAAGAGGACGGCGGAGTGGAACGAAGGCTTTACGCCCTCCATGGACAGGAAGTACACCATCTGCCTCTCTGCGTCGGATCAAAGCTGAAAGACACGACAGGTACAGTTACATCACCTCATCTCATAATGAACTCTGTTTCACTGCAGCTTTACTGGAAATAAGAGCTGTGCGATAATATAGTTTATATTTTGCAATGATTCAAACAATCAGGCAGTTGAGAGTTGCTAGATAATATTTTTCGCTTTACACGAGTGAACTGTGTGTCTGCAAGAAAGGTTGGATATAATATACATCCGAATGGATATAGAGAGCCGTGTGATCATGTGAGGCTAAAGGTTGAGCACATGAACATCTTCTGATCTAGAACCGTGTTTTTGATCATGTTCAGAATCTGCCATCATCTGTTTTCCCTGTCAAACGTGTTTCCACGGCTGTTGTGCCGAGTGAATTTTCCCCGTCACGTGATGATTTATCAGGTTTGGTCCTCTAGAACCTTTTATTTTCAATTTTTCTGTTTTACACACACTGCTGAAGGAGTAGAGGTCAGAAAATGAGATGTGAGGAAACAATCAATCTCTTACATTAAAAACATACATTCAAATCAACTGATTGAGTTGATCAGCTCGTTAGCAGAGACTCGTCATCAGCTGATCCGAGTGTGTCCGATTACAGAGACGGAAGCGTGGAAGACTTCATGAACACTTGAATCTGTGATGGAGCAAAACTCAAATATTGTCTGTAGAAACATAAACATTTCATAGAGGTGACAGATTTAATGTTTATCAGTGAATTAAAGCGTTGTGTGCGAGATGTAAATCATCCAGAGAGTTTATATTCTATTAAAGCCATCAGAGACTCGGAGATGTTCCTCCAGAGACGCTCATTAGGAGTGTTGTGCTGATCTCAGTGTAATTCATCAACAACATCCTCACATCAGCACCCCAGATAAAACATTCTTTAAACAACATTTTCTTATGACATTATTAAGATCTGATAGGCGTTCTCATGATGCTGAACAACATTTTGTTTTTTTTACTTGATGAATGTTCTCATAACGTTGAGAGAAAACGTTCTGAGAACATTTTTGGAATATCGTTATGTTATTTATGATATTTTAATGTCAACCTACTTGGGATATATTTACAAATAAACATTAAATTAATGTTATATTTGCGAGTAAAATCTGGTTAGGAGAATGTTGTGCTGAACATCGTAAACTGTTAAATAACGTTCTGATCGCGACAAAAATGGGTCATTTTAACCTTTTAAAAACATTGCAAATCACTGTTTACACAATGTTTTTAGAACATAAAGTTGCCTCAGATCAACTCGGAACGTTCTGGCAAGGTTCTCTCAACGTTATGAACAAACGTTCTTCCAGTAACGTTAATAGAACGTTCGTTCAAAGTTATCTGGTCTTTAATAATGTTCTCAGAACGTTCCAACAAAAACGTTATTTACACATCTTCTTTCTGAACTGTTTCAGCTGAACGTTTTTTTTTTTTAAATGTTTCTACTTGTTTCAGAACGTTCAGAGAACATTCAAAAGTAACATTCTCACAATGTTTGAAGAATGATAAAATGGAATGTTCCCTTAACGTTCACATAACCAAGAAAAAAAAAAACATAAAACATTTTTTAAAAACTGTACTTTTTGAGCAATAAGAAATAACGTCTTAATAAGAACGTTTTTAGAACATGTAATGTTATTTGTTAAAAAAAACTACTGAAACCCAAAGATTCATGATGAATTCATCATCATCATCATCATCATCACTGAAGGCCTGTCATGATTCATCATCATCAGCACAAACGCTCATATTTCTGACTGTATGTTCTGAAATCTGCTCCTGATCGTGTTTATGGAGATGTGAGCGTCAGTAACGCGGTAATGATGTTCTGCTGAGCGTCGTGTTGTTTTCGTCAGACATGTTTCAGATCAGAAACGCACCTCAGAGTCTGAAGCTGATTCTTCTTCTTCTTCTCCTCGGATCGTTTATTCCCTCCATCATGAATCCGCGTCGTTTCTCCTCATCAACGCGTTTCTTTACGTTTCCCCAGACTGACAAATCAACCACAGCATCCACGCGCATCTCCAGAGACGAGCAGATACACGTACGAGCGCGCGCGCGCGCACTCTCATCATCGGACCCGCGGACGCGCGCGCACTCAGATCAGATCCCTGTATGTAAATCCGTGACGCGGCGGTTTGATTGTGCTCATGAATTATTCATATGAGCCACGAATTGTTTGTTTTATTGTCCCGGTGTGGCTCATATAAAACACTGATTTGTTGTTTTGTTTTCGTACTGAGCCATTAATGATATTCACTTACACATCAAATATTTATTAACCTTCTCTGCATTACGTTTTCATGAATACATTATTTAGCATGTTTATAAAGCCACTGTGAGGACATTAGGATGGATGCAGCTGTTTATTATCCGCTCTGACGTCAGTGATGCGGTGTGTCACGTGACCTGCAGGGTTTGTTCTTCAGTAAGTGTCATTATAGGAGTGGATGAAATGAATCTGTCCAGCGTTCGTCACATTGGTGCTGATGCTGTTGTCTGAGGGTGTTGCCATGGCAACACAGCTGCTGAGCAGAGGCTGTTCTTTTGTGTCTGTTGTCATGGCGACTAATAGCTGTATCCTCAGTGTGTGTGTGTGTGTGTGTGTGTAGGAAGATCATTTCTAATTTCAGTTACAGACACGCATTCAGTTTTGAGCCGCTCACATTCCCTTGTGTTGACCTTTGACCCCAGCGCTCAGAGAGGTTTCAGTCATGAACACACAAATGTCTCTGATATAACCGGTCATGAACGAGCTGTCAATCACTCCTGTAGGAATCACATGATGTTTCATTTTCATTTCATTCTGTAAACGTTTAAAGATGAGAAACACATGAGGGTTTTATCAGAACTGATGTTCATTTAATGTCTATAAATAGTTTTCATTTACACAGTGAAACATTACAGTCATTTATTAACTTTTCGCCCAGCTGACAGAACGTTCTCTCAACGTTATTAACAAACGTTCTTCCAGTAACATTAATAGAATGTTCGTTCAGAGTTATCTGGTCTTTAATAATGTTCTCAGAACGTTTGCACAAAAACATTATTCATTCTTTAAATGTTTCTGCTTGTTTCAGAACGTTCAGAAATAACATTCCCATAATGTTTATAGAATGATACTGTAAACGTTAGCAGAACGTTCTTATAACGTATCTGTGAGCTGGGCTGCAGGAACACAAGAGCGTTTAATAACCGCACAGATGTTTATGGATCAAACTGATGAGATATACTTAATTTTCATGACAAAATCACTTATTTGGACTGAATAGCAACTCTAGTTTGATGTTCACATTCAGAGAATCAACGCAAGATTAAAATAATGGCATAAAGAAGACTTTCGGCCGCGTCTGACGTGTGTATTTACAATCTATTCATATGTACAACTGACAGAGTTCAGATCCGTCACATGCGATCCACGGTCCTGATGCCGCCGTCCACCGTCAGCGTGCCGAACCTGAAACACAAAACCACAAACCTGAATAACAGAGAGGATTATGACGGTGAATCGGTCCTCTAAGAAGCACTGAAGCTTCACCTCTCCAGGAACAGGTTGTTCTCCGCCAGCTCCTTCACCACTCCCTCCATCTCCTCCTTCAGCTTCTTCATCCTGGAGTGAATATAACCGTGAATTAAATCTCACTCGATGCGTCAGTAATGAACATCCATCCGCAGAAGACAATCTTAGATTATACAAGCACAGATAACGTTCCTCACACAAATCTAGCGTATGAAATACAGTCAAACACTGCAAACATGATGTTCTTCCTCAGAGTTTCTGACTCGTTTTCAGCACAAACATCTAAACATTCTTAAATCAAGATACATTTACTGGAGAAGAGAAATGACTGAAGATATTAAGACTTGTTTACTAAAAACAAGAGTATCTCTTTTTTTTTTTTTTTTATTTTAATCTCATTAAAAGTCTCAAGTTTATTTTTCTGACGCCATTGGCAAATGTTCTGGTTTTAAGCACAAACTTGTTCTAGGAACATTTTTCTAACGTTCCCATTAAGTTATAAAAACGTTATTTCTTGGTTTCCTGTTTTTTAAAAACATTTTTTCTTGGTTATGTGAAGGTTAAGGAAACATTCCATTCTTAAAACATTGTGAGAATGTTACTTTTGAATGTTCTCTAAACGTTCTGAAACAAGTAGAAACATTTAAAAAACGTCCAACTGAAACATTTCAGAAAAATAATGTTCCATGAATGATGTTTTTGTGCTAACAGTTTCAGAACATTATTAAAGACCAGATAACTTTACTGGAGGAACGTTTGTTCATAACGTTGAGACAACCTTGAGAGAACGTTTCTGTAAGTCATTTTGCTTCTCCAGTAAATGTATCCTGACTTCTGAATGTTTAGATATTTGAGAAGAGGATGTTTTTAAGCTGCTCGGACTGAAACGATCCGGTTCACATGATCCGACAGGGCGGCGGTGACCGCTGGCGACAGGATGTTGGTCTGTCCAACGATGCGACAAAGTTCAGATATGTGTAACTCTATGCAAATGAAGAGTGACTTTGGGAGCGACAGCCAATAGGAGTGATCCGTCAGTGGAGGAGGAGCTACTTTAGTGACATCATCGCCAGACACTGGTGACGTGTGAACGCAGCGTAATGTAAAGTGATGTCACGCTCACCCCAGCGTCATCTCCACCAGTGTGCTCGGACTGAGATACGCCTGCGGTTTGATTCCACCGGCCGTCATGGGCATCATCTTCTGAGGGAGCTGCTCCATCAGCTGCACACACACACACACACACAACGTTAGCGTCTTTGTGTCATTACAACACAGCTAAACAGAGAGCACTTCCTGTTTACTCACTTTATACACGCGCTGCATGAGCAGGGTCACTTCCTGTTCCATGCTGCCGAACTGACCGGTCAGAGACAGGAGGTGCTTCCGCACGTGATGGAACTTCCTGCAACGAGACGTTCGTTCATCAGTGAACTGCATCTGCAGCTGAGCTCCAGTCAGTTTCCATGGCAACAGAGCAGAAGAGCCAATGAGATCACTGCGCTCACACTCGTGTGTGTCAGAATACAGCAGGTCATGTGACAGTGATTTTTTTTTTTTTTTAACCATAGGCCTGTTTACAACAAGGACGATAACTATAACGATTTAATAATTGATGTACACTGCAAAAAAAAAAAAAGAGTGTCTTATTTTCAGCACAAATATCTAAACATTCTTAAATTAAGATACATTTACTGGAGAAGAGAAATGACTGAAGAGATTAAGAATTATTTTCTGAAAATGTATCAAAATTAAGTCAGTTTGTGCTTAAAATATCTGCCAATGCAATGAAATCAAGATAAAAATACTAAGCAAGAACATTTTTTTGCAGTGTAACAGAGAATAGTGAAGTCGATAAAAACAGAACGATATTTTATCAAAGAACGATAAAAACACTGACAGCCAATCAGAATCCATCCTGCTTTAAAGATCTCGAGCATTTAAAGAGACGGACGACAAAACTGCAGCGCTTATAATAAACAGAAGGATATCGCGCGCTGGTGTGGACGCTAACATAGCGATCGTTCTTTGTGTGAACGAGCCTTTCCACATGAACTCAAACTGCTTTGTGCTTTTAGAAAACCTCAGCGAGAGCAACATGATAAAGACATTTAATAACAGCATTCATCAGGTGGTGCACAGCTGTTTCTCAGCGTCACTGACTCTCGAGCGAGGGCACGGAGGACTCTTACTTCATCCATTCCTCGCTCTTGGAGATGAAGAGGCGATATTTCATGGCACACTCGTCTGTGAAGAGAGCCCGCGCTTTGGTGGCGTGAAGAACGAGCTTTTGCCTGCGGAAGACAGAGAGACTCGTGTCATGTGACGCGTGACAGACGATCAGTTCAGCTGCAGCAGAACACACACCACACTCACTTGTCAAACTTGTGGATCTGTTCTTCGTTATACGGCAAACCTGAGGAGACGAGACACGAATCAAACACACGGATGATGTGAGAATCAAACGAGCGCTCACGAGGGACTCAGACTCACGTCTCTCGGCCTTGTCCTTCTTGAACTGCTGGTAGATGGCGCTGATGGCGTCCAGCAGAACTTTGATCTTCTCCACACTGGACGAGAAACACAACAACTGTCAGACTGACATGCTTTCATACTTACAAAGATCAGTTTATTATACTTACTAGAGTTATAACAGTAAATTATGCATAATCACATGCAACTAACCCTGTAATCTGAGTGCATGTTCATTAATATTACTCAGTGCTTAGATGTATAATTACACTGTAACCCAAATATCTAACCATTCTTAAGCACAATGACTATGATAATCTTGTTTTCCCTTTGACTTGAGATTATTTCTCTGACTCCATTGGCAGATATTCGTTCTTGTTTTAAACACAAACTCACTTCTCTGAATGTTTAGATATTTGTGCCGGAAAACAAGACAGAAACTCTGAGGAAGAACGTCACTGTTTGCAGTGTTACGAACATCTTCTTTTGTTCTCCGGTGTAAAGAGTGCTGAAGGAGAATCACTCACTTCCTGTCTTCCGGATGCGTTCCCACTTGCTGCGTCCACGTGTCGGTCAGACTTCCTCCCGGCAGGAACATGGTGCTGATGTCCTGCAGCGTCTGCTCCATTGAGGCCAGAGAGCTGGACAGCTGCAGAGAGAGAGCAGATGATGAGAGCGCTGACATGAAGCAGCTTCAAACCTTCACAGGACGTGGAGAATCATCAGCATCTCACCCGCATCACCTTCTTCCTCGTGTCCCGGATTTCATCATATTCCGCCGACAACATGTTGCCCTGCATCAGAACCTCACACCTGTAACACACACACACACACACACACACACACACGGGAGATGATGAAGACACGAGATCTCGCTCAAAGCTGCGTCTGAACTCGCGCGCGTCACTCACAGCTGCTCGGTTCTCTCCAGCGACTGGCTGCAGTAGTTACACGCGTGAATCACCTCCGCTTTCTTGTGCATCGTCTCGCCGTACTCGTCTTTGATCAGCTCACTGCAACAACAATTCAATAACCGCGTAAACTTCATCAGTTAAGAAACAAATTCGATTTCAGCTGTAAAGCAGCTCCACACAAGACAATCGTGTCATCATTCAGCTCAATTTATCAGAGCAAGTCGCTTCGTTTCTTTAGATTCATGAACTCACTTCAGGCCTCGGACGGCTTTCCTCACCAGCTCCTGGTACAAAAGCAAAGAATCGGACGTCTTCCACAGATATCCCACGTCACCTGCGAACGTCTGAGCAGAAACACGGCTGACATCTTTACTAACATGCTGAAAGCAATCAGAACATCTTTACAATCAACTCAAGCTAAACTCGGCTTAAGAAGATCTACGGCTCTGAATCATTGTGTCATTAAATAACCTGCTGCTGCCTCCTCAGATCTGATCCATGACTCACTAAACAACGGACTTTAGTCGAACACTTCCTGTAGTTTCTTACCTTAGCATAGCTGGCATCCAAATCCAGGTCGTAGCGCGGCTGTACTTTAGGTGGGCTGGCTGCAAACACATGTGATCATTATCAGTGTGTGGGTGATGAAATACAATTAATTAGATTCATTTTTGATGTTACAAGTAAAGTAATATTACAAGTGAAATGCATTATGTAATCAGATCGTTTTTTTGATGTAACGTGTAAAATAACGCATTACTTCATATGTTTATTTGAGTTACTTTTCTTAAAAAGTAATGCATGTTACTTATAATATTAAAATTAATTTGCTTAAACATGTTTAAAACTACTAAATTAAAATTCTCGTCTCTATAACGTAGTCACGAATGCATGACGGGAACAGACAAAAAGCACAAAACTGACAAAACGCGATACTTTCAACTTCCAATAAATGAGTTGTACACTAGGAAATATAATGTTCAGAGATCTTTTGTATGGCAGACGAGTGTGTGTGTGTGTGTGTGTGTGTTGTACAGGCTGCCGTTGAATGCATTACTGTGTTAAAAAACACCTGCAAGGACTGGAAGAGATTCAGCCAGGTGAGAAAAAATAACAAACACTGATCATTATTATCAAACATCACATGACTGATTTCATCACGAGACGACTCACGGTCTTCAAACAGCAGGCTGACGGTGTTGACGGGGTCTCTGCTGAGCAGCATGATGGGATTTTCTCTGGAGGTCTTGGGGAAGGTCTGAGCCTGACGGTTGGGTTCGAGGATGAGACGTCTGCCCTCGTAGAGGAAGTCCTGATGGGACGGCGTTATGTTGGTCCGTCTGAAGAGCAGCTCCTGAAAGAGATTCGCCCTGAGCGAAGAGAAAACATCAAGCTGTTCAAATCACAGTCTGTAAAAAGGATTCATCACGATCAAGTGTGTGTGTGTGTGTGTGTGTGTGTGTGCTCACGTGTTGTATGTGTGAATGTAGATGTGGTGGAGCGTCGCCTGCTGCAGACTGAAGACGTAGACCACGATGCGGTGCAAGATATCGCTGGTCTCAGCGAAGAACTGGTCGAAGCCCCAACATTTCTCCTGGTCAGCCTCCAGGATGTTGGCCAGCACTGGAGTGAGGAGACTCTGAAGACCCCTGAAACACACACACACACCGTCAGACACGCTTCTCCACACCAACCGGACCGTCTGAGACTCTGACGTACTTTGAGAGGCTGCAGGAGATCGGCATCTCTGAGCTCCACTCGATCTTTCCGTTCTCAAACTTCTGATGGCCTGAGATCGCGCCCGACGGCTTCTCTGTGATGATCTTATACCTGCCGAGATCACAAACGATCAGGTGACTAACAGGTGAAGGTCAGACGGATGAAGCTGAGGCGTGTTTGACGGCACCTACATGACTTCTTTGTTCCTGCGCGGCCCTTCGAAGGGTCTGAACGGCAGGCTGCCGGTGGCGGCGTGATAAAACGTGACTCCGATGCTCCACAGATCCACCGTGGCTCCGTATTTCTTCTGGTGGTCTTTCCTCAGCACCGCTCGCTCATACATGTCAGGGTGCTGCAAACGCAGAGATCGACAGAAATATGCTCTAAACATTTTTATAACTTTTATTTATACTTTTTATATAGCACATTTTCCCATCATCCTCAGCTCACCAGATATTCCTCAGTGCCGTAGAGGGACACAAACTGCTCGTCGTCTTCCAGCTCGCGCGCGGCTCCGAAGTCGGTCAGCTTATAGACGGATCGTCCGTCTTCTCCGATCACACGCATGATGTTTCCAGGCTTGATGTCTCGATGGACGATCCCGTACTCTCTCAGATGATTCATTCCTGCCACTTTATGTAGGAACACAGAATCTATTTGGTTTGACTCTTTTGAATCTTTAGTTCTGAACTCAAATGAACTTCACTTTGGAACATAACTGGAAGTATGTGAAGTTATACTTGGATATGAATATTCACATTAATCTAGAACTGACCAACATCCTGCAGAACGATGAGGAACTCGTCCTCCGGGAGGCCGTAAGCGTTGGTCGGCTCCTCCAGCACCGTGTACAGGCTGCCGCAGGGACAATACTCCATCACCAACACCTTGTGACGCGTGTTCGACTGACACAAACATCAACAATCAACTCAACACATTTCTGACTGACAGTGATGTTCAGTGTTCAGAGTTCAGAGCGAACAGGTATTACAGGTTACGCGCATGAGGAAGTGAAACAGGGATGAGAATCGGAACATAATCGACCCCTAAATTCTGCTCAGAAACTAAACTGATGTTATTCTTATCATATCAGCTGAAAGTTAAAGTTACATAAGTTGCACGTGACATCACGATCTCACCTCCTCCTCCACGGCGAAGAGCTTGACGATGTTCTTGTGGTTCAGTTTTTTCAGCACCTCAAACTCCCTCATCTGGACGTCCAGCGGCCGCAGGAAGCTCAGGTTATTGAACACTTTGACAGCGTAGAGATCACCGGTTTTCTACAGAGAGATTTGAAATCATGTTATAAAGTCTACAGTTATTATTATTAAAGTCCAGATAACTCTAAAAACCTTCTGATTAAACACAGAGGACTCAGTGTGTCAGGTGATCATAAATACCTTGTGTCTACCGCGGTACACATTGGCTGTGGCTCCTTGACCCAGCAGGTCGGACATCATCCACAGGTAGTTCGCCGTACTCTGCATGATGACTCTATAGATTCACCTGAAAACACATTAAATATAAATATATTAAATAAATATTCTTGAGGATCAATTATAAGTCTGAAAACAGCATCAACAGTAACAATCTACGATAATTCATGTTTGGTCAGTGTAAACCTCACCATATGACAATGATAATAATTCAGTACTATAGTATTTTTTTCAGGTATTACCCAGCTAACAGGGAACGTTCTGACAAGGTTCTCTCAACGTTATGGACGAACATTCTTCCAGTAACGTTAATAGAACGTTCGTTCAAAGTTATCTGATCTTTAATAATGTTCTCAAAAACATTATACAACACCGTTTAGCTGGACGTTCGTTGAACGTTTTTTAAATGTTACTTGTTTCAGAACGTTCAGAGAACATTCAAAAGTAACATTTATATAATGTTTGAAGAATGATACAATGAAATGTTCCCTTATCGTTCACATAACCAGTGTGTGTAAAAACATAATTAAAACATTTTTAAAAACTGGACGTTCATAGAACAATTCAATAATAACGTTTTCATAACGTTAGCAAAACGTTCTTAAAAGATTGCATATACCTGTTGAATACAATGGCAGCCCAGCTGTTTTGATTCGTAACACTTTAGCTTTCGTTTTCCTGATATTCACGCAAACTAATACAGCACAAGTTAAGATGATATTCGTGCACGTTCATGAGGATATTGTGAAATCAGCTGCGGGATTGTTTTGCGCCGTGACGTCACAGATCTGCGGGAATTTCCCGCATCAGCGCGTGATTCTTTCGCCCTTTTTGCGTGAAACTAAAATAAAATCAGTTAAAACAGTGTAAAAGGAGAAGCGAGACCGAATCGTGAGGTTTATATCATCTTTACGGATCGTTACGACAC
This sequence comes from Culter alburnus, assembly GCA_028476615.1. Taxonomy (NCBI): domain Eukaryota; kingdom Metazoa; phylum Chordata; class Actinopteri; order Cypriniformes; family Xenocyprididae; genus Culter; species Culter alburnus. The sequence goes on from JAOTNS010000547.1 coordinate 201,553, forward strand.
AGAACCGACTGAAACTGAAAGTGCATTAAATCTAGAATCTTCTGACAGAATAAAGCGGTTTATTATCGCGCTGACATGAGATTTGATTTAAGAGATCGACGCACTGAACACGAGCTGCTTTTTACTCCACTCAATAAATTAATAATAAACACTTCAATCAAAACATTGCATTATTCCGTCTAACATTAGATTAATACCGTAAACACGGATATAATAAACTATAACATGCGCGCTGAGCGATGATTATATGATGTATTTAATGCCAGTATTAGATGTTTATTTTCTCACCTCGAGAGCACGAAAGTCTCTTCCGTTTTCCGTGTTTTCATCACATGAGACGCGAGAAACACGGGCCGTGTTCACAATGACACCCCGCATACTACCCGTACTCCTGCTACCATACTACCCGTACTGCTGCTGCAGGCTCTGCTCTTGAGCTCGCGTGATTTGTTGAACCCTACGCGTTAAGAAGTGTGTTTATAGACGCAGATTCTGAATCGATTATCGCTGCAAAATGAAAAGTTTCGCCTATTGTTTTGATTAAAGCATTCATAGTGTATACTGTGTAGTATGCTAGAGTTCCAATGCGAACACAGCCACAGACAACCGTAAATATCATATTAGAGGAGAACAGAAAAATACTGCATATAATTGGAAACGCCATTCGCTGGCGACCCCTGCTGGTCAGAATCAGTCAGCACTATTTAAAAATTACTTTTGGTGAAAAACTTCATTACCCATGATTCCTAAGACGGAAGCGCTGTTAGCGCGTTACTGCCGCCTGCTGGTCAGAAACATGAAGCGCGTCTGCAGCAACTTTTACAAAATATGATTTATTTTTGAAGAAACACAAACTCGTTTTGTCACTAAAGTCAGTCAGTAAATTCATACTGATAAATACATGGATTGAGAAACAAATAAAGCTGTGAACTCTTGAATGTGACGTGCGCGCGCATGTTGTTGGTGTCTGATGCTGCTGTAGCGCATGCGCAGCACTAGAGGGCGACACACACCCGCTGCTGTAATATATGTGAACTTTTATGTGTCATTTATTGATAAAAATCATATAAACATTCGCTATAATGTGTGTTTGTCATCTTGACGGCGACATAAAGCTTCTGAATCAACGAGGATTAAAATATAAATGGATTTGAAATCTTTTATTGTATTTATAGCATTTTATTTGATCAAAAATACAGTAAAATAGTGAAATATAACAATGTAAAACAGCTGTTTTCTATGTGAATATATAGTAAAGTGTAATTGTAATCCAGTTGACCAGTGATCAAAGCTGAATTTTCAGCATCATTACTCCAGTCTTCAGTGTCACACATGATCCTTCAGAAATCATTCTGATATGATGATTTGATGATCAAGAAATATTAAACTGATTAAAAGTGACAGAAAATACATTCATAATGTTACAAAAGATTCTATTTCAAATAAATTCTGTTCTTTTTAACTGTCTTTTCATCAAAGAATCCTGAAGAATTAAATCTGAAGCTGTTTTCAACATTAATAATCATAAATGTTTCATATCAGGATGATTTCTGGAGGATCATGTGACAGTGTTTTGTATTGTTTATTATATCTGATAAACATCAACAGCTTCTTTAATTCATCAGAGCAAATGATGAAGATCCAGAAGAAAGACTGACGCTGATTAATGTGACGATGGTGATGTTAATGAAGTCTCTGCTGTCCTTCTTCTCGACACACACGTGTTTATAGTGTTTGAGACACACACTCCTATTCCACATCCATCACTTCCGCTTCCGCCGCAGGTTTTCCACGGATCCTGACGGGTTTCTGAGTGACAGCAGCGGGAGGATTCCTCGTCTCACCTGTGAAGAGAAGAAACACGCGTGAGTGTGTGTGTGAGTGTGTGTTGTGTGTGAGTGAGTGTGTGTGTGAGTGAGTGAGTGAGTGAGTGAGTGAGTGAGTGTGTGTGTGTGTGTGTGTGTGTGTCTCAATCATCAGTACCTTTCTCTCGCTCCATGTGCACCAACTGCTTGATCAACTTCCTGCGCTTCTTCCCTGAGAGAGTGATGTTCGCCCTGGAGCTGGAGCTGAAGATACACACCTGTTACTATGTGAGAGTGTGTGTGTGTGTGTGTGTGAGTGTGAGTGTGTGTGTGTGTGTGTCACCTCCTCTTCTTCAGGGGCCGTTTCAATAAGGAGGTTCAACCAACTCTGAGTTAAAACTTGATCTGAGTTAACTTACCCTGAGATGGGAAACTCTGAGTTTTCAGTTTCAGAACAGCTGAATTGAGTTAGTTCAGTCGACTCTGAGTTAAGCGCGCGCACCACGACTATGAAAGTCATCATCAATGGAGCTCCGATATTACGATTCACCATGGCAACAGCACGTGACAAAAGGACGTCCGCATACTTCTGAGTCAATGCAAGTTTAATTCTCATCACTGTTATAATATCAAAGGTGAAAACTGAATGGTAAGTTATTGAACTAATATTCATTATCATGGTATCCCACATGCAAAAAGGAAGAAAAAATAACAATTTAAGTGCATTTTTTTATTATTATTTTGCAAATAATATTCTATTTACCGTGTAGGCTAAAAGTAGCAGTTCTTTGCAATAAGTGTAAATAGTAATTAGATGCTATTTATATTTTATACTGGCATATACATACTATTTGCACCTCAGTATTGTTGTAAATTAACAGGATGCAATAATAAGAGTGTAAATGATTTTATCATTATTAAACAATATTTAGGCCATTTACTTCCACTTTTAGAACATTTTCTTCATTTTTATTGAAAGTAAATGCCTTTCTGATGTGATGGGAGAAGAGCGAGCTCGGCAGAAGGCGGACTCGAACCCTGTCAATCACGTCACAAGTTAGTTCTGTGTTCGCCCTACACCACTGAAGCCATTAATCACATGGGTTGATTTGAACCTTGTGTCACACTGGTGGGTGGAGCTACTGTAAATATGCACTTAGTAATAGACACTCAGAATAATCTTGTTTTCTGTTTGCATTAAGATTATTTGTATCACCACACTGGCAGATATTGATCATTTTACTTAAGTAGGGTTAGACTAACTAACTAACTAGATCCTCACTTAACCTCCTTTCTGAAACAGGCCCCAGATGGTGTGTGTGTGTGTGTGTGTGTGTGTGAGTGAGTGTGATGTGTGTGTGTGTGTGTGTGTGTGTGTGTGTGTGAGTGTGTGGTGTGTGTGTGAGTGTGTGTTGTGTGTGTGTGTGGTGTGTGTGTGTCACCTCTCTTCTTCAGGTGGTGTGTGTGTGTGTGTGTGTGTGTGTGTGTGTGTGTGTGTGTGTGTGTGTGTTGTGTGTGTGTGGTGTGGTGGTGTGTGTGTGTGTGAGTGAGTGAGTGTGTGTGTGTGTGTGTGTGTGTGTGTCACCTCCTCTTCTTCAGGTGGTGTGTGTGTGTGTGTGTGTGTGTGTGTGTGTGTGTGTGGA